>JAVSCE010007031.1:0-94826 GCA_032199065.1 Smutsia gigantea
ATTTCTGTTTTGATTTGGTCGTTAACCCATTGATTAATTAGGAGAGTGTTGTTAAGTCTCTATGTATTTGTGAGCCTTTTTGATTTCTTTCTAAAATTTATTTCTAGTTTTATACCTTGGTGATCTGAGAAGTTGGTTGGTAGGATTTCAATATTTTGAAATTACTGAGGTTCTTTTTGTGGCCTAGTATGTGGTCTATTCTGGAAAATGTTCCATGTGCACTTGAGAAGAATGTGTATCCTGTTGCTTTTGGGTGTAGAGTTTGTAGATGTCTGTTAGGTCCATCTGTTCTAGTGTGTTGTTCAGTGCCTCTGTGTCTTTACTTATTTTCTGTCTGGTTGATCTGTCCTCTGGAGTGAGTGGTGTGTTGAAGTCTCCTAAGATGAATGCATTGCTGTCTATTTCCTCCTTTAATTCTGTAGTATTTGTCTCACATATGCTGGCGCTACTGTGTTGGGTGCATATATATTTATAATGGTTGTATCTTCTTGTTGGACTGACCCCTTTATCATTATGTAATGTCCTTCTTTATCTTTTGCTACTTTCTTCGTTTTGAAGTCTATTTTGTCTGATACAAGTACCGCAACACCTGCTTTTTTCTCTTTGTTGTTTGCATGAAATATCTTTTTCCATCCCTTCACTTTTAGTCTGTGTATATCTTTGGATTTGAGGTGAGTTTCTTGTAGGCAGAATATAGATGGGTCTTGCTTTTTTATCCATTCTGTTACTCTGTGTCTTTTGATTGGTGCATTCAGTCCATTTACATTTAGGGTGATTATTGATAGGTATGTACTTATTGCCATTGCTGGCTTTAGATTCGTGGTTACCAAGGGTTCAAGGGTTGCTTCTTTACTATCTAACAATCTAACTTAACTTTCTTGTTAAGTTATTGTAAACACAGTCTGATGTTTCTTTATTTCTCTCCCTTCTTATTCCTCGTCCTCCATTCTTTCTATAATAGGTGTTTTATTCTTTGCCTTTAGTTAGTATTTGGATGGTCTGCTTTCTTTGCTATGGTTTTATTTTCTGTGGTGACATCTTTTAACCTTAGGTGTGGTTCCATCTAGAGCAGTCCATTTAAGATATCCTGTAGTGGTGGTTTATGAGAGGCAAACTCTCTCAACTTTCGGTTGTCTGGAAATTGTTTAATCCCTCCATCATATTTAAATGATAATCGTGCTGGATACAATATTCTTGGTTCGAGGCCCTTCTGTTTCATAATGTTAAATATATCATGCCATTCTCTTCTGGCCTGTAAGGTTTCTGTTGAGAAGTCTGATGATAGTCTGATGGGTTTTCCTTTGTAGGTGATCTTTTTCTCTCTCTAGCTGCCTTTAATACCCTGTCTTTATCTTTGATCTTTGCCATCTTAATTATTATGTGTCTTGGTGTTGTCTTCCTTGGGTCCCTTGTGTTGGGAGATCTATGAGCTTCGGTGGACTGCGAGACTACTTCCTTCCCCAGCGAGGGAAAGTTTTCAGCAATTATTTCTTCAAAGACACTTTCTATCCCTTTTTCTCTCTCTTCTTCCTCTGGTACTCCTATAATGCGAATATTGTTCCGTTTGGATTGGTCACACAGTTCTCTTAATATTCTTTCATTCCTAGAAATCCTTTTATCTCTCTCTGCCTCAGCTACTCTGTACTCCTGTTCTCTGATTTCTATTCCATTAACAGTCTCTTGCATCTCATCCATTCTGCTGTTAAGCCCGTCCGATTGCTTGTCTGATTTCTGCATTGTCTTTCCTCAGTTCCCTCACTTCCTCCCTCAGCTCTTGCACATTTCTCTGTAGGTCCATCAGCATGGTTATGACTTTTATTCTGAATTCTTTTTCAGAAAGACTGTGCATTTCCATCCCTTCAGACTCCCTCTCTGGGGTTGTCTGGTTGATTTTGGTCTGAACCATATTCCTCTGTCTTTTCATGGCTATAGAATTGGTCACTGATAGTTGCCACGTATGTCAGCTGGGCTCTTTTAGACTTTAAAAAGAGAAGAAAAAAAAAGAAAGAAAGATAGAAAAAAAAGAAAAAAGAAAGATAAGAAAAAACAAAAAAAAAAACAAAAAAAAACGTCCACCAGACGTAGATTCTGTGGGAATGCTGTAGGTGGCGCTTTTGCCCCACTATTCCACAGCTGTGGCTGCGCCCTTCCGCAGGGCCCTTTATTGCTCTGGCAGGGGTGGGAACAAATAGGAGGCTGTTGATCTCAGTGAGAAGTGTAAGTATGGTACGCTTCCTCAGTCGCCTGCTAAGGCGTCTGAAACTCCCCAGGACTCCTAGCCTGCTGGGCTGAGTGTGCTGGGGCGATCCGGCTCGTCCGCTGGGCTCCTGTCTCTTTAAGACCGCTGAAGAAAGCGCACGCTTTTTTTTTCCTCCCCAGGCGCCGGCTGCAAGCACCCTGGCGCGTTCCCCGCTCAGATCCTGCCCCTCTGTCTCTCCAGTCTCTGCTGCACTACACAATGTGGGTCAGCGCTCCCCACGCAGATCACTGGGGCTGGCTACTTTGCGGGGTGTACTTCCACTCCCTCCTGGCTCTGAATCCTCTCCTCCTGCCGGTGCGCTGGGGTGGGGGAGTGCTCGGGTCCCGCCGGGTCGCGGCTCTGTATCTTACCCGCCTCTTGGGGTGCCGAGTCCTCTCGGGTGTAGCTGCATGCTGTGCACTTTCCTGTGTATTCTCGTCTCTCTTTTAGGAATAGATGTATTTGCTGTGTTTTCGTAGATAAATATAGTGTTGGGAGGAGATTTCTGCCGCCCTGCTCACATCGCCATCTTCCCGGAAGTCCTCCTCTTCTCTAATTTCTATTTCATTTATTGTCTCCCCCACTGTATCTGATCTGCTTTTAATACCCTCCATTGTGCTCTTCAATGATTGGATTTCTGACTCGAATTCATTCCTGAGTTCTTGAATATTTTTCTGTACCTCCATGAGCATGTTAATGATTTTTATTTTGAAATCTCTTTCAGGAAGATTCATGAAGTTGATTTCATTTGAACCTTCCTCAGGAGTTTTATTCGTAATTTTACTTTGAACCAGGTTTCTTTGGTGTTTTATATTTTTATATGGCGCCCTCTAGTGCCCAGAAGCTCTACTCTATGGAGTTGCTCAGCCTCTGAAGCAATGTTGGGGGTCACAGGGGAGAGGTATTGGTGCCTGTGGGGAGGGAACAGCTGTTTCCTGCTTCCCGGCTGCTATGCCTGCCTCCACTGCCAGAACCACTGGGCCAAGCACACAGGTATAAGCCTCTGTGCTTTGCGTTTGTAGTTGCTGTAGACGGGGCTTCCCTCTGGCTAGCCTAATGGCAGGGTAGTGTTTGCCGGTTTGCGAGCCAGGTGGGGCTGGCCAGGAGAAAGGCGCAGTAGGCTGTGTATCACAGAGGGGGTACTTCAAGCTGTGTAGCAGCCAGGGAGCTGGAGCGCCTGAAGGTCGAGAAAGTTCCCAACCTGCTGGGCAGAGTGCACCTGGACAATTTTGTCTACTTGTCCTTTCTCCTGAGCAGTAAGCTCTGTGCCATCCTTGCCCCTTTACCAGCCCTCTTGCTTTTAGGAAATCTCTGACTGCCTGCCTTTCTTTTGTCCCAGAGCAGCCGGATATGGATCCGTGCTTTCCACAAGCACCTGGAATCTCAGTCTCTCCAGGAATTCTGCCTGTCTTAGCTTTCCAACCCCCTAATCACGAGAGTACCATGAAAGCACCATGAAATGTAGTTTTGTGCTCTCAGAGCAGATCTCCGGAGTTAGGTATTCATCCGTCCCAGGCCCCCACTCCCTCGCCGCTCCTTTTGTCTTCCTCCTGCTTGTGAGCTGGGGTGGGGGAAGGGCTTGGGTCTTGCCAGGCCATGGCTTTGGTAGTTACCCTGTTCCGTGAGGTTTATTCTTTTTTCCAGGTGTATGCAGTTTGGCGCAGCCCCTTTTCCTGTGCTCTTTCAGGATTAGTTGTATTATATTTTCACAGTATATGCAGTTTTAGGAGGAACCTTCTGTCTTACCTCTCATGCTGCCATCTTTAATTCTCTTTAGGCACGTTTTCATGGCTAGTTCATACTGCTATTCAAAATTATCTGGTATTAATTACAAGTTTTAAACTAAAACTCAATTCTAAAGCTGCACATTTTCAGTATGACCTTTTACTTCTCCTTTTCAAGATTAAGGTATTCATAAACAGTATTCTGGTTTTTTAAGTAACACACACAGTCACTGGACATTTGCCTTCCTTTCCTTCCCTTCTGAGAGGAAACAATCCTAAACAGAGTATTTGAGAAATTTCTTATATGAGAAGCTTGTTGGGTTAAGGGTCTGCCTTTGCTCACCGCAATTGTCTGATCTTGGCCCAGGAGAGACATGCCTACAGGCAGAAATACCCTCGTGCACTGCACCTGCTCCAGCTGGTGCTGCGAGGTCTTGGGTGGATCCTTATTCTTTCTGCTTTTCTTTTCAAGACTAGAACTGACCTTCTCTTCTCATCAGACAGACTACAGTACCCTTGACTATGCTATAGCTTCAGGGATATCAATAGAATAAAATTCTCTTGAAAACTGTACTCTGGTTGTTCTGAT
Organism: Smutsia gigantea; assembly: GCA_032199065.1. Classification (NCBI taxonomy): domain Eukaryota; kingdom Metazoa; phylum Chordata; class Mammalia; order Pholidota; family Manidae; genus Smutsia; species Smutsia gigantea. Next base: position 4,553 of record JAVSCE010007031.1, read on the forward strand.
TGGGATCCCCGTGTTCTTCCTCCAATCTTCCTACCATTCAATTTAGAGGTTACTGCATTGGGTTACTTCTACAGTGTGATTAATCTTATCCATTTTTCCCCACAGGGCTCCTTTTTTGAGGATAACTAATATTCAAAGTCCATTGTCCAAAACGCTCTTCTTTGAGGAGTACTGAGAAGGGGGCACTTCCATTATTTATCTATTATTATTTCTCATTTCCTCAACATACCAGCTGCCTTGACTAATTGAATGTTTTTGCACATCCAGTGAAAGAATGCATTGATTGGTCTGGGTACAGGGACTTGCTTGTTTTTGAGCCATTCTTTCTGTTTAAAGTCACCAAGCATAACTTGACTGTGATCCTTCAGGTGATTTTAAGTTCAGCTCTCAGAGGGCCTCTCCCTTATAGCCTCTGTACTAACAACAAAACTGTTCAAACGTTAGTGAAACAAGGCGCCACCAGTCTTGACAGAACACATTTGCCAGTTTTGATCAAAGTTTTTTTGTTCTATCCATCAGATGTAGCCTTTGAATTTTATCTTTCATAGATGGATGGTATGACTTTCACTAACTGTAGCCTTTACCTTTGATAAACATTTCTTTATCCTCTTCCCAAATACCAACCAAACTGCGTTACTGCCCCTGAAAGGCAGCTCTGTCTTTTCTCCTGTGGTTGTTCCTTCTTCTTGCCCTCTTGAAACCTTCTTCCTATTCCTCACTGCCTGTCTAGTCTGACCGATTCTGTAGGGCCCATCTGAAGGCCCATCTTCTCCAGGGAAACTTTCCTTGACTTTGGCCTGATTCAGTTTGTTGTTCAGTCATATTCTGTATATTCTCTTTCGCAATTGGGATGTCATGTGTATGCCTATTCATTTTTGAGGTCCTTGAGAGCAGGGACCATATCTCTTACTTCTCCAGTACCATGTACAGCCTACTGCCGGCACAAGTGCTCAGTTGACACTCACAGGATTGAACTGAGTCAGATCAGATGTCAAGGAGAGTTTTAGTAATTTCTTCCTCATCTCAGTCAAGATGTTGGCTTGAGTGACCAAAATAAAACTCACTTTAGGAGGTTCCAAATAGGTTAGGTATCACACATTCTCAAAAAAAGATTCTCTTCCCTTTCTTGAAGTCAGAAGAATCCTTCTCCACTTGATAACTGAAGTAGGAACATTATTAATGATTTTTTTTTTGCTTATCTTCAACAGGCTGCACGTTAAATGGCCAAGAGGTAAGACTCACTGTCCACTATGAAAATGGGTTCACTATCACCAGGGAAAATGGAGGCTCCAGCAGCATGCTGTACCGCTACCCCTTTGAAAGGCTGAAAATGTCTGCTGATGATGGCATCAGAAATCTGTATCTGGATTTTGGTGGTCCTGAGGGAGAACTGGTAAGAGTGTTTCTGAAAAACATGTTTATTCTAATAGGTATTCTCTTTCTTTCTCATTGTGTTTACTTCTTGTATAGAAAATATGGACTGATACTCCATTTGGAGCTAGGAAATTGTTCAGATTTCAAAATGCATTGGGTTTAGGTTTGGGTGTTTTGTTTTTTTTTCCTTTCCCCATTTTAGGAAATCGTTCCCTTTTTTAAAAGTTTTGTTTGAAGGTTAGAAAAAACAGCCTTTTAAAGGAACAAGCTTTTATCAAATTGAAGATATAAAATGTAAAAGCTGGCAAACTTTAATAAACAAATTCTACCTGTTGCTATTATCAGCTCTTTGTTGGGATAAGAGTTAAAAGTAATAGTGACTTGGTTGCTACAGAGATTCTTCTGACCAGAAAAAAAGATACAGATATATGTCCACAAAGCTATCATCTTTTTGACCTCTTTGTCCTTTAAAAGAAATATCAATAAGAATTCATGATTCCTCTCAGAGAACGAGGGCAGTGTGTTGAGAATACTTCAGAAATCATAAATCATGATAGAAGAGTAACGTAATGCTTCATCCATATTGAGCCACTGGTACAAGTGTTACGTAAAATCTTAAGTCTGTTGATAACAGTCACCGTAAGTGTAAATTTGGAAAACAATCTTGAAATTTTAGAACTGAAGGAGATCTTAGAAGTAACATAGAGAAATAAGAAATTGTGGCTAGAAATCTTATTTTAAATCATGAACCTTTAGGACACTATGGATAAGCTATGGACCAGGACTTTTCAAAAGCCTGAAGCATTAGAATTAAATGCTTGTGTTAAGTTTATTAAATGAGCCAGTTATTAATAGCAGTTGCCATTTAGCAAGCCAGATGTTAGATTATTCCACCTATTTATATATTTTTAATCCCCACTTTGTATTTTTTATATATAAAGTTTAGTGATGGAATTAGTACTTTATAATTTATATTTTTAATAAAGTTGTATTTTCCTTTAAAAAGCATAGTCAACTAAGCTATGTCCTGTTCCTAGTCGTCTGTTATCAGTGCCATCTTTTGACAGACCAGTTGACTCATGAAGCCTGAGCCCAGATCTCCTGTTGACCTGTTATCAGCTGTCCAAATGAGAGGCCTGTGCTTATGAAGATATAACCAGCCCTCCTGACTAGCCTTACTGATAAAGGGTGTCAAAAATCATACCAATAGGTGGTCACATTTCAGCTGAGTTTACTGTGGTTACCCCTAGGAAATATAATTACAATTAATTGTCTCCATATAGGATATTCCTCTCTTTTCTGAATCCTCTACTTTTTAGTTCTTCCTACCAAACATGGTGGAATCTAGTACACCACCAATTGTATCCTAATTGTGAATGTGAAACCTCACATGTAGAATAACCTTACTTCAGAGTACACGTTCATCTGTGGCTTTAAAGTTCTCAAGAGTGTCCATAAATCTGGCACATTCTTTATCCAAGTTCTTTTTAAGAAGTAGAACATCATGTCCAAATGTGTTTATCTTCGGTGTTTGTTCATTAAACCATCTGTATATGGTAGTGATAATGAATATCCTTTCTCCACAGACCATCGACCTGCACTCTTGTCCGAAGCCGATTGTATTTGTGTTGCACACGTTCTTGTCAGCCAAAGTCACTCGAATGGGACTGCTTGTCTGAGCAGCAAAAAATCAGAAAAGAGCCTTGAATGTCACAAGAAACATTTCCACCTCACAAAAAAAAATTAATAAGCACAAAAAGAAAGCTCTTTGCTCTCTCCTCCAGCACAGTGCCTTGACAAGGACCTGCAAATCACTGCTGAATGGTAACCATGTTTAAAGAAGAGCCTGCTTTTCACAAGCTACTTTGGCCAGAAATTCTAGGACTCTAATAAGCTCCGAAATGAAGCTGTTGATTTATTGGCTTGTTTCCTCATGCGGTTTCTAAGAAATTAGGTTTATTTCCCCTGTTAAGAAGGTGTCTCATTGTTTTTTCTTTTTGAACATTATCAAATATCCAGGAGTTGTTTTCTTTTTCTTCTTCCTATAGGATTTGTTTGAGGCTTAGCCTTGATCTCTTGCTTAGGATAACTGTCTCTTGCTGGTTTGTAGCAGCCGTGCTTCCTGGTCGTTCCAGATGGTTCGTACATTTTGTCGGAGTTTGCTGTCCTCACTTGCTCTTTCTCCCCTAGGGAGTCCTCGAATTGTATTACCAAGGCAGTCTCCCATCTGTCCTGGCTCCCCCTGCATCCTACCCTGCCATCACACCCACTGCATCACAGGCTTTGCCACTCAGAAGTGCTGACTTTAGGACTTAGAACCTGCAAAGTTTGATTTGCCTTGTCTTCTCCCTTCCTTGTGGTGACCAAATTGAAAAGCAAGTGGGAAACCACTGCATTGAAAGACAGGTTTTGCTTGTTTCAGGTTTTTCTTATTTTTATCTATGGTAGGAGCCAGGGGATGTTAAAAGATTTATTTTAAAAGAAAATCCTCATTTTAGCCTAAGCCATTTTTATTGCTTACCAAATGTGCCTTTGATCAGGGTTAGTGGAGCTTTATTAGTCACTATTTGAATAACTGGATATCACTGCCATTGCAGGGAGATCATCTATCCTAGTTTTGAGGAATAGTCTTTGATTCATCAATAGTATCATTTTTAGTGGGCAGATCTCTTTGAGGAAGATAAATTGTGGAGAGCGAGCTTGTTTAAAGAGTAGACTTTGTGGGGGAAGCCGGCATATGTCCAGTTGTTTTGGGCCCTGGGAGCCCATGCAGGACCCTAGCCCTGGCCCTCTGCCTTTGTGGCAGCAGAGTGGCCTGGACAAGCAGCTGCGAGTTCAAGACTCAGTGCCGGCTTAGCCCTGCGTCCTGCAGGGGGCGTGGTGACAAGCCCCAGGAACAGCTACCTGCGTTTTGCTAAGCATTGCCAGATGTCATCATTAGGACGACTGCTGATTTTGTGGTATTAAAGAATCGCACTCAGCTTGTTTTTCCTAATTATGAAGGACGTGTATATCTGAAACATTAAAATAGTATAATAGCTGTATAAAATGTCAAGATGAGCACAGTCCTGGGTTTAAGAAAACAGATAATACTGACTTGGATGTTCTGTGTGCTCTCTGAAGAAAGGTCCGGGAATAGTTCTCACTTACAATCTAGATTTATTAGGAGTGCCATAACGGATGTGAGCACTACAGAGGGTAGAGGAGGGTAGCACTCCAAAAGGGGGTGGGGGTGGGGTGGGGAGTAAAGAATAAAACACAGCCGTATATGCAAAACATGAGCTGTTTGGTTTGAATGTAGATTGACCTATAGAATATGTGAAAGAGCAGACTCAAGTAGGGAGCTCTTGTTAGACATGGTAACCCCACTGTCTTCCCTCTGCCTATCAGGCAGTCTTCCTTCCCCATGCAGTGAGATTAAATATATGCAGAGATAGAGAGAGGTGTCTGTTTTTCCTCCAGTTCCATTTCCAACAATGGATTATCTGATCTACTTAAAACTAGAAATTGAAATCTAGACTAAAAAATGTCTTTCAAGAGTTTTTTTTTTAACTTTAAAAAAATTCATAAACCTAGTTTAGATTCCACCTGGGATAAGTTTGCAAATTAGGGAAGAAGAAAAAAATATCTCGAAGGTCCAGCTGTGATTTCTGGAAGAATTTCAACAGACAATACCGTCAGATAAGGAGCTTAGATACTCTGCAGTGAGAGTATTATTAATCTGAGAAGTTGAATGATGCAGTCATAGACCTTTGCAGCAAAGCCATTTGGTTGGTTTTTTGTATTTGTGTGAAAGGCTAAGCCACTGAGAATATTTTTGAGGGAACTTCTGAGCCACCCTGCTCATCAGTTATATGGAGAATATCTGTAAGAAAGGTGTGATTACAATGTGGGCAGGAGAGGTGAGGGGTGTGTGCGTTTTGGCTCATTTTGCTCAAGCTTAAACTGTCATGTCAAAAACTTTTAAGCACCAAGGTTGAGAGGGTTTTTAATATCTTTTGAGTCTTGATGTGACATGAAAGCATATAGGAGGTTTCCTTTGACACTAGCACCCTGAAGAGCAGGAGCCCTTTAAGCAGCTTGTTTAATATACTTCAGCGGCTTTCCAATCGTGGGCCACCAGGCTGCTCTTCAACCAAGAGTGTTTGTGGGATTATCAGGCCACAGATGAAATGTTTTTTATGAATAGGACAGCCTTGACAAACCCGTATTTTGTATTAAGATGCCAAAATACAGCAAATTATTTTCAAACAATAACTAAAAATGGGCATTTTTGGTATTTTACATCTCCTATAGAACAGCTAATTTTTCATTTTGAATTAGGACAATCGTTGAGCATGTTGTGGGCTTCCATATGTAGAACGGAGAGGAGTGTCCCTCTCATTCCGATGGACCACTCCCTCTGCTCTCCGAGACCTGGGGCTTAGACATCTCCATATTCCACACAGATGCCTATAAGCAGCCAGTTGGTGTGTGAAAATTCTCCCTCTTCTTTCCCTAAAACTTTTCCCCTTCTTCCCTCTCACCAAAAAAAAAGGAACAAAAGAAAAGGCTCAATTGTTCTTTTCTGAAAAAAGTTAATCCTCCTTAAAGTCATCAAACAAACCTTTTATGGAAATCACTACCTAATATTTTATATGAAGAAATACTTTATGCTTATCCAGTATTTACTAGGTAGTTGTAACTGTAAACTTACCTACCTAGCATTCCAAGTTTCAGGTTAAATATTGGGACATGTACAGGGAATCAGAAGTACTACTTTTAAATGTCATATACCCATTTTAAAGCCATGTTTTTGCACTTTTTAGGCTAGGTAAAGTCTGATAGTGCATGTTTTATCATCTGTACTCTGAAAAATTTTGTAATTGAAAACGATTGCATGGCATGAGAAATTGAATTATTTATTCCTTGAATTTTTATAAATGGAAAAATCTCTCTAACCCACAAATGATTAAAGTTGTTACTGATTATTTGTTTTCTTAATTTATCCTCGTAAGCAGGATGGTAACAAAGCTTTTTTCAGCTGATTAAATGCACTAAGCTAACAAACCAAAATTTATTCTTAAAAAAAAATAAACTGTTTGGAATCTGGACAAGATTATATTTCTCCCAGAAAAACAGGTTTCACTGTAAAGGTTTGGATGGACAAATGTGTGACCACTTTTGAGAAAGGTTATAACGGATTTTTTTTTTGAGAACCTCCAGGTCTTCTTGTTTAATTTATATACTGTGGATATGTTTGTATGTTTTAAAAAACATGGAAAACTCTCCACATTTTTTAATGCAAATGATCTTATAAGCTGCTATGCAAATTCTATTAAAAGCCCTATCTACTATTAAAGAGTAAAATATTCTTGAAGCTTTCAGGGAAGACCTGTAGACTTAAGCACTTTCTCTGCTTTTTTGTATCTGGTCTTGGACACTTATGCTGAGTTATCTTATTATTTTCACTAGTTATAAGCTATTGATTGTATATAATATTTAAACCATCCAAATATCCAGCATACATTTCCATGTCGCCACAACCCACTATTGACGCCATGAATGAAATGGCTGGTTAGAAAGCCAAAGGTCATCTTTTCTTAATCCCTAAATGAAGAGGTAAAATGCCTGATCTCTTTGATCTCAAAGCATATTGCTCTGGTCAGATCTAAATATCTATGTGAGGAAAAGAGACATTTAAATTTGGGATTCTGCTTAAACTTTTAAGTTGAATTTGACAAAGTCATATTCATTCCTTGTATATATCTCTGACAGGTCTTTTATATGCCTGGTGATATTATACTCTGCCTTGAGTTTGGACAGTTCTTTCAGCTAAATGTGAATTGTTATTGTGGCTTTTTTTCCCTCCTGAAGATGAAAGCAGAGGAATCTACCATCTGCCTCCATTCTCTCAAGAATGCTTGGTAACCTAGAATTATTTTGACTTTCTATATATTGTCTTTAAAAACTGACAGCAGCAGTGTCCCCTGCTGCCCCACCTTTTTAAGCTATCTCGTTTACTGTGCTGGGTATATAGACAATAAATGTGTGATGATAGACAATTCTAAAAGAATTATGTCATATATCAGGAGTATATGTTTTTGAGCAATATAGTTATTCCCTATGGTGTAATGATAGTAAGTGAACTTTACAGTTGTAATAGGCTGCTTAAGTTGCTGATGTGAGATCTTTTCTTTAAAAACAAAACCAAAAACATCCAGCAGATCAGTAATACAAGAATGTTTACTGCATTCTGTTAAAAGATAGAATTTCATATTAAGGTCAGGTACATAGAGCACACCTGTTTTCTTGTCTCTTTTTGACACTAGCTAAACTGCCAACTGGAAGAATGGTTGTTATGTATTAACTTGAAAAAATATTTTAACAAGATTTCTTTTGTTTCAAAACTGATAAACTTGAGCTTTATTTCTTGCCACCTCTTATTTTTCCTTCCCACTTCAAGCAACTGAACCAAAGCATAATCTAGTTTTAAAAGTTAATCTATACTTGGCATAAAGCATAAATATTCCATTTGCAAAAATTGCTTGCTTTCAAATGAATGTTAATTATTATCAGTGAAAATCTACTGTATGAACTGTAATCTTTGAATTTCCCCCAAAAAGATTGGCTGAAGCTATAATAGATAAATGATACTTTGTGATAGTATATGATTGGCTCTCCTGGTAGATTTCTAATTTAGTTCTGTAAGCACCTTACTCAGTTCTGTAGTAATGTTACCTCCATGCCATTACACAAATGCTTTTTTGTAGTTTTTGAGTCCTTCTTTGTCCCAGTCACGTATACAACCTTGTAATCTGTTCAGTCACCTCTTCAAAGTGATAGAAGTCTCTTATGAATAGACAAACATAGAATAGACAAAAGGTTCTTTGGTGGCCTGGAGAAATTTTGAAACTGAAAGGTTTCAACTTGATTAATAACATACCAACTCAAGTATCCTTTCATCTAATAGGCATTTATTAATGTACAGTTCAGTTGTATTAATGTACACAGGCACTTTGAAGAGTTGAAAAGAAAGTTCCTGCACTCAAGTAGCACATTGCCCATTATATCTCAATCACACCATGCCATCTATTTATCAGTCGTTAAGTAATTAACCACTTTATATTTTTCCCAAAGTACATCTGCAGTTCTTCTCATGTGGCAAATGGGCAAGTGTTCAAAACGATGCCTGGTGTTTGTTCCATGCCAGCATGAAAGGACTCCAAGCACATCTAAGTAGGTCGGTCTTTTCATCATGTGCAATTTTTTTTTCTAACACAAAATTAGACTTTAGTTTGGGAAGAATATCCTTAGTAAGATAAATCACAACAAAAATTAAGCTCTATTGCCCCAAGTGGATCAAATGGGAAAGTCTTTTTCAAGAAAAGCTTTTTTTAACTATAAACAGCAAAGCTAAATGGATATTTCATCTACCCCTATTTCTAAGTTGTGCTGACCCATTTATTTGCACACTTATATCCTTAAACATCTCATTTGCTGAAGATCCTTACACCTGGTGGAGTGTTTCTTAATGATAGATCAAAATGAAGATATTTTAAACTTAGCAAAATTCCACTTATTCTCCACTTATTCTTAACACTCTGGCACTCAAACTCAATAAAAAGGGTCCTAAAGAAAGTAAGAGAGGCTTGATTGAATTATCTCTAATTTTCATACCATAACTGCCCCTTTCTTTCCAGCTTGCCGTTCATTTATCACTACAGTGAATTTTTCAGGCAACAACCTTCATCATGCCCACAAAGAACCCGAAACCATCTGTGACTGGAATGGCACAAAGAACAGACTCCCATGGGCTTCTTCCCCTTTGTTCTCAAGTGTCCCGGAGTCGTGCACACCAATTAGGTCATGCCTTCAGTGTCTTGGTCTTTAAACCTACCCTTTGACAATCAGGTGCTAATGATTAGGCGTTACTGGAACCAGCACATAAGTATTGGCATGTTAGTGTCTGTGCCTCCTAGGCTGGAGGAAGTGATTTCTTTCCCTCTCAGTCCTGTTCAAGTAGGTGTCCATTACTTTTATTCCACCTTTGTTTCGTAAGTTGATAAAATTTGGGGTAAAGGAAATGATTTCAGCTAAGTTTTGGGTTTGGCACAATCATCAGTCTTGATAATATTCTTCACACCTTGTGGCAAATCTGCCCTTATCGTAGGAGCCAGTTTTAGATTTTTTCTCTCCATTGTAGGACTGCAGTGTTAGGTTTACAGTCTGTTGGATGGCTTCAGTGTGATAAGACCTTGGTGCCCAAAGACTTTGTTTCTCTTTCGGTACCAGACCCCAGGTCTTTAGAAGGTGGCAAACCACTACTTATGAAGGCCTATTCTGGCTAATCTGTGCAAACTGAGTGTATCCACTTGTACGTAGTTGGTCCCACACAACTTTCATTTTTGTTAAGTATTAAGACTTGGCTAGAATAATACTTCTACAAAGAATTAAAAGTATGTGATAGTCTGGTTTTTACTTCTTGTTAGAACCCTGTATTTAAACAAGACTTCTTTTTAAGTGTTATTTAAAAGTCTCAAGTCTTCTGGCATCACCAGACTACCAAATCCAAACCCATGGCATAAAACAGGGCAGTATTTGTGTTCTTAATAATAATAATAATAAAAGCTTTATGTGTACTCTATAAATATAAATGCATAGTCAATACTTCCCCTTGAGTTGCACATCAACATATAGCATTGTACATTACAATGAGAATTTGTAACTTAAGGGTATTACAAATACATATATTCCTTTGTAACCTTTATACTGTAAATAAAAGAACTGCTTTTAGACTTGTGTTTTTTTTTTAATTTTTTTAATGCTAAAATACTTCCAAACCCACAGGAATCTTTCAAGAACAGTATAAAGAACTCCTGTATCCCCTCCACCCAAATTTCCCAATGTTAACATTTGTTCCATTATCCACTCTTGTCATTTCTGACATGATGCCCTGTCACCCTTAAATATTCTAGTGTGTACCTGCCAGGACACTCTCCTGCACTGCCACCATACAAGCCTCCCAATCAGGACGTCAGTGTTAGTACAACACTGGCACCCGATCCACAGACCTCATTCAACTGGTGCCGATGGTCACAACGTCTCCTTTGTCCTCCCAGCACAGGGTCCTGTCCAGAACCATGTGTTGCACTGGATTGCCATGTCTCATAAGCCCCATCTGAGGCCATTTGTAAGCAGATTTAGGGCAACTCCCAACTGTTAAAAACTTAGTTTTTGTTCTAGTTCCACCCTGACTTTCTGTGTGACTGGAGCTTAACTACTGGATCAATCTGAGCTTTACGGCACTTGAGTCACCAGAGGAGGGGGGTGGTTTCTCAGAATTGTATCAGGAGCCAGGGCTCCATATATTGGTGTCAGTCACTCACTTTTTATGATGTCCCCGCAAAATTTTGCCCTGGTCCCACCTCTCTGAAATCTTATTTACCTGAACCTAGTTTTTGTTCCTCCTCCTCCACACTGCTCTTGGCCCCCATCCAAGGGTTTCCTAACAAACTGTTAAGAACCCACTCCCTGGCATGGGCCTCTAGAAAGCTGGAGTCTGTATAACCTGATTTTACTGGGTCGTGTTGGCTGAGCAGAGTTGACTCACTGGTCCAAGCTTGGGTTTACAACAACTGCCACATTCTCAACATGAGCAGAATCCAATCTAGGAAAGTGCTGGGCAAGAAAGCCAATGGAATTGTGCATTTGCAAGTCAATGATTTTCTACCTCAAGTGTGGAGCTGGGAATCTGGTTTCTGCTCTAGTGAGAAAGAACATGAAATTATTGATCTGATTCAGAATCATAAAGTGTAGATATGCTCCATATGCCAGCCCACAAAAAATCTAAATTTGGTGCCTTAATTCCCCTTTTCTCTCCTACAGTTATTCCCCCATCTCCAGCAATGACAGCACCGCTGCAGAACTGAGGGTTTCTCAGAGTCTGTTTTCAAACAGTCATCCAAGGAGAAATCAACAATGGGTGATTGAGTGAGATGGGAAGGCAGTCCTGTTTCCTGCCACCAGAAACAGCTGCTCAGCACAGAGCTTCCTTCAGGAGGAGGAGCTTTCTCTGGAAAGCTCTGCTTTGCCAATGTCTAGATGGCAAGCTCATGAAAGACAGAAGCTAAGCAGGAAGTCCAAGAAAGCTGGGTAGGAAGAACAAAGGGAAGATGAGCACAGCAAGTGGATCTCAACCCCAGCCCTTGCTGTGGGCTGGATTGGGTCCCACCAAATTCAAGAAGACAGGGCCTCCAAAGAGGTGATTCAGTTAAAATGAGGCCTTTAGGGTGGACCATCATCAAATCCTTGTAAGAAGAAACTTGGACACACAGACATCTGGGTGCATGCGTACAGAGGAAAGACCCTGTAAAACAGAGCAAAAGCATACTTCTCTGCAAGCCTGGGAAAGAGGCCTCAGCAGAAACAACCCTGCTAACACCTTAATCTTGAACTTCTGACCTCCAGAACTGCAAGAATGTGTGATGATGACCTCTTCACTCCATCTTACTCACCCTCCTGCTCCCATGGTCGCCCTCTGAACTGTGTTACTGCTGAAACAGAGCCATTTCTGAAATCAGTAACTGACACATCCCTGCGTGCTCCCACTTGTGACTACCTTTTGGTCCTTACAGTCCACTGACTCTTACCTTCTCCTTACTCACCTTCCACCTTACCCAGTTCCCAGTCCACTGCAGCACCACAGTCTCTGAACCTGGAAGTTCCCTGCTGCTCTGCCTTCATAGTAGCTGCCTGGATGAACCATCTTCCTGCACCTTCTGGACAGCTGAGTCCTGGGGAGAAAGATGCAAGGCAAACTAGTACCTCTGTACACTTACAGAGGTTGCCAACCTTTACCAGGCTTGCCCTTAACACTGCTCACTTCAGGTTCACTTGAAATGATGTCAAACCATCTTTAACTCTCCTCAAACCCCAGGCCTTCCACCTCTCTCTCTCTCTCTCTGTCTCTCAGCAGATTCTCTTTCCTTCTAATTCACTGAGAAAATAGTTACGCATCCATTTTCACTTCTAAAGCCAACCCCCTCTACCAATTTGATCTCATTCCCACTGATTACCTTTCTTATCGAGATCCTTTCTTTGGTTTTTTAAGCATGCTCATCTTTTCTCCCAGTAACAATTACCAAAAATCTTTGCCTGGGCCCCACGACTTCTGCAGCTATTGCTCTAGGCCTCCTTTCTTTTCCCCATTTTGAGAGGTGTGTCTCCTCATGGACTGCATTTGCCCATGTCCCCCTCCCACAGGGCCCGCTGCAGTATGGCTTCTGCCTCCATCATTTGACCGGAACATCTCTGGCTGAGGTTGTCGGTGTCCTTCATGTCACTGTCCGCCTTAGCTGCATGAGGTACTGCACTCCCCCTCTCCTTATTGACACCCCTCCCCTGACTCCCAAGACACTTGGCTGGCTGTTCTACCTCTCCAGCAGTCTTTCTGAGGTTTTGCAGGCTCATCCTCTGGTCAGCCAGCAAACCTCCCAGCTCTGTCCCAGGCACCTCCCTCGCCCGCCCTACCCTCTAGTCTTCCCTGGGAGATCTTATCCACACAGCTTCCATTTCCACCCATACCCAGAGAGGTGCACCTCCAACTGTCATCTTTCTTCTAGTTGCAGATGCATGTATCTAACTGACAAATGATGTTTCAAAGGCACTTCAAACTCATCGTCTTCCTCACCCCCTACCCCTCCAACCTGGTCTTTGTTCAGGATTCCCCATGTCAGTATCACCACCATCTGTCCAGGTGCTGAAGCCAGCAAACCAGGAATCATCCCTGTCCCCTGCTGCCTCTCATCATACCTCATCTCTGTCCATTTCCATGTGCTTTGATTTGTTTTCCAAAACCTCTCTGTTCTGTGCACATCTTTCCATGGCCCTCCCCCTAGTCCGAGCTTTCCTTGCTCTTCTGGGCTATGGAAATAGCTTCAAAGGCAATAAGCCACCCCATCCCTGCAATCTGCTCTGCATGCCAGAGCTACAGTCATCCATCCAAAAACAGTTTCTCACTGTTCTTAGGATAAAACCCCAAACCTTTACCATAGACAAATGTCCTGGCCCCTGCCCAGCACCCCACTATCGTTCACAACAAACTTCGACTTACTTTCTGCTCTCTGGCTATTTGAGTCTTCTTCCAGTTTCTTAAACGCCATCAGTGGCCTCCTCAGGTCTCAGGGCCTTTGCACAGGCTGTTATCACCCTGGAGTGCTCATCCTCTCTCCCTCATCCTTCAGACCTCCACTTAAAAGGGAGCCTTTCCTGACTGCCTATTGTGGGCAGGCTGCCTGTGAGAAGCTCACACAGCACATAAGCCTTTACATACGGGCCTCATAACACTTACCACATAATCTTTCCTAATGAACAGCATCTTTCTCCTCAAACTATGGACCCCCTTAGAGTCATTTTGATCATTGTTGAGTCCCCAGAAATTATCAGAGTGCTCGGCACATAGTGGATATCCTGATTATATTGCTGGACGAACGAGTGTGAACAACCCATCTGCTATAACAAAGTTCACGGGGGTAAAGTCCCTGGCTTTGGAGGTTTAAGAAAACCACTTTCTAAAGAGAAAAGTATAAGGGTTAATATTTAAGACAAAACTGGCTTTAGACCCACCAGCATCATAATAGAAGTCACCATGGACTGAGCCTCCATTGTGGGGTACACTATGTACATTAGCTCATTCATTTCCCGCAAATGCCAGACAAGGTAGAAACCAATTATTAGCATACCCTGTTAAACATCAGGAACCCAAAGCTCTGGGAAATTAGGTTTACTTTGCAAGTTAAACTGTCCTATAGGGGCTGTTGCAATCGAAGCGGGGGTCTAGGACTAGAGCATGCTACCCAGCCCTGCCTCAGGCCACCTTCCCCCTCCCCTCCCCCTCGCCCCTCCTCTTTCCAGCCCCGCCCCGCCCGGGTACGCCCCCGGCCCCGCCTCGGCCCTAGCTGCGGCTGCCCCCAGGGCGAGGGAGCGGTGCCTGCAGTGCCCGCTGTGGCCGCGCGGGGCAGCCTCGCGGCTCGGGCCCGGCCGCTCTGGGCCGCGCTGCTCGTTCACCCTCGGACTCGGCTCCGGCTGCTAGCGGCCGCCTGCCTGCGCCCCGCTCCGACCCGCCGGGCTCCCCGCGCTGGACCCAGCACCTCGGCTCTCCGGGGCCGGACCGAGGCCGCAAGCAGCGCCGCGGGGTGTGGGGCGGACCCAAGAGATGAAATGACAACGTCAACCCTCCAGGTACCTCGGCGCGGCTGGGCCCGGCTTGCGGAGGCTGAGAGAGGCGCGACGGGCCTGCGGGCCGGCACCCCGGCGGGCAGCCGGGCGGCCTCCCCGGCGCCTCGGCCTCGCGGTCCCCGCCCCGCCTCCGCCCGTTTCTGTTTTCACGCGCTCGGAGCCAAGGGCCGCCTCCCGCCCCGAACGTGCGGCCCCGGGCCCGGCCGAGCCCCGAGACCGCTACGTGCAGCCCCGCCCCGCGACCGTCCCGGGCATCGGCCTTACCGGGCCTCCCAGGCGCCGCTCAGGAAGCTCGGGCCCACGGTCTGACTCCTCGCTCTCCCCCTTGACACTGCCTCCCCTTGAATAAGCCCCTTCTCTTTCTCTGGTTTCCTCTTCTCGGTCAACGACCCTGCATTCATTCCTTAGATCGTGCTGGGTGGGCTGGGGTGGCGCCACCTGGATGCATGACTGACCCCATCCTCCAGGTGCTGCCAGTCCGGCTGGGCCGGAAAAACATAAACGTGCTCTGGCCTCAGACCTGGGTTTCTTATGGGCTCTGCCACTCACGAGCATGTGACCTTGGGCTAGTTACTTGATCTTGGAATTTCGGGTTTCTTGTCAGTAAAATGGGTTAATACCCTGTAGAGTTGTTGTGACAGTGGCTCTAGATTGAGTAATTCAGGTAAAACATTCTTAACACAGTATCTTACCTAGTAAGTGCTTAGTGAGTGATGAAAGGTAAAGTTGCTTGGGGAGTTAAGCAAGACTTCATGGAAGAAGGGCATCTGGGGGATCAGCAAAGGATGGAAGGATGGGTAGTAATCGCACACCTGGAGGTGGAAAAGAGATGGTTACTGCAGGTAGAGGAAAGAGTGGAAACAGGCATGGAATAAGTTGTGGTACTAGCCTAGGAAGTAGCTGGAGGTACAAAGCCAGACCCCACCATCCTCCAGCAGGAGGTCTGCCTTCACAGGGTTGGGGAAACCTTGGCTTGCAGATCCCCCCTGCCCCATTTTTGTATGGCCTGTGAGCTAATAAGAATTTTTTTTCACATTAAAAAAAACAGCTTTATTAAGATAAAACTCACGTACCACACAAATCACCTATTTAAAGTGCACAACTCAATGTTTTTAGTATATTTACAGAGCTATGCAACCATCCCTACAGTCACTTTTAGAACACTTTCATCACCCCAAAAAGAAATCCCACTTCCTTTAGCCATCATCCCCTAAGCCCTCTATTCCTCCCAGCCCCTTTATTCCTCCCCAACCACTAAATCTACTTTCTGTCCTTATGGATTTGCCTAGTCGGGGCACCTCAGATAAGTGGAATCATACACTATATGGTCCTTTGTGACTGGCTTCTCTCACTTAACATAATATCAGAGGTTTTTAAAGAGGCTGAATAAAAGATATTTTGTGACACGTGAAAATCATGAAATTCAAATTTCAGTATCTATAAATAAAGTTTTATTGGAACATATCCCTGCTCATTCGTTTATGTATTGTCTATGGCTGCTACAAAGGCCGAGTAGTTGCTACAGAGATTGTATAGCTAGGAAAGCCTGAAATACTTACCATGGTCCTTTACAGAAAGTTTTCCAGCTCGTCTTCCTCTTTTACCCCTTTCTCTCATCCTCATTCTTTGCCCTGTGTGTTACTAGAGATTCAGCAGGGGTGGCAGTTCCATTTGTCACCTTTCTCTTGTGTTAGGCAAAACTGTTCCTCTCCAAATTGCAACTGAGGTCTCTTGCATGTGAAAAACTGTATGTGCTAATGTGTTCTTAGGTACATAATAGAGAATCTAGAAGGAGGGGGGGATGAATATGCTCTGCCACATGGTGGGCAGAGCCCACCTGGAGTATTGTTCTGTGCCCCACCTTTCAAAAGGACAGACCCAAGCAAGAAGGCAAATAGAGTGAGACTGTCCAAGGAACTGGGGTGTTTGTTCTGGAGAAGAGAAGGCACTGGGGGTAGGAGCATCCCTTTCACATCTTATGGGAAGGGCCTTCATGGACGAGAGAGCAGACAAAGCTTGTGCTTAAGCCAGTCATTCAAGAAGGCTCAGGGCTCCTAGCCATTCTGTTTGTAGGTAGAGGAGGGAGCTGATACTTGAAAATATCCAACACTGTTACCTTTCATGTCTTCAACCTGGTGAGTTCATTTAACACTGACCTGGCCTAACCTGCCCTAGTCTGTTTTTTAGAGCTATCTGTGTCTTTCTTTCTGAGACTTACTAACTTCCAGTGAGGAAGGGCTGCACAAATGCTCAGACCCTGCAAGAGCTGGTCAGGAGGCTTATTGTTCACTGTGGATGGAATTGTATGTATACAGCAGATTCTGCCTGCCTGGTGTCTGGTGCTATATCAGCTTGAGGAGGAAAATTCAGGAAACACTTCCTGGGTTGGTGAAGCCATGGTTTCTAAAACTGGATATGTAGGTGTGGGGCAGCTGCCTGAAAGATCCAGCCTACTTGACATTCCAGTCTAGTGCACAGGCATACAGGATTTATGAGATTCACAAAGACACTCTCATAGAATTCTTAGAAGGTTCGAGAGGCCCATTCCCCTGAATTGGTAGCACATATATGCCTCTAGAATAAGCAAGCTTACTGGCAATGTCTATCTTTGTACCGGAGCTACTGATGTATTGACTTGTGTCTAAGCATCCCTTCCCTAGGTATCAACTTTAGGAAACTATCTTCTCAGCCTCAAGGAGCAAGTTGGGCTGGTAGAAGGTAGTAGAGATCCCTTTAAGTCTATCTCGTAAACCCAGGTCAGTGAGGGACTTTCTTAGCCTGCTGGTTCTTTTCTGGCGCTCAAGGTTAAATTCAGTCTCTGGTTTTCATGCTGAGCAACACAGAAATCAGTTGGTTCTGGTGTTTCCCCTATTCCAGGCTCAGCATCCAGGTTCATTTCTCTTTCCTTTGCAGCATGGAATAGAAAGTGAACTCTGCCTTTGGGTCCTAACTGAGAGAGTTGATCAGGTTTCCACAGCTGAAATCCAGAGGGAAGACTGAAAAGGAGGTTGTTTTTAACTGTATGAATGTATCATGAAGAGGGATGGCTGACTTTTAAAGCTTCCTTTTAAGGCCTTTCTAGTTGATGTTGGAAAAGTAGGTAGACGTAATGGTCTGCAACTGACAAATCCACAGGTCTGGCTTATCTCTCATCTATGTATTCCTGCTGCTTGGGCCCCAGAGGGCTTTCTGGACCTCTTGGGAAGCACTCACTTATTTGCTTTGCCTTTCCAGAAAGCCATTGATCTGGTGACAAAAGCCACAGAAGAGGATAAAGCCAAGAATTATGAGGAGGCGCTCCGGCTCTATCAGCATGCTGTGGAGTATTTCCTACACGCTATCAAATGTGAGTCACACACAGGGTCCTCCCGGCCACAGAGCCTCTGCGAGAGGAGAGTGGGCACGCCCTCTCTGGTTCCCCTTTTGCAGATGAGGCACACAGCGACAAGGCCAAGGAGAGCATCCGAGCCAAGTGCATGCAGTACCTAGACCGAGCTGAGAAGCTGAAGGATTATTTACGAAGCAAAGAGAAACACAGCAAGAAGCCAGTCAGAGAGACTCAGAGTGAAAGCAAGGGGTGAGTGCAGAGGGTGGGGCGCTGCCCCCTGCCTGTGCCCCTGTCTTCTCCCTCCTGGTCCCAGGGCACCTTCCTTTTAGGGAGTCCCACTCATGCCAGCTGCTGTTGTGAAGCACTTTACAGAACCCTTCCACGTGTGATACCTCATTGCATCTGCACAGAAAAGCCCTGGGTGAGATGGGGAGCCAGTGTGAGGTTACGAGCTTGGGACTCTGCAGCCAGACTCCAGCGGTATAGCCCAGCTCTGCCCCTCGTTAGCCATGTGGGCCTGGACAAGTGCCATGACGGCCCTGTGCTGCCAGGCTCCTTGTCTGCAGTAGGAAGATAATGGGACTTGCTCTTAGTGTTGTTCTAGGGGCAAACGAGGTGATGTGGTCACACCCTGAGGATACAGCTTGGTGCTCAGTATGGGTTACATGAATGTCAGGGGCTGCTGTCATCAGTCATCATCTTCATCTGAAAGATGAGGCAGCAGCCCAGGTTCAGAGATGGCCCAGGTCATAGAGCTGGTACTTGCTGGTGTCTGGACTCACCCCCAGGGTCTCTGTTTCTGACTCCAAAGGCTAGTGTTCCCTCTGCAGCGACTCTCCTCACATCTGTGGTTCACCCACCATGGAGATTCCGGTTAGCTGAGCACAAAGGCCAGTGGTGTCCTGGAGGTGGAGGCAGGGGGTGGTCCTGAGCAGGAGGGTCACAGAGAGGATTCCCCAGCGCGAGGGACACACTTAGGAAGGCAGGAGGAGGATGGCAGAGCACTTCGACCTGGACAGGGATTGGCCCGAGGGTGGACAGTGACTGTGCTCCTTTCCCAGCGGCTCCCCTCTAGACTTAAACTTTACCTCTTCTCCAAGTCGCAGCCACTCGGTGGGTTTTGAGTCCATGTGAAAGGCCAGGGACAGCTCCAGTTGCTTGTACAGCTGCTCCTAAAGTCTGACCAAAGCACATGTCCCTCGCCAGCCTCCTAGAGAGGGCACACGTCTTTGTTCTTACTCCCTCGGTGAAGAAATGAGGGTGGGCCATGGGAACGTTGCCTGGGGGATCCCGGGAGGAGTGCTGATGACGTGCGGCCTGCGTGTGCCTGAGGAACCCGCTTTCGGGACAGTGGCCTGTCACCATCATGCTGGCCTCACTCCAAGAGCCTCCCTGCAACTGCCTGCTGCTACAGCCTGTCATCTCTATTTGCTTCCCCAGCAGTGACAGTGACAGCGAAGGGGATAACCCAGAGAAAAAGAAATTGCAAGAGCAGCTGATGGGTGAGGGGCTCAAAGCACCGTGGCGGTGGGAGGGGGCTTGGGGGCCGCCTGGAGGGCTGGCTCCGCCTCACTGGCCGGGCTCTGGGGCGAAGGCTCTGCTTGCCTCTCTCAGGTGCTGTTGTGATAGAGAAGCCCAACATTCGGTGGAATGATGTGGCAGGGCTGGAGGGGGCCAAGGAGGCCCTCAAAGAAGCTGTCATTTTGCCAATTAAATTCCCACACTTGTTCACAGGTAAGTGTTGAGCCACTTAAGGCCCGGATGTGAAAATACCAGGCTTGTGAGGGAGCCGGCTTGGGGCTCCCATTCTGCAGTGGCGGCTTGGGTCCCTTTGCCCACAGTGGACCCGGGCCGGCCTTCCTCACGCATCCTTGGTTGGGAGAGGCCCCAGGGTCTGCTTGTCCCGGTCAACCTGTCAGAAACACCTTTCTAAGTAGAACTTTGACTTGACCATCCTGTGGGTGGGCAGGGTCAGCAGTGTCATTCTGCAAGGCCATAGGGGTCCTGAGGCAAGGCTAGGACCAAGCTATGGGCAGGTAGTTTAGTTCCCGTTACTCTTTTGCTCCTAGAGTCAGTTGTCTTGTAGACCTTTTCATTCCTGACTGTATTTACAGTGACTAAGGCCCCTCTGCTCTTCTGTCCCGTCCCCAGTCAGGAGAACGCTCGCTTCAGCTTGTTGTGTCTTACAGGCAAGCGCACCCCTTGGCGAGGGATACTGCTTTTCGGACCCCCCGGCACAGGGAAGTCCTACCTGGCCAAAGCGGTGGCAACAGAGGCCAACAACTCCACCTTCTTCTCGGTGTCCTCCTCAGACTTGATGTCTAAGTGGTTGGGAGAGAGTGAGAAGTAAGTCAGCTGCCTGGCCTGGCTCTGCCGGCAGCCCCTGCCCCAGGAGTCGCCTCCCCTGGAGCCACTGCCGGGTGTCAGAGAGAAGGAGCCAGCAGAGGTGTATCTTGTTAGCCTACTAGGGGGTACGGTCCTGACAGTCAGCTGCAGTTGGAAGGGGACTTAGGAGGGATGAGTCCTTACAAGGGGAGGAGACAGGCACTCACAATAACAGGGTGTCAGGTGCGGGTCCCCATTAGGGACGTCAGGTAGTTGGCTTATTCCCCACGCTGGCTCGCCTTCTGCTGATGATGACACTGAGGCTGAGGGGAGGGGAAGTGACTTGTCCTAAGTCCAGCGCTAATGAATGGGGCTGCCAGGACTGGACCCTGTTGTCACAGTTGGCTTCCCCTGGGCACAGGGCTACAGAAGGTCTGTTACCCCACTGATGGAAATCCAGGCATGCCTGTAGTCCTGACTGCCCCTCGGGAAGGGCAAGCGGAGAGAAGTGGTGGCTGGGACCCTGGCTGGGCATGTGAGTGGGTCCCAATGGCAATCCGCCTGCACCTTCACAGGCTGGTCAAGAACCTGTTCGAGCTGGCCCGGCAGCACAAGCCCTCCATCATCTTCATCGACGAGGTGGATTCCCTCTGTGGATCCCGCAATGAAAACGAGAGTGAGGCTGCTCGGAGGATCAAAACGGAGTTCTTGGTCCAGATGCAGGGTGTGAGCGAGTCCCAGTCCCTCCCTGGTTCTCGTTCCAACTAAAGCCAGCCCCGAGCTTCATTGTTTTGCTATGAGTGGGTTTATTCCTCCGGAGGTGAGAGGAAAATATGAGAGAAGCAGCTCTGAACTTCACCTCCTCAGGCCCTGGTTACAGAGAGGTTCCTGCGGCCCTTGCACGGTGTCTGTGCTGAGGCAGGCAGGGCGGCAGGGCTCTTGGCCCGGTGGGGCTGGCTGGGGCCTTACACAGGGACAGCTCTGGGTCAGGACACACACAGCCACTGAAGTCCTTCCCACGGGTCCTGACTGATCCTTGCCGGTGTCCTGAGTCAGCGTCTGTGTTCCCCTTTCTCACAGGGGTGGGCAATAACAATGATGGGACTCTGGTTCTCGGCGCCACAAACATCCCGTGGGTGTTGGACTCGGCCATTCGAAGGAGGTGAGTCTTCCCAGTAGGAGCCGGGGGCTGCGGTCTTTCTCCAGTTGTGTCCAACTTGATGCTGGCTGCTGTGCATGCAGCCTGACCCCCTTTCTCTGGAGGCTTCTCCGTGGCTACGTGGTGAGCAGAGCCTGGAGGGAAGACATCTTTGGAGGGCCCCGGCACCCCCCACCATGAAGATGTTCCACCATCCGCTCTCAAGTCCCACCGTGTGCTTGGCTCTCTAGGTTTGAAAAGCGCATTTACATCCCATTGCCAGAGGAGGCTGCCCGTGCCCAGATGTTCCGATTGCATCTGGGAAGCACTCCCCACAACCTCACGGATGCCAACATCCACGAGCTGGCCCGGAAGACAGAAGGCTACTCAGGAGCAGACATCAGCATTATCGTGCGGGATTCCCTCATGCAGCCCGTTAGAAAAGTACAGTCAGCGACACACTTCAAAAAGGTGAGTGGGCCGGCAAGGCATTGCTTAGCGTTACAGGAAAGAGGGTCCTGGCTGTCTGGGCCAGCTCCTTGACTGCTCAGGTGACACATCTTGGGGGTCTTGGGAACCAAGGGCAAGTGCAGAGTGAGCCTCTGGCTCCAGGGCTGGGGCTGCACTGCTCTGCCCTTCCCTGCAGTTCTGCGTAGTGTGACCATCTGAGATTGTGTGATGCTAAAGGACATGGCCCCGTGCCAGGCACCTCCCATCCCACAGTTGGCTCTGTGCTGCTGTATGTGGCGGCCCCTACTCAGTGTCTGAGAAGTGGTGGGTATGAGTCACGCTGTAAGGAGTTCTGTTCATGCAGGTCTCTGTCCAGTGTCCAGCCAGGGTCCTACTAGGCACCTGGCACTGTTCTAGGTGCTGGGGAGTCATTCATGACCAAGCAGACAAAAATCCCTGCCCTCCGGGAGCCTCCCTTCCAGTGGGGAAGGTAGACAACAAGCAAAATTAAGACTTGTTTCTTAGAGGGTGGTGAGGAGGAAGGCAGAGGAAGGAGGGAGGCCTGGTGTTCCCAAGGCTTGGAGGGCGTGGGCATGTTGCACTCTGAAAGGACAGGCCACACTGGGTGACATGTGAGTCAGGAGGTGAGGGACATGAGGGAATGCACTTTCGGGGGAATGTTGCCGATGGAGCAAACTTCAGTTGAAGAAAGAGTTTTGATGTCACAGCATTCGTGGTAAGATTTGAAGTTAATGAGAAAGAGGAAGATACCAGGCATTTGGGCCACCAGACTGGTATTCTGGGGAACAGAGGCTGGAATGTCCTGCTGTTCACAAACCTCTGAAATCAGACTTTGAGCCACTTTGACTACCCAGCTTGAGAGTTTTGAAGGAGCCCATCCCTCAGACTGATGCCCTAGAAACCCAGGCTTTCATTCACGCCTTAACCATGACTTCTCCTCAGGTCTCAGGATGCTGAGGCCTCCTGCCCCTTCCCTAGATGTCAGCGGCAGCCCCGCTAGCCAGGCAAACTCATATTTGGTTTCAGGTCTGTGGCCCTTCCCGCACCAACCCTAGCATTATGATCGATGACCTCCTGACCCCATGCTCACCAGGGGACCCAGGAGCCATGGAGATGACTTGGATGGATGTCCCTAGTGACAAACTCTTAGAGCCTGTGGTTTGCATGGTAAGTGGCCAGCTGGGAGAGGGACTGCACAGAGCCCAGAAAATTGGGGGTTTGGGTCTAAGAGTAAAAGTAAGGTTCTCACCTTCTCTGTCCTGGGCTTTGTGGACCAGCGTGAATGGAGAATAGCCTTTGGGGCTCTGGATGGTTGGGGCTCCTCCCATTAGACTTGGTAGGGGCCAAGGACAGAGGCTGTAGCATTAGTATTTTATTTTATTCAGCACGAAGGGTAAAGGCCAGCTGACATGACTACACCATTCCATGGATCTGGCTTGTTTTGTGCACAGAAGGAACCATTGAACATCTGTCAGCACATCTGGATTTTGTGCAGTTGTTCAGGCAGCCTGTCGCTTGAGGAGTCTTCCTTCTCCTTACCCTAGTCTTGCTGCTGGTCCTGCCCCTTCTGTGTGCAGGGGTCTGCCATTGTGGCTGGTGTGGAGGATGGGCACTTAGAGCTTCTCACAGGAGTTAAGAGATGTTGGGAGCTTAGACTCTCTCAGACTGGAAGTAGGCCCATCTGGAAATGACATGAGCTGCCTTGGGAGGCAAGAGTGAGGAGGCATTTGGGCAGAAACCAGGTAGCTGGGGGAGTCCTGCATTCGGGGCTAGGCAGTGGCCACGAAAGCAGGCCCTTCCCGCCCTAGACTGCACAGGTTTGCGACACGGGGAGACTGAAGGCCTGGAGCCCGGCTCCTCAGCTGTGTGCCCTTGTCTTTGCAGTCGGACATGCTCCGGTCTTTGGCCACCACTCGGCCCACTGTGAATGCAGAGGACCTCCTGAAAGTGAAGAAATTCTCAGAGGACTTTGGACAGGAGAGTTAAAATCCTTACTCGGGTGATGGTGAAAGTGGGAGGCTGGTTGGGGTAAATCCATGGCACTCCCCATGTCGGTGGCCACACAGCGCTCCAGGGCTCATCCTAAAGTCACTGTAGTGTCCCCTCGGCTCTCTGGCCATCAGCTGGGGAGCAGGAAGGAATGGCCTCCCTGGCCACAAAGACGCAGAAGCACATTCGGCACCCGGTGGATTACTGGTTCCTCCTACTTCCTCCTCTTCTTCTGGATGCTCGCCAGCTCCTTGTCTTGCTCCTCTGTGTGTTTTTTTTAAACCTTCTTTTGTTCTCCTAAATTAATGCTGCTTGGATTTTGTCTTCTTTATAAAGTTAAAATCTCCTGAAAGTGTCACGGAGTGGAGGCAGCGGTGCTCCGGGGTAGGTACAGCCGACCTTCAGATCAGCTTGCCAGCCCCTGCTCCCCATAACTCCTAGGCCCGTTCCTTGTGAACTAACCGCTGATGCCCTGGGGCCCTAGCCCAAGCTCTGCCTGCTCAGGCCAAGAGTAAAGCCAAGCCAGTCCCACCCTCCAAGGTCAGCATCCTGGGCCCTGTGTCCTCCCTGCAGGAGGAAAGGATGGTTTTTGTGAGCACAAAGCTGTGGAGATAGCACGAGTGAAGATCACTGCCTTGTGGGTCAGTCAAGCAGGTTTCCCTGCTCCTGTTCTTCCCTCTGAATGTGAGAACACAGCCCAGCCGCTGCCTCTGGCTCCCTGCCCTGGAAACGGGCTAATAAATCCTTTTCCTCTCTTGAGCCACCTGAGTGATGTCATCTTTGACTCTTGTTGGAGGCTCTTTGAAGGCCCCGCTTGCTTCTAAAAGAAAGACCCTCCAGTTTTCTGCTGTCTTCTCTCAGCAGAGGGGGCAGTGAGTAGGAATGGGGCTGACTGCCGCGCTGCCCAGGCCTGGCCTCACCAGGTTCTCGAGTCCCCCCGCCGTCCCCCACAAGCCTGCGGAATTGTGGCCAGGAGTGTCTTAGGGACCCAGACAGTTCTTTGTGCTTGTCCAGCCTCCTGGTCAGAGGCTGCAAACTGGAAGGCCAGACATGGCCTGCAGCTGTATTTGGTCTGGTCTGCTGCTAACATTTACAGATCAAGAGAGTTGATGTAAAAAGTAAGATTTCTGGCTTTTGCAAAGTTAGATTAGGAATGCTGGGCCTTCTTCCTGTGAGGCAGTCTGCCAGCTGCACCTGAGCCGGGGCTGCCCTGTGCAGGAGCAGGACATGCTCTCCAGCTCACCCATCCCCACGTGGACTGCTTCACTCCTCTGTGTTGCCTGCCCAGCCTGTGGCCATTTGAATTTGTGGCTCCTGATCATTAGACACCCTAGGCTCCAGAGCTGGCAGCTGTTGAAATGCTGTTCGACCGGGGAGCAGAGTCCCGCGTACAAATGAATATATAGAAAAGGCCTGGCATCAGGTTGTTCTAGCCCTCCTCCCTCTCCCAAAACTGGTATTACTCCTCTGTATCTAACCTGTATGTCCAGAACTGATTACGTGAACTGTCAGATCATGTTAGCCATGCACAGTGGTGTGCCTGGGGTCTGGTTAGGAACGTCGTCTGAAATGAGCAAAATTGCGATTGGTTCCTGGAAGTCTGCAGCCCTAAACTCCTCTCCAGGGCTGGTGGGCCAGACCCCTCTCCTCACCTGGGGTAGCAGCGGGTCGGACAGCCAGATGCAGCTGTGACTGGCATCTGTCACTCGGGTTGCCATAGTCATTGGTTAGTTTTGTGCTCTCAGCCACTATTACTATTTATAAAGGCTGGACTAGAAGCCAGGATAGGACACTACCCCATGCCCGTATACATTTCACTTCAGCTGGTTGGGGTTTCTTACTCCACTTCGTTACCTTTACTTGAACCAGAGGATCCTTTTGTTTTAACCTCCTTCCTCATTTCTACTGCTTAAACACTGTGACAAGTCAAAGGGGTTAACAAGCCTCAGGGCTGCCATGGTTCATCCTCACAGCTCTCTCCAGCACCACCGACAGAGCGAATGAGTGTCCCTCACATCTAAGGCGGAACTAACCTAGGCCAATGCGTGGCCACACAATCTATGTTAAACAGGGCTAATAAGTGTGGAGTAATTTCCTTCCCTAAGTGCTTACTCTGTGAAGTTCACTCTTCCCTACCTGAGAATTCTGTTCTGACCTTTCAGCCTACATTAGTTTTCACTTTGATAGTTACCTTCCAAAACCTTCACTTAGCTCAAGATGCTGATTTGTTTGTATGGTTTTTGTGGCTGACGTAGCTGCCTGAGGTGGAGAATTTCTATCAGAAATGCAAGGATTTGTTGACTTGGGCTGCACTATGTATTTGTACTTTCCCCGTAGTTAAAACGGTAAGTCTCATACACTGTCAGCAATGCAGATAGTCTCAAGCTTTCTCTGAGCAATCACTGAGCAATCATTTACTCTCGGGATTCCAGGCCAGGAAGCTGCAAATGATCTATATTCCAAAGGTGTCACTAAGGACTGTTAACCTCAGGTACTGTAAGGAAGCATCAGAATGTCCTGATGTCACCCTGCTGGAGCCTCTGAACATCGTCCAAGGGAAAGGAGGCTCACTGAATTTTAATCTTCATTAAGTATCCATGTTTCCAGGATAATTGGGAGTTTTCTACAGAATTCCCCAAAGGTCTCCTAACTTATGTTTGGGCAGTGCTGAGTCCTGTTCCTGTCCAGAGTTAATGCACAGAGAGACAGCTAACTTTTCCTTGGCCTCAGAGGCCCTAATACTCGGCCTGTTCAGAGAAAGCCATAGCAAAGAATGGGTCTTTCCTGGGTTGGTTTAATTAACTGCTTTTTAAAACACATTTTCTCTAAACTACATGGGTACTTGGATTTTGAGGACTTTGTTAAGAGTATCTGCATTGCAAAAGTCAACATAAAAATGAGGTAAGACCAGTACCTAAAGAAGCAAGTTCCTTCACCTCTTGTCAAAGCTCTGACTGTATCTTAAGGCTAATCTTTGGTCAGCATGATGCTAATTTATTTTTCCAAAATAAGTCTGGTCCCAGCCCAAGTTCTGCTTTCTGGTTCTGTTCTGACAGGGAGAGGCTCATTGCTCTCCTTCAACTATCACCCCTCCCCTAGCCCTGCTCCATGGCCTCCAGCCAAGGAATGAGCCAAGTACCAGCTGCCTAAGAGAGCTCAGTAGAGAAATCTTCCCCAAATCTGTTAAAGGTGAAAGGCAAAAGGTGGAAACCGAAGTGTATCTGAACCTGTTAAAATGTGTGATACTCATTTTCATTAATATTGTCATTAAACACTTCCATGAACTGGGGCCATTCTGTCCTGTGTTCTACTTCCACAAGCAAACTTGTGTCCAAGGCAAAGAAGGATGCAGGAAAGACACACACAAGCCCTTTGTAAAAATAAGAACTTGGCAAAGGTGGTCAACCTTAGCTTTAGCAAGCATTTTTAAACACAGCTTTCAGGTATTTTGGGACTATATCATTATTAAATCTTGGCTTTGGAATAGATTACACGCGTCTCATGAAATCATGTCTACTGAGAGTGGTTATTTACTTGCCCCACTTACTTCCATACAAAATAATCAGGCAATGTCCATGCCTTTAGGGGAGTTAATTTTCAAAGGCAATATTTTGTCCACAGCTGATTTCAGGGCAAATATTTTTAACATCCTCCAGTGTGGTTCGGCAGTCCACTGTTTTCTGTCAGAGCCAGGCCAAGGCCAAGTTGATGCCAAGTAAGACATGCTCAGCTCAAAGCCAGTGTTTGTGTTTTGGTTTTCAGAATCTTCAGATGCAGCAGAAAAGGTTTAATCATTCACTTCCAACCAGTGGACGTTTGTAAATGTCTTGCTATCCATTTTGTCGATGAACAGGCAACCCTGCAAGTGGTCCATCTCATGCTGGATGATGCGGGCTGCCCATCCGCTCGCCTGCCACACCACCAGCTCTCCTCTAGGGTCCAGCCCTGCAAAGGAAGTTACAGCCTGGGTAAGGACATGCTGCACTGCATCATTTTCAACCTCTTACATTTGACCCGGCCCTGGCTGTTCCTGTTTACAAGAGGTAACATCAGAAGGGAATGTAGACAGCAGCCTCTATCCTTCCTAGCAAAGATATCTTAACTCGGCCCATTACCCAAGTAGTCAACCTGGTTCCCAACTCTGACAGGTTGCTGGGCTTAGTATGGGGCTGCGATGACAAATGAGGTGCTGCCCTTCTGATACTCCTCCTACCGCTGTAGTCATCGTGTTTGCTTTCGATTCCTAAACAGAGTACTTCAGTTCGGTATAATACAAAATAATGGGATACCATTGACTTTCTGGCCCTGGTGGCTTGCTGAAGAGGAACAATCATCCAGCTCCAGCGAAGAACCACACTCCACAAAACATTCTGTGGTATAGATCGTGAATGGCTTATCGCCCTGGGTTGTACAAAGCTGGGTCCCCTTTGTCCTACTCCCACCACGACAGATCTAATTGGGGAGAAGGGTATGTGTATGAGAGACCCAGGAGGAGCGAATGGAAGAGAATAGAGCAGAAGACCGAGTGCGAGGTACAAGGCCATCCTTCCAACCCCCGTGCCCCACCTGGCTCTCACAGGAAGGAGCCTTCGTCCCCATCCCATTCTGTCAGTCCTCCATCCTGTCCATTCCCGGATCCTGGCCTTTGTTGATGCCGGGAGGCTCCGCACATCAATGTGTCTGCAATTTAACTGGAGCTTTGCGAAAACCAGTGGGATGCAAGGCCGCCACCTCCACTGGCGGGAGAGACGCACGCGCTTACCCAGGCACCTCAGCGCCCCTCACCTGAGATCTGCACGGCCTGGAAGCGGGGCACGCAGGCCAGGAAGCCGGCGACACTCTCGCAGCCCTCAGCGAAGGTGACCAGGCGGCTGTCCAGCACCCGCAGGCTGGGGTTCACAAACACGTGCAGAGGGAAGGGCTGCATCTGGCGGGCCTCGCGCAGGCGCGGCGCGCAGGCGCCGCAGAGGGTCTCGGGGAGCTCCAGGGCCAGCACCTGCAGTGGCACCCCGAGCTGCGGCGCACTCAGGCCCACGCAGCGCTGGCGCCGCATCACCTCCACCAGCCGCTGTACCAGCCGCTGCACCTCGGGCCCCGCCAGCTGCGCGGGTTCTACCGGGGCCGCCACGGTCCGCAGCACCGGGTCCCCGACCTGGCACACGCGTGGGTAGGGCGGCTTGGGCGCTCCCCGCACAAGATGCCGCACGTAGCGCCAGTAGGAACGCCGGAGAGCCGGGGCCCCGACGTCTTCTGGGGCGGACGTGGACCCGTAGGCCCGGGCGCCGCCGCCGCCTGCCCCTTCCCCCCACAGCAGGGCTGGCCCAGCGCGGCGACGTACCCGCGCCAGCAGCAGTCCGCCCCGCAGCCAGCCCATGGTGCGGCCGAGCAGGCCACCCGCTAGGACGCGTCCCTCCCCAGCTCCCGTAGTCGAGCGCTCCCTCCGCAGGGGACGCCGGGAAGCGTAGTCTTCCGAGAGCTCCAACGCCACCACAGTGAAGCTCACCTCTTGGTGACGGCAATCACCTTTATTAATTCCATTTCTTACTGTATAATCAACCGTTTAACAAGAGTGGCAGTAAGTGTCGCCGTTAATTCCCTCTCGAATGCCTTCGCAGCCTCTCCCCTGGGACTACCCGGTGCTTTCCGAGGCGAGCCAACAGCCGTGCAACCCCTTCCCTCAGCGCTTGGGTGAGGCCCCCGGCCGCCCGGCCCGGGGCCCGCGCCGGTTCCGGGAGCAGGGACCGCCTGTTAAGCGTCTGCAGGAGGCACAGCGTTCGACAACGGCATCACTGATTCATCCTGCTTTTGCCCACCCTCTGGGAAAGGCGGACTGACTGGCTCGAGGCTTGGCTCCTGGGCAGGGGCTTCTGGTGCTGGAGCTGTGAGCTCGGGTACTGGCTCCTTTTCATCTAGACAGAACACGGCCTCTCTGTTCGGCAGGAGAAAGGCGAGAGGCCCCTGGACGACGCCGATGTTCACATGCCCAAGGTTTCCGTACTTGGAGAGCTGAGTGGGTGGAATGCCTGACACAGAAAAGACGCTTAATAAATTCAAATATTTAAGTGTCACAGAAGGAAAAGAAACACTAAGAGGAGCTACCAGACACAATTACTGTATTTCAATATAGTAAAAGGCATCTTTGTGATATGGAACAGGAAGCTATTCTGTAAAGTAAGGCTTTGAACATAATCTAGAACAGCACAGTGTAGGGCAGACAGGTAAGAGCCAAGACAACCTCAGCAGGCACTGGCTTCCCTGTGACAGGCCCAATGGGAAAGCTGGGGGAAAGTGGCAACCAGCAACTCTGCTGGTGTGATCACTGGCCCAATGCTCTTTGGGAAGCTGTGCCTCCCCCATTCACAGCGCAGAGAGAGTGGGCACAGGGAAGTGAAGGCAAATGGGGAAAAATACTTTTAAAACACCTCTGCACATTTCATATAATGGAATCATGCAACATGTAGTTCCTATATGATTGGCTTCTTCCATTTAGCCTGAAATTACACATATTGTATGATTCCATTTATACAAAATGTCCAGAAAAAGCATACCCATTGCAACACCAAGTAGATTAGTGGTTGTTAGGGGCTAACGGTGGAATTGGGGAGTGATTACGGTAGGCATGAGGGATTTTTCTGGGCTTTGGAAATGTTCTAAAAATAGATGGTGGTAATGGTTGTACACTTCTGTACATTTACTAAAAAGCACTGAATTTTACAAGTGGGTGAATCATTTAGCATATGATTATATCAACAGTTTTAAGGATCATCTCTTTTCTCTTACCTAAGGTCTGTGCTATCTGAGCTGGTGGAAAAAGGACTTGGAGACAGCGATTTAAATAAGGAACAAGGTCTTCCAGGAAGACAGTGCAGAACTGGACAAAGAGCTCTTGCTCCCCACTGCTAAAGGCAGCCTCTTCAGCACGATGGAAGGCCAGGATTACTTTGGTCACCTAAGAGACAAGGACAATATCAATCACTGGGATAGTCTACCACCATCAGCAGTGCACGAGACTAAGCACAAATGTGCAGCCCTCAAGTTTCCATGAAGAAAGTTGCTCTAAACCATACATTACTATCTTGTTTATATTCAGAATTGTGGTCACTCTTCATTGATGTATTTCTGACCCAACGTGTTTCATTACTGGCGCAGTTTCCAGTTCCCCTGAAAGAGCATCATTAAACTGTAAAGAGACTACACACACCAGATGGATCAGAACTACATTAGATCCAGGAAAATGAGGCAAAACCATATGACACTTTTACTGAGTGTGGCCTTTGGCTAGACCACTAGAAAACTGTAAAGGACAAAACTGAGCTGGAAAAGAAGTTCCATATGGGAATAACAAAACAGCCTAGCTGACATTACAGCCCAGTCTCACAGAGACAGGGTTAAGAACATACACTCTGGTTAGACTTCCTGGCTCAAGTCTTAGTTGTGCTACTTACTGGTTCTGTGACTTCCAAGTGATTACTTAAGCACTCTTTGCTCTCTGTGCCTCAGCCTCCTATCTATAAAGTAGGGCCAGCAACAGGATCTACCTCATGGGGTTGTGAGGATCAAGTCTTACTCTGTATGATGAACGCTAGCTGGCATGGAGTAACTGCTATATAAATATTAGCTGATTACTATTACCTGAATTTCATTGAGCCTAAAAAGCTTCAATGCTCATGCTTTCTTGCTCTTATAAGAGGACATCAACAGTAAGGTTTTATGCAACCATGTCACAACTACCACCTGGCTGACAGCAATTATAAGATGCCATCAATTTAAGAAGCATCCCAGTATCTAAAGGTTTAAATGTGTAAAAGCTGTGCACCATACTAGGATATTAGTAGTACTAGCAGTATTACTTTTGTTGGCAGAATTGTTAACATAGTTCTTGTGATTCCCACTCCTTTGTGTAATCCTCTTCCCTTGAGTGCAGGCAGAACTGGGGCTTGTTTCTAACCAACAGAATATAGCAAAGGTGAAGGACTTTCTAGATGTAATTAAAGTCCCAACTCGACAGCTGACTTTTACTTAATCAGAAGGGTAATATCCTGGGGGAAAAATACTTTAAATGCAACTGTAGTTCCTATATGACTGGCTTGACTTAATCAGGTGAGCGTTATAAAAGAGGAGAGAGGACTTTCCTAAAAGAAGAGACTTATGCAGGAGAGATGCTCTTCCGTGAACCCTGATGAATCAAAAAGCCGCACTGAACAACCTAAGGAGTGGTGTGGCCTTTACAAACCTAGGGCCTCAGTACTACAACTGCAAGGAACAGAAATCTGCTAACATGAATGAGCTTGAAAGTGACCCTGAGCTCCAGATGAGACTGCAGCCTGGCGAACACCTTGACTGCATCTTGTGACATCCTAAGTGGGGGACCCAGTTATGATGTGCTTGGGAGATGACAAATGTATGTTGTTTTAAGTTGCTATGTTTGTGGGAGTTTACGCAACAATAGAAAATACATACATTACTGAATCATTACTATAGGTGAGCCACTTCATGGATTGTTCTAGGTCCCATGAAAGGGGACCAATCAATCCTTCTCAACTGAAAAACTTCAAAAACCACACTAAACCTAACTCGGCAGATACCACTGTCACATGGACTGATTTATTACAAAAGTCTGGCTGCCTGTTTACAAAGCCCCAGTAGAAAGCCAACAGGATGTGCTTACCTTAGCAAGGGCATCCTCCAGGGTCCCTGTCACATCCTGTGCCAGGGCCACAGGGCAGCAGAGACGCAGATCATTGAAGGCGACCAGAATATTGTTAAGGAAGCAGGCAAGGGGTGGGAAGTCCAAGAGCACCATGGGTGGCTGTAGGGTCCCAGGCTGAGTGACAGGCATAGCAGCAGGCAAGTTGCTGCCCAGGATGGCTGGAGCCAAGATGAGGGTATAGGAGTTCATTTCATCCTGGAACTTCTCCACTGCTTCCTGAATTGCTTTCTGGAAAGTGCTGATGGCCACTTGCTGGAAAACAGGAGCCAACTGGCCCCGAAAATCAGCCCCCACCCGGCTGAAGGAGAGCCCAAAGTACATGCACTGGCCCAGCAGAGAGTCCAGGCGGCCCCCTGTGCCCCGGTGAAGGTCGGTCTCCAGCACCTGCAGGAACTGCGAGACTTTCTGCAGCACCCAGCCATGGAAGATGGCACCCTCGTTCACGGCGTGCTCCCCCATGGCAGGGGGCAGCAACGGGTCCTCATCTGAGAAAATGGCACGGTACTGGGTGATGATATCGAACAGATGAACACGGCAGGCCTCGATGGTTTTCGTGATGTGGAAATAGGGATCATCATTGGGAATGGCAGTCAGGATGGAACGGAGCCAAGCATCTCGGGCCTGAAGAAACTTTACCCTCAGCTCAGCCTCGGTGAAGACATCCATACGCCGCAGGAAGCCAATGACACGGAGGCAGGCAGGGAGCTGGATGTGGGTCCTCAGCTGCTGGATGAGCTGGCTCAGCATCAGCTGCATGGCCTGGCGCACCTCACTTACAATGCCCTGGCAACACAGGGGTGAGTCACACCATGCTACAGACACACTCCTTGGAACCCATTCCACTGAGCCTGAATACTGCAGACCAACATTCCCACTGCTTTCCTGACATACAAAGTAGATTTCCTAAAGCTGACAGGTACAGGTTCACCAAGAAAGATCTGGTCCACCGTGGCTGCAGGCCCTGCCTGGTTCTCCTGCCTCACCTGCTTCCTCATATCCCTTTGCTCACTGCAATCCAGTCACACTGGCTGTCTTTGTATTTCTTAAACACTCATCAACCTCTTCTCCTCTTCCCTCCTCTGCCTACTTTTCTTGCTCTTTCCACTTTCTGGTTTGCTCCTCCACATCTTCATGTGGCTGGTTCCTTCTCATTAGCTGGGTCTTAGTTTAAATGTTCTGTCTCCAGAAGAGCCTCTCCTGACTGACCACTCGACCTGAAGTAACCCATCCTAGTCTTCTACACCATTTCCTGGTTTATTTTCTTCAGACACTTACCACTATCTGAAAGGATCATATCATTTATTCATTTATTTGCCAACTGTCAGCTCACATTCATGAAAGCCTGGGCCTTGTCTGCTTTGTTCACATTGTAACCCTAGCATCTAGATCAGTGCCTAGCACATGATTAACATTGATAAGCCAAATGAATGAATGAATGAATGAATGTTATGTTTTTTGTTCAGGACTACCTGGCTGGCAGAAACTGATGTGAAACATGCAGGGAATTTCTTTCCCTAAGGTTTCTGCCTAAAGGTTCAGTGAAGACCACAGAATTACAGATTTTAATACCACCAGTATGAGTCCTTTCTGGGCAGTTGACTACCTGGATGACAGGGATGGAGGAGTATTTCCTTTCCAGTCTGCGTACATAGGCTGCAAGCTCTAGGGCCTCTTCATAATAGTTGTTCCGGACACAGGTGTCCATGAGCTGAGGAATCTCCAGGATTTCCAGGATTTCTGTGTGCCGGTTTAGCGTCAGGGTGTTCATTCGGCGGCTGGAGCTGATCTCCTCAGCCTCTTTGACGAAGTGCCTAGGATAATCAGGAGAACGCTGGTCACTCACTGCTCTGCACCCAAACCTTAGCTACAATTACCAAGCATTTACTACGAACTGGCACCAAGCGGGATGGTTCATCTGATTCAATCTTCACACCAAACCTATGAGGTAAGTATTACCCTTGAGGAAACTTTAATCCCAGAGAGTTAGTAAACAACTTGTCCAAGACCACACAACTAATAAATGATAAAAGATTTGAACCCAGATCTGCCACTCAACTAGTTAGTAGTAGCAAGATACTTAGGCTCTCTGAACTGTTTCCCCATTGGTAAAATAGTAATAGGATCCACCTCATAAGGACATGAAGATTAAATGAAATGTGTATAAAGCATTTAACACAGAATCTGATGGAGTATATGTTCCATAATAGCTCTTCTTACTATTTTCATAATCATTAACTAGCCTAGAAGCTACAGCCTTACCCCCCAAGTCCTCTCAGCCTCGCAGCCTGGATGACAGGCCTTAGTTCCTGTCACAATCCCCAGTTCTTCTGGGAAACTGCCAAGCCCTGCTTTAGGAAGACCCCGATCTACTGGGTGGGGGAAGGATACAGAAACTATTGCCAACGATCCAAAGGCTCCAAAAAAACCTTACATTTTCATCATGAAAGGCTAGAAGGCAGAATTAAGGATAATGGATTGAGGATTCAAAAGGAAGAAAATGGCTCAAAAGAGGGATTTTTTTGATAAATTTTGCTGCCCCCAAATGGATTTATCAGCTTCATATCATTTAAAGTTTTGGAGCAGATGACCTCCCGTCCAAGCTGTGTGTGTGTGTATACATGTATATACTTTTACACACTTAAATATGCACATATATGAAGCTGACAATTGTGTTAACAATGTCAGACCCGATGATAAGTGCTTTGCACGGATTCTCTTCATTTGGTGCTATAAGGGAGGCACGTGCTGCTGGGTTCCAATTGTGACTTAAAAACTTTCAAAACTTATCAGCTGTGCCCTGGGCAAGTCACTAACCTCTCTTCTGTCTTAACTTCCTCATACATAAAATGGGAAGAGAGGCACCTACCTCGGAGGCGGCTGTGAAGTTTAAATGGATTAATAAAATGCTCAGAGGGCCTGGCACACGGTAAGCGCTAAGTAAATGTTAGCTATTTCTATCCTCGTTCATCGCACATCACACAAGTATTTCAGTTGTTGAAGGCCCCGTTCGCGCCAGGCCCGCCACACCTGCAGCTCTGCTGGAAGCTGGGCAAGCGGTCGAGCAGGCGGCCGAGAGAAGCCTCCACGTCGCCAAAGAGGCGGTGGATGCGCTCGGTGCACTCGGCGCCGCGGATGAAGGTCTTGTAGTTGGCGAAGGCCAAGTCTCGCGTCTGCTGCAGCAGCTGCGCCCGCTCCTCCGCCAGGCGCTCGGGCTCGCGCCGCAACCGCTCCAGCCCCGAGCCACTCAGCTCCCGGAGGTAGCGGCCCACATCGGGCCGCTCCCGCCACTGGGCCTCCGGGAAGCGGTCCCGGAACAGCGACGCCAGGAGCCCTTCATCTTCCACCTCCCCGAGGGCCGCTGCAGTGGCTGCCGCCGTGGCCGAGGCAGTAGTTGAAGATGGGATAGCCGCCGCCGCCGCCGCCATCTTCTCGGCAGCAGCGTCCCTTCCCCTCCGGCCCAGCAGGGGCGCCGGCTTCAAATCTGGGCAGGGAAGTACCGGGACGCACTTCTGAGCCCTATGGTTTCCCACCGGGCCGCCTCTGTTTCCGACGGTCCTCCGGGCTACCGCGGCGCTAGCATGGGGGAGGCCTGGAGAGCGGCTAGAGGGGCAGGCTTTGCGGTTGCCAGGGAGCGGCCGGCGACTGACTTCCGTTTCCGGCGGCTGAAGCACGAGGGTCCGGCGTCCCGACCCAGCGGGAAAATGCGGCCTTTGACTGAAGAGGAGACCCGCGTAATGTTTGAGAAGATAGCAAAATAGTAAGCGCGCGCGGGGCGGAATGGGGAGTGTGCGTGGGGCGGAGCGGGGCGGGCGCGGGGGGAGTGGGGCGGGGATAAGCCCGTTCGGGCGCGGCCTCCAGGCCTCCTCTCGCCTGCAGCATCGGGGAGAATCTTCAGCTGCTCGTGGACAGGCCCGACGGCACCTACTGTTTCAGGCTGCACAACGACCGGGTGTACTACGTGAGGTGAGGCGGTGCCGGGTGGGCAGCTTGGACCCGGGTGCGGGACTGGGACCCAGCAACCTCCATCACGTGACACCTCCTTCTTCCTTACGCTGAACCCCGTTAGTGAGAAGATCCTGAAATTGGCTGCCAGCGTCTCTGGGGACAAGCTGGTGTCGCTGGGGACCTGCTTCGGAAAATTCACTAAGACTCACAAGTTCCGGTTGCACATCACGGCTCTCGATTACCTTGCACCCTATGCCAAGGTTTGTGGGGTGGTTTCCAGCCTGCCACCGGGGATGGAAGAAGTCAAGGATGCAGATAATTGGGCAGCTTCTCTGCCACGGAGACCCTGATAGTGCTTGGGCCAGTGCCAGCACATGGAGACAGTTTGCAGGGCTTGCTGCTTGGGCTTACCTAGGATGTCTGAGGAGTTGTAGCTATTTCCAGCAAAGTAGTAAAGTCTATGCGGACCCAGCTCAAAATCGAAAAGCAAATGGGTGGCTGTGATGAGGAGCATAAAACGGGGTCTAGAGAAAGAATTGTTAAACTGACCGTGGGAGAAGTTTGTAGAGTTGAGGAGAGAACTGCATGGCATTTCTTTTCAGGGGTGAATAATTTGAGAGAAACATGCATCTCTCTTTTCTTTAAAATTCTTCCAAGAAATTAATCACAGATCCAGCAGCTGTCTTATCTACAGAGATATAATTATTAGCATTTTAATGTCTATTGGATTTAATTTTCTTTCTTTCAGAATAAAGTATGGATAAAGCCTGGAGCAGAGCAGTCCTTCCTGTATGGGAATCATGTGTTGAAATCTGGGCTGGGTCGAATCACTGAAAATACTTCTCAGTACCAGGGCGTGGTGGTGTACTCCATGGCAGACATCCCGTTGGTGAGTAGAGATGGTGGCTGTTAAAAAATCAAGCATCTTTTTACTTGAAGGATGTATTTTCAATCTGTGCGCCTGAGAGACTAAATTCTCAGCATCTTTTGAATTCCTCAAAGATAAGAACTATATTTTTTTCATCTTTGTTGTTTCCAGCCCTCAGTGTGTGCTTACTGAATGACTTCAGTGAATCAGTGTCTCTTCTTTTGAATCCCAGGGTTTTGGGGTGGCAGCAAAGTCTACACAAGACTGCAGGAAAGTAGACCCCATGGCGATTGTGGTATTTCATCAAGCAGACATTGGGGAATATGTGCGGCACGAAGAGACATTGACTTAAAACGAAATCATCGCAAGGACTTATGGCTGTATGGAAGGGCCTAGCTTTGCTTCCTGTGTCTGTGTAGGCTCCACCATCATGTTAAATTTTGTCAACACTGACCTCTTCAGGGACTTCTTAGTTTAAAATTCTCTCTATTGACGAATGCAGGCTGGATTCTTACTGTGCAGAAATGGTTCAAAAATGGGGTTTCAGATCTTTGTGTTTGTGACTAAATAGAATACTGTGTTTTATATTTGAATTAGAGGGCTTCTTGTTTCGAGTAACAGGTTCTAAATCGTTGGAACTGAGGACAGGAATGATTTATTGTTATCTGTGATAACACTGTTTTCCAAACCCATTATAAGAACACCATGGATTTTCTTCATTATTTATTAATACTATGAAAGTTAGATATTACCGTATCACAGTAGTAGGCTGTGTGAGATATTGGATAAAATAATAAGAGCAATTTATTTTGATTTTCTACACAGTAGGTGTGGAAGAAAAACTTGGATTCAGACCCCAGTTCTGACATCTCCCAGCTGTATGGCCTTATATAAGCTTCATTTTCTTTTTCTGTTTCAAAAATTAGCCTTGACCTTCCTACTTAAGGGTAGTTTTTAGAATTAGAAATCACCTAGCACAGTGCCTAGCAAATGATAGGTGTTGAATAAATGCTAAGAATTATTTTTACATTGCATATACTGAGTACTTCTATTACTAAGAATAGGATCTTAAGAGCATAACTTGATTATATTATCTTGGTTTTTACAAGCTGTTTTTTCAATCTTTCTTTTTCTTGGATGGTATGATCCCAGGCTGAATGTTTTTTTCATCACCTTAATTTCCTAGACCATAATTTCCCTTACAAACTTTTACTTACCTACTGGACTGAATAAAAAGCACTAACCAGAGACACTGATGTAATAATTCAGTCCTCCATCCTTCCCTATGCCTTCCAAAATTATCTTTAGAATTATTAAAGTATACTCTTAAGTGGAAAAACATTTCACAAAAATTTTTAAAGCTACCTGTATTGTACAATTTAATGAAAATACTGCTTATTTAAAATTCCAAAAGTGACATGTCTAAAAATAAAATATTTTTCACCTACAAAAAAAGCACTCTGCCAACTCCTGTTTTTGTATGCAATGTATAAAATAGGGTTTTATATGTTTTTGTCCCCTTTTTTAAAACTCTTTTCCCTGCCAAGGTTCTCTATTAAACCTCTAACTAAACTTAGTAAAGGCTAAGGGACTGCTATATGATGAACAGTATTTTAATGGCAGTATTTAGTGTATGCTTTAGAAATAGCCAACATCAGAATTTGTACACTTTTATTTATTGCCAATTTGCCTTTGTAGGTGAGAGAAATAGACTAAAATTTTCTAACAAGAGAAACTTTTTCCACCAGCTTATATAGATGCTTTGACCAAAGCTTTGACAAAGCTTCTGCTCCAGAAGGACAGAGCAGGGCGCTATAGTCGTTGTAGCTTAGCATCTTGGCTTCTTTGTGTCTGTAGTCTTTTGGACATTGAAGAGACGCTTCAAGAAATAGAGCTGCAGGATCCCAGAGACAACAATAACAAGGCTCTGGGCCATTGACCACCAGTTCACGTAGTTATAGTTTGATTGGAGAAGGAAAAAGTCAGCCATTCTCCTCATGCGAGCAAAGTTGTAGTATCGCCACATGTGGAAGATATTGCTCTGCACCTTACGTGTACTCTCCTGCAGGACAGAAAATAAAATGAGGGGGTCCTTCTACCCCCCATCTAGTCTCACCTGGGTGCTCACCAGCACTAACCTAAGTTCTCTGGGAGTTGAATGACTTACTCATATGATTTTATGATATGTAATAAGTTGCTGATAAATGCTACTTTTGCTGTATATGAAAAAATGGCCTGGGCTTTAGAAAAAAGACAAAATTTTTATAATGAAAAAGTTGAGTGCTGAAATGAGAACTCTCCCAGAGTATCTCTAGATTTAGACATGTACTCAGCACATCATTGCCGGGCCAGTTTTCTCCTGCTCTTTGTATATGGTAAAAGACAAGAACCTGCAAACTTTTTGTTAAAAGGCCAGATAGCAAATATTTTAGGCTTTGCAGGCATTATGGTATCTGTTGCACCTACTGAGCTCTGCCATTGCAGCACTAAAGCAGCCATACACAATATGAAATTGTCTTATGAATGCAGCTGTATTTTAGTAAAAGTGCATTTACAGAAACAGGCAGTGGGTTTTTGTGCATTAAGGAGACTATCAAAACAATGAAACAGCATCCCACAGAATGGGAGAAAATACCTGCAAATCATTTACCTGATAAGGGACTTAGAGCCAGAATATTATTTTTAAAAACTCTTAGAACTCACCAATAAAAAGACAACTCAGTTTTAAAATGGGCAAAGGATTTGAATAGACAGTTCTCCAAAGAAGACATACAAATGGCCAAAAGCATTTGAAAAGATGCTCAATGTCATTTGTCATTAGGTAGACATAGCGCAAAACCACAATATACCACTTCATACCCACTAGGATAGTTATAATAAAAGAGCCAGTTATGTGTTAGGAGGATATAGAGAAAGTGCAGTCCTCATATACTGCTGGTGGGAGCGTGAAACGGTTTAGCCACGGGAAAACAGTCCCTCACAAAGTTGAACTGAGTCACCATAAAATGCAGCAGCATACCACTTCTTGGTATGCAGAAAATAAATCATGTTGATTCACACAAAACCTTGTATGCAAATATTCGTAGCATTATTCATGAGAGCCCCAAAATGAAAATAACCCAGATGTCTGTCAGCTGATAAAGGGATAAAATGTGGTCTATCCATACAATAGAATGTTATAGTTTAAAAAGGAATGAAGTACTAATACATGCTACAGTGTGAACACTGACAGAGGGAAAGAAGCCAGGTGAAGGGCCACACTGTGATTCACTCACATGAAATACACAGAACAGGCAAAGTTATAGGGATAAAGTAGATTAGTGAGTTCCCAGGGCCGGGGGGTCAAGGGGAATGGAAAGTGACTAATGGGGATGGAGTTTCTTTTTGTGGTGATAGAATTAGATGCTTGTGATAGTTGCAGGACCTTGGGAATGTACTGAAACCACTGAATTTACACTTTAAAATAGTGAATTATATAAAAAAAACCGACAATGGGCCATATTTGGCCTCTGAGCCACAGTTTGCCAACCCCTGGTATAAAACAAGTGTGGAGAATTTCAAGAACTCCTGAGTCATAAAAAGTAAAGGCTTCAAATCCCCTTGCCTGTTTGGTTTCTCCTCAAGTGAGCTTCTGCACAAATGATACTACTCCCATAACTTTAATCTTTCCTCCAAATTTGAAATCAGTTTCCATGGATGTTTCTCCCCCCCAAAACAATTACCTCAATCGAGTCCAGAGTATCATTCAGTTGTTTTCGTTCGCTCTTCTGTTTATGGTCCATCTCGGGCCCCTCATAAAAGACTCCAAAGTTGAGGTACACTTGCACAGAACCAAAGTGATTTTGCTGATTTTTTAGACAAAGCTGATAAAAACCTGTAGGAATCCCTAGATCATTGCCAAGTCTTGGTTCCCCACCCATTGTCGATCTTCCACCCTCTTAGGAGTTACCTGTTCTCCCTGTTGAATGTGCTGCTGCAGCACCGTCCGTGTGCTCAGGAAGTACAAAGGTCCAATTTTAACATGGAAGACAATCTTACATGAAACTTGTCTTTCCAAATATTACTTACCATAATTACTGTGTTTTGCCAAATACTAGTAACTGAAGTTCTGTACTGGACAGAAAAGACTGTTTCTCCCTCTTTTTCACCCTATAATCTCCACATCTCTTATTAAAAAGAACTTTTCTGCTCAAGAAAATGAGTTGAAATGAAGACCGTGGTATCTGCCTGTTGCTGTACACCCTTAGAACTGGGGGAATGCCATCTTGAACTTGAAACTAGGGGAAAAATTGATGTATTAGTGAATGAGAGGAGCTATCCTGGAGAAGTATCTTCCTGCAAGGTGATTTGTTTGGGGACTGATAATTTGGCATATGTCTGGTGCTTATTTTCAACTGGGGTCGCCTCCCTCGGTGTGTGAGCGTAAAGTGGAGAGGACTGGGATTAGGTGTGGCAATGTATTTGATTATGGAAATGATTGGAAGGCACTACTGGCATATAGGGGCCAATGATGCTGAATGTCCTGTAATGCTGAATATCCTCTGCTGCTTGTCTTTTTGTATACCTGGTGGGTAGAGAGTCAGTTAAAACTGACCGTTGCTGTCCGGGCTGGGGACAGGCTTGATCTGGCTGTAGGAATTTTCGTGACTGGAGAAATGCTTTGTTGTGGAATGTGGATATATTTCATGGCCATGCATTTCCTTTTGTTTTGAGTCCACTTTTTGGTAACTGGCTCAAGTACTGTGATGATTGGAAAGAAATGCTGTCCAATAATAAAGTTGTTAATTGGCATTTTGTATTATAAATGGGTCTGTTTTGGTCACTTTCGCATAGTCTGGTCAGTCGGAGATCATGAGATAAATTGAGCTTCTGGACCCTGGAGTTACAATAGTTAAGTCACCTGGAGACTCTACCCCCAAACTGCCAGTGGACAGCTGCTTTATGTCCTTGGCCACTGGAAGTCTCCAGGAAAACAGCTGCGGTGTTGAAGGCTAACTTTTTCCTACTATTGCACCATCCCTGTGTGAAAAAGCCAGGGCTTCACATCTTAGGTACTTATCTCAGTACTTCCTCATTATTTCCCCAGTTTCAAAGAAACCTGTGATGATTATAATAGCTGTGGCTATAAAAACAGACCTGTCTCTTGGGTAGAGAAGTTAATCTGGCCTCGAACATCCCGAGAGGTGTCTATGAGGAGACCCTGTGGGGTATGTGCGGTGGCAGCAATATGCCGGTCGTGTGACATTCCCAGTGTGCGCTGAACCTGTCGAGACACATTAGAGAGGGAGAAATGCCCCTGCTGCCTCGCTGAGAAGCTCCCTGATGATCCTGTGATCATCAGCACAGAGGTTCGCAGTCAGTGATGGCTGCCCACGTCCCTCTGGGAGTTTGGATGAGATACCATGGCGCTGGGTGGGAGGGAGGGACAGCGGTGCTGAGCGTCCTGCCATGTTAGTAGCAATATTGTAGGACAAAGAATTGCCCAAAATGCCAACAGCACTGTTGGTAAGAAGACATGGCTCAGACCATATAGCAAGTGTGTATCAGTTGGTATGTGTGATCCTGGCTCTCAAGTTCTTGCTGAACTTGCTTGGTTTTGACGACTCTGGTGGTGCCCAGACTTGGGCTTATTTGATGCCGTCAAGGTCAAATAAGTAAGGTAGTCTAACAGGTACTTGTCCCCAAGGTGCACTTTGGTTAAGCACAGTGAGCTGACTAGTAGCTACTGTTCTATCATAAATTCAGAGATAAGAAAAGGCTGTGATAAGTTAATTTAAAATAAGTCTTAAGTTACAGTGGAGTGAAGTAAAATCAAGATAGCCTATTACTGTGTAAACAAAAATTAGAAAGTTAACAGGCTTTTAAGATAATGAACAAAGGAAGCAGCCTCTAAATTTACTATTGAGCTCACCATCCTTGAACACTGGCATGAGACAGAGGCTGGATGTAAGTACCTGGCCTGTGAACAGACAACCCAAAAACATTGCCTTCCTAAAAGAAACAGGACCATCTGGCTGAATAGAGAAATCTTAAGCCAGTAACTCTCCAGTTTGCCAGAGAAGGCAAGAGAGTAAGTGTTGCTCCTCCAACGCTGTAAATTGAAGTGTCTTTCTTTGAAATCTCTGGGCCTATCTCCAAACTTCACGTTACTTTTCATTCGACTTTGTACCATGTTTTAATATTTTTAAAATGTATTCTCCAAATCCAAATAAATGTGATTAATTACCTTCCCAGGAAGAGGCAACCTGTTTGTCCCATCGCTTTGAGCATACCTCCACAGCCCCCAGTTTGAGAAGCCAAGCCATATGTTTCAGTGATTATT
Source organism: Smutsia gigantea (assembly GCA_032199065.1). Classification (NCBI taxonomy): domain Eukaryota; kingdom Metazoa; phylum Chordata; class Mammalia; order Pholidota; family Manidae; genus Smutsia; species Smutsia gigantea. The sequence continues at coordinate 48,241 of JAVSCE010007031.1, forward strand.
CATCTATTGCGTTTCCATCTAACTGCAGGTCTGCTTCATTAACAGGTAGGGAATCATAGAATAATAGACAACCAGAACCTTGTGTTCATCTAAAACTTGACTCTCTTTTCAAAAGGAAACAAAAACAAGTCCCCAGTACGGCTGGAGGAGTCCAAGTACCCACCTCATAACTGAAAAAAAAGTATCCCGTCTGGTGGGCAAATTGCCAAAAGCATTCTGTGCCTCCTGGAGGGATCATGATGGCAAAGTCATTTCGGTCTGCTCCACGGAAGAGCAGCTGGTCCCCAGAGCCACTAAGGGGTTCTGTCTTCTGGCTCCTAGCAGAGGTCACTAGATTCAGAACTACCAGTCCAGGCCCAAAGAACAGAGGAAACATGGTGCTTTCCAGAGACTCCTTTGCATGTGAGCTCTGCAGCCCAGAGGAACCAAGTAGTTTAGACTGCTGGGGTAATCATTAACTCCACCAGTCACACAGGCCATTTCAGGGTCACACACAGATATTCCATAACAGAACTGAGCATTATAGCCCCATGTTTGGCTTACAGGAAGTTTTTGCTTTCACATCAAAAACTTACCAAACTTACTTCACGAGTGCTAAATGGAATCTACTTCAGAAGAGGTAGTTCCATCCTTTCTTTGGGCTGTCATCTTGCTTCTTGGGGATAAACCCTGGGGAAGTTTATAACCTTCTGACAAAGATTAGCTGGGAAGATTTTTTCCTCTTTCTTATCAAATTGCTAGATTGGTATCTATTGCTCCTGTAAGACACACAGAGCAACACCTATTTCAGTGGACTTGTGCCCAGTGCTACAGCTTAGAGAGCAAGTACAGCATGGAAGTGTGTGCAAAAAATTTTAACAGGTGAATAGTGAGCAAGAGACAGTGATGATAACCCTTATCTACCTTCCACCTGATAAATTCATCTAAAGGTATCCAAAACCTGCTTAAAAGATTCTATTGTTCAAACCCCGGAAATTTCTTTTTCTCTATGACTTCTTCAGCATCCAGAGGGAAAAAGGCTCGTTGAACACCCACTGTCTCCACGGTTAGCAAGGAGCAAAGAACTTTACCTCCCTCTTATTTATTCTCACAACAGCCCTACAAGGGAGATGCCATTACTGCTGCAATGGAGATGAGGAAATGGACATTCAGAGATTGCAGTGGCCGGCTCAGCACCTCACAAGCACCACTGTAGGATGGCCAGGGCCGAGTGGGCCTCACAGTCTTACCTACTAGGATGGTGTTTGTCAGTCTCTGAGTTATGACAATGTCTCAGTGTTTTTATTTCAGCCATCATCTTAAAAACAAAGCAACATTAGCACATTCTAACCAAGTATTGCTTCAGAACTCATCACACTGACTCCAAGTGCTAATACTTTAACTGTCACCATCTAAAAAGCAAAGAACAGACTTCATAATTGTGTTGAGTTCTAGAGAAAACCAAGTGACACCGTAGTGCTCTGGAGGCCTGGTGGCTCTCCAATAGTCTTGCTGAGATGGAGTTGGGAGAGACTGTGATCATTTCTCAGTATGCAGTGGCACAGGCACCCCACCTGAATCCCACTGCTGCCACAGACCTAACACTATTCATGTCATAAGCAGTGACAGAGTCAACAAAACAGTCATCAGTTCAGGGTTAAGTTTTATAGAATCTGCAGGCATGTTTGTGCATACTCCAGTAACACTGAAACATAATGAAAAACACAAGTTATGTTTAAAAATATTAATGAGCCTATGGATTTCTCAAGTTTGAGAAACCCTGATGAGGATAATTTGCTTCTCTAAATGTATCAAAATGTCACTCTTCTGCCATACAGCACCATCTAAGGTAAGGATGTGAAAGTTGAAGGGAGAAAAGTTTCTGGATCCTAATCCCGTTTGGAGGGAGACCACAACTAGCTACAGCCAGATCAAGAGGAGATCAAGTCCTCACCTTCTCGGGGTAGTTGCATTTGGGATTAATTGACTGAAGAAAAATTGATAGTACCAAACCCCAAAACATGCAGTTAATAGGTAATGAAGCCATACACAAAGTTTCCAACTGATAACTACAGGATGAATTTTAAACCTTTGGCATTTCTTAATACCTTGCCTTTCACTCATTCAGAAGTGAGAAAGGGGAAAACCTTTTGTCCCTGGAAAAATGTTATATGAAGAAATGGACAAATTAAAAGGAAACTTTCACATCTCTGTTTAACATAGCTTCTGAGGATTAGAATATCCATAGTTTGACATCAGCTTCTTAACATAGTTCAGCAAAGCTCGTTCAACATTTGGCTGTCTCCATCTATTCATACATTCTTTGCTGCAATTAAACAGCTACTTAAACTTGAGAGAAGCAAGACTTTAATGAAGAATGCTACAAGTTATGGACATAGTTCTCATATTTTAAAAAAAGATTACAGAAAACACTTTACTGAAATTTCTTTTCCTTTTTTTTTCTTTTTTTTTCTTTTTTGCTAAAAAGACAGTCTTTAAGGATGTCCAGGAGAGACAGCAAGCACAACACAGTACAAAAGGAAAAGGGAATGTTGAATTTCAGTGCAGGACACTAACACAGCACAATTGGGAGATTAGGCAGAAGCAACCATTTCACAAAGAATGGAATTAGGTATTTATATTCAATCAGGATTTTTTTAAGCTTTAAAAGTCCAGCATAAGGCAGGGAACTGAGAAGAGAGTATGGGGGAGGAGCTAAGCTTATCTATAATCACCATTTTACTAAAAAACACACTGGTTCAACCACATAAGTAGCGGAGGTTAAACCTGCCTACACAGCCCAGCAATTAAGAGCAAAAGCCAAGGCAGTCAGGTCAAGGTGTTGATATCACAACCGGCTAAACAGTTTTTAAAGGTCTCTCATCAGCCTGGGCTCATGACATGAAGTTCCTTTGCATTTGTATCAGAAGGCCAAAGCTTCACCTGGAACAAGTTCACTCCAAATAATGTTCGTGTTGCTGGTTTTAACAGGTCATGGAGTCATAAGTGGCTCCTAACAGACTCCACCATTTTCTAGGAGAAGGTTCTACTGATTATTGGGGATTTAAATTCAAGCAAACCACTAAAGGGAAATACTAATGATATTCTGGCACTGTACAAGCTATGTGCCTGTCATCCCTGCCAAGACCATGGGTGGACTTGGCTTTGGTTCTCAGCTCCATGATCTCCTACAGTGATGGAGTGGAACTGGGGCCTCCCTCACGTCGGAGGAGGATGCCCAAAATTCTCATCCCAGCCCAGCTTCTGAAAGAAACAGCAGACTCTCAGGGGCTATTATTAGGAACCATGCTCCTGTGAATTCTGTGGAAATGAGAGCCTGTTTCAGTTCATGCCAAGTCTTTTCATGGTCCGCCAGCGATCCTTAATCATCACAGCTGTTCGGTTAACAAATGGGTAATTTTTAGAAATGGCAGCCCAGTTTCCTTCCCCGTATTTCTGCACTCCAGCCTTGACCCACTCGCTTTCTTCTACAGTCCACTTCTGCAAAAGAAACCAAAAGATTTATCACAACCTGTCTCTCCACTTATACTTTCATAGAATGAAGAGGTAAACTCAAAGGGACCCAGCAGAATAATCTGAACCCAAAAGAAGGGTTTATATCTTTAAAACATGACACAGATAAATTAACACCAGATTTGGACATTTAATAATTTTCAGTTTCCTGCCATTTCATCTTCAACTAATAAGCATTCAAAGTTTCAAATGTGTGCTGTTCATGGTCAGGAAAATGTGTTGAGCTTCTGTCCTCCTAGATTTTTCTTCCAGAGAATAACGATGACTTGATTAGGTTTGAATTGAAACAGTTATCTGAAAATCGCAAAAAATATTTTTACCAGGTGCAAGTATAGTCTATGATGAGAAGTAAGAACTTATTTAACCTCTGTTCTACCCAAACAACCAGAAAAGATCAGAAAAGAGAATTTTTAATTACCTGCTTTCTTGATATATTGGTTGTACTCTCTTCATCTGGTGCTGCTGGAAGACAAGGTAGACTCATTTTAGAGTTCAACTTTCTCTACACAAACCACAAGAAAAAGACATCAAATGTCCCTATAGGGAAAATCTGATTCAAATTTCACAAACTTTTAGTGACATGACAGGACATCACTGAAGGATAATTTGTTTTTGTTCTTTCTTTGCAAGATGTCAGTCATTTTAGCCCATGAGAATCTATACAAAGCAAGTACTTTACAGGCATTTGGTAAATGTTGGTTAGTGATGGATTTCGGGCTTAGTAAAACTACCATGATTTTCTAAAATTACTGAGTGACTGTGGCATTTAAAACCCCTAACATATATACATACACACATATACATATATGTGTATGTATACATACACATCTGTGTGTGTGTGCATATACACACACAAACACTACATATGTAAAATTTATTCTTTATAACCTCTTGCTATTAAACACTGCTTTGAAACAACACAGTTTTACTGTTTTATGCCAGATTTTTCAAATCCCTGTTATTTTTTTATAAGTAAAATTTGGTTCAATTCCTTAAACAAAAGACCAGGGTAATAATTAATTACTTCCCACTCCTACAGACCATGTGGGATATGCTCTAACTCCACTTTCTCACCAAATACAAAGAGAGCAGGCCTCAAAAAAACATGCTTCAAGATCATGTCTTAAGGGGCTAGAGGGTTATAAGACTGTATACAAGTATAAAAGACAAGACATTTCAAGCCAACAAGATCCAGTCAAAAAGCTGCAAGAAAAGGCAAAGTTGCATAAACATGAAATTGCTCCAGCATCTACCTCAGCAGATGCTACTGTCCCAGCATGCTTCCGCAACAGTGTAGGAAGTGGCTCAGGAAAAGGGGTACTTCTGGGGGCATATTATTTATTTTTAAATTATGAAGTATTTCATACTGTAGTAGAAGCAGGTTTCTAACGCTGGCAAATCTGGACTACATTGGAAATAGATGTTTTCTAGAACTTTTCTGTTCTTTTAAAATATCTAATACCACTATTATTGATTTTCTGTTACTTCCCCGATTTTGTGTGATCTTGATCTTGCCAACTATGTTTTTGCTGATGAAGGTACTTTTTAAGGACACATCTTTGGGACTGGCAAAGGATTCCCATGGTGGTGTTACAGGTATCTTTAGAATCTCCACAATCAAGGTTTAGCATTTAGATATCTAAAGCAAATGTTATGAAATTTAGTATTAATTATGGAAAAGTAAAGTTCCTTTTCTTAGAAAAAACATTCAGAGATATCTTTTTACTTAAACAAGAAATGCAGAGAATGACCACTTCTACCTTTTCTAATGAAAAGACTTGGAAGAACATCAGCTACAATGAAATACAGGATTTATTCAAACAAACCCGGCAATTTTCTTTAAATAGACAGTGCTGCTTTGACAAGTCTCCAGTGTTTAATGGGAAAGAACATAAAACTTATTCCTCATGAATCACAATGAGGAACTTAATAAACCTTTTTAGTGTGGAGACAAGCAGTTTCTGGAACACTGTTGTGAAAGTAACATGCATCTACACTTCAGCAAGCACCAAAGAGAGACCAAGGAGAATCTCCTAGCTTACCCTGAACTTGAAACAGTTCATCCTCTTCCACCCAAGTTTCTTTTTCTTCAACCCCATTAGGGCCATTCCACTTGCCTTTGGGTAAGCTGAGGGGAGATCAACAAGAGGACAGGATGTAAACAGATTGATCCAGGGTCACCCCATCTCTGTTGCTGGCTCATTCGGCTGTGTACTCCTCCTCCTGTTGTGACCACATTCACGATCTGCCTACACACAATTCCCAAATCCTGGCCTGGACAGGCATCTCCATGTCAACATCCTCCAGGCTGCAGATCATCCCTCAAACTCAGCACTGAATCCCCCTCAAAATCTGTTCATTTTTCTGGTTTCTTTGTTTGGTTTGGTTTTGGCTCTTTCAAAGGTCTCATCATTCTTCTAGCCTAGAAGGTGCAAACTCCTCCCTCTCCTTCACCAACCTGCCCTATTTCTCTCACTTGACTGTTCTTCATTCCCCGAGTCCAAACCCATGGTACCTTTGACCAGTATTAACACTAGCCTCTTAACTGGAGCCTCTGCCCCAGGCCCCTTCCCCTTCCAGAGCCATCTGAACAACTGTCCTAAAATTGCCATATTCCTCCTCTATTCAATGATAGCTTCTCACTGCCTTAACAGTGACACCTGTGAGGGAATCACAATCATCCAGTTTGGCCCCATTCTCACCACGAGTGCCTCCCCCCTGACCCTCACTAGCACAAACAGCAGAGCCATGCCCTCTGCTCTGCCTTCCTCCTGTAAGCTCTGTAGTCTTCTGCCTTTTTATTTACAGTTCAGTTCCTTCTGCTTGGGATTCCCTTCCCTGCCAAGTGAAATCCTACCCATACCTATCTTCAAGGCCATCATTTCTCAGTAAAGCCTGCCCTAACTGCCAATAGCCAACACACACACAAAGCCCCAGTCCTCTGCCCTTGCGGTACTGCCCACTGTACTAAACGCCATTCACAATGTACCCCTAACCATAAGCACCTTGAAGGTTTGTCTACTTTAAACACCAAGCACGATAACACACACCCTAACAAGCTAGAGAAATATTAGCTAAATAACAACAGGATTATCAAAGAGCTGCAAAGGAATACTACCAGCAAAGATTAGCATAGTACACAAACAAGAATCCTTCTTGTGAACAAGAAATATTAAGTACTTGGGTGAACCAAAAAAAGTCCCAAAGCTGAAAAATAATCCAAAACCAAAATTATTAAGTAAATGAAAATTTGGTCGGTCTTTTCTAATCAACTTTGTTTACCGGACCAGTAATACAGCTGCCCTGTGAACAGAACACAGCACAGATCTGATCTCAGAATTATAACATCTTTTACAAAGCAAACATCCAAAGTAGCTGAATGAAGTTTTGAAAAATTTATGTAGATCAAAATGATGTGTAAAACTTGACCAACATTAGAGACAAACTTGTCTCCTCCCCATGAAAAGAAATTTATTTTAAGGCATCTTGGTATTTTGCAAATGGGTAATGAAAGCAATCTCCTTAGTAAGCACATACACTTGAAAAAATTTTTTTGGATTTCAAGAGTTTCCTATGAAGTTACCTAAGTAGCTGAGACAAACGGTAGACTTTAGTCTTTAAATTGGATATCCCCCAAAAAGTTATTTCTGGGAATAATTAATTTGCTTAAGACAAAGTGAAAAAAAATTGAGTTTTTTCCTTCTCAAGATAGTAGCTATGTTAATTATTTACTATTTGTAAATTATGGGCAGGATTACAGTTTATGTTTTATCCAGTGATGGGATAAAACTGGTTTTAGCCTCTGGGTTCCTCATTTTCATTGGAGTAGCTGTTCACTCTGTGCAATCTTCACAGATCACTTTGATAACCTCCTGTTCCTCCTCTGAACTCAGCATTTATTTTGTGTACAAATGTTTTGGTACTAACTTCTCACGTGAAGGGGCTGTGATCTGGGTCCCCATCTTAACTGTTTCGTGGCTATGCAGTCCTGGGCAAGTCAGATCACTTCCTGGTCCTTGCACTCCTCATTGGTGAAGTTAAAATTTGATGAGCAACGAACAGTCTGATGGGGAAGGAATGTTCTAGAAGGGTGGGATGATCTAGAGGAGTTGGCAAACTACAGCTTGTGGATGCTGGTACACCCCTTGAGCTAAGAATGGTTTTTACATTTTCAAAGGGTTGTAAAAAATACAAAACAAAAAAGAATACGCAACAGAGACACAAGTGGCCCACAATTTGATAGTCTTTTGTAGAAGTTTTGGGTATGACCCCCTTAAATTGCAAGAACCAAGAATTATTGTTTGGTTAATAAATATCTAGTAAGTCTGCACCAAACGCTGTGCCATGAAGGATATAAAAATTGAGTAGTCATGGTCCTGCCCTCCAGGTGCTATACCACAGTCCTGCCTTCTCAATTCCACTGGGCCAGCTCCCCCCAGGTCCTGACTGCTCAGCTGGCAGCAGTCTCCAGCCACCCTCCTTCTCTCCTTTCCCTTAGTACCTGTTCAGAAGCCCTCAATGATACCTCATCAGGCCTTCAGACTAGTTGTATTATAATTATCTGAGGCACATTTGGAAACAGAGCATTCCCTTACCCCTTCTAATTCCAGGAGCCTGGAAATAACTACTTTGTAAAACATTGCATAGGTAATTGTTATATGAAGGCCAGTTTGAGAACCTCTGCCTGGCAGAATACAACAGGAACTCAAGATCTGGTCAATCTACCCATTCAGATTTTTCTCCCTTCATCCTCTCTGTGCCTTGTATTCTCTCTGCCATACATGTCATCTTTTGGAGCACACCAGGCTTTCTCATGATTTTATGCAAGGGGTTCCTGTTGCCTACACCTCCCAATACTCTTGATGGCCTCCTACTCATCCTTCAAGGCCAGCTCAGTGTTCCTCTGCAAGGTTTGTTCCACCCACAGCTCTGCTGAGCAGGCTCAATTCTTCTTCCTGGAGCTCCCAGGGCACCTCACGGGCATTTCCTTTAGAGCCAGAGTTGTGGAATCCCCTTTTTCTGTAAAGGGCCAGATAGTACCTTCAGTTTTTAGGCCTCACTGTCTCTGTTCCAACTACTCAACTCAGTGTAGCATCAGAAGTAGCCAAGGCAATACATAAATGATGGGTGTATCTGTGTACGAATAAAACTTTATTTACAAAACAGGCAGCAGGTGGGTTTGGCCCAGGCACTATAGTTTGCCAACTTCTGCTTTAGAGTTCCCATAATACCCTTGACCCATGAAAAGTGGATATGTTTGAAAGCTTCACGAATCCTCCCATTTATAAAACCACTGTAATCATGCATCCTCTCGTTCCCTCATCTGTTCACGGCAGCAATACCTACACTTCACAGAACTGCTGGGAAGAGCAAAGGAGATCATGCAAAGTGAGGGTTAAAGTGTGTTAAGCTGCACCTGCTTGCCCAGCCAGTGACTCGTTCGCTTCCAAATGCAGGGAGTAGTGCATACAATGCAGATTTGTGCCCGAGTGTGAATCACTTCTCAGATGCCACAGCCCCTTGGGACACCTAGCACATGCATGCCAGAGCACAGATCCCCAAACAGCTACAACAGAAAACAGTAGTAGAGATGGCAGCAGGACGACCAGGGGAGATTCATGGAGGCAAAATTTTAAGAGGTAGTTTGGTGTATGTGGTGTACAGGCCACAGGCTTTGTGTCAAGGTTACCGAAGCCCAACTTGGCCACTTTTTAGCTGTGTGACCTCAGGCAAGTCAGTAACTTTTCTGAACCTTCCTCATTTATAAAGTGGGGTGAATATATAACTCAGAGTGAGGATTGTAGAGATTCAGTAAGAAAGTGTTTGGCCCACAGGAAGTACTTTGTCATCATCAGCTTCTCTTCCCTTTGAAGGACAGGTGGGATTTTGACAAGCAATGATGGAGGGATGACAGTACTGTGGGGCAGGAGAAGAAGCAAGAAGAGTACAGTAGCAGAGACAAACATCCTCCAGAGATAGCAAGCAGACCGTTTTGCCTGGACGAAGGATCCACAAAAGGGCACAGAGGGTAGCAAAAAAGTCAGGCGGAGGGTGATGATGGGGAGCAAAATGAAAGCATTCTAACCACTGTTCCACAGAACCTAGCAGAATATGGAAATTAGAATTTACTGAATCTGCTGAGTCTCAAGTGTTCATAGAAGGTGCAAAACTATAAATACTCATAAATCTCTTTTCAAGATCGATGTATATATAATGTGGCCCGATTTAAACAAACTTCTTGTAACAAACAAGACTAACACTTAGTAGTCAAGGCACTCAAGTTTGCTAAAAATGAAAGAGCGATGAGTAGGAGGCTCTGAAACCCTTCCATCCTCACTCATGCCCTAGTGCAATGCCTGGAAGCCCATGTTTGGGGTGTCCGATCTGGCAAGGATGGCTATGTCGTCACTCCCCACTCCCAAGTCACATCTAGCAGTCCCAGCAAGCCTTGGTGGTGAGTAACTTAGCTGAAAGTTACTTCCTTCATGGAAGTAACACCAGGCCCAACCAGGACCACCAACCAGCCCCAAAACTGCTACAAAGAAGGTCTTCATACTTGGGATTTTTCTCCCCAGGGAGGGGTTGGTTGACAACGGTGGCCTTGGATGGTGAAGCTGGAACAACCTCCTGGGAGGAGTCGAAGCCTTCACTTGGCTCCGTACTCTGGCTGTCCTCCTCCAAAACCAATCTGCTTATTGTCATGCGCTTGTTCTTCGGCTGCAGTTCCGAGCCACCCTCACCCTCAGCAGGGGCTGAACTTTCGTTTTCATCTTTTCTCGGTCTCTTATTTCTGAGGGCTGGTGATGATGGGGATGCTTGTTTAGGAAGTACCAGATCTTTCTGGTCCAGTTTTGAGAAGGCTGCCTCAGAATCTTGTGCACCGGACAGAGTCTTGAAAGCTGCTTTCAGAGTCATAATTCCAATGGTAGTTGGAGTATTCCGTAGCTGCCTACAAATACAGCAAACAAACAAACAAACAAACAGCAGTTTCCCCATTTGTTGATGCTCATCCAAATAGCCACAACTTTTTCAAAGTGTGAAGCTTCAAATTAAACAGAGGATTCCTCAAAGTGAGGACCCTTCACTTAAAAGAAAAAAACAAAGCGGTTGCCTGATACCTTTATTTATAAAAGCTTCCACCTGTGGGCATACTTTGTTCTATTGCACTTCACAGACACTGCTCATTTTACAAACTGAAGGTTGCTAGCAACCCTGCTTTGCGCATCTTTGAGCACCATTCTGCCAACAGTGCGGCTCACTGTGGCTGTCACACTTTGGTGATTCTTGCAGTATTTAAAACTTTTCCATTATCACATTTGTTATGATGATCTGTGATCAGTGGTTATGAATTGCTGAAAGCTCAATGAGGGTTAGCATTTTTGAGCAATAAAATATATTTGATTAAGGTATATACACTGTTTTTTTAGGTATAATGCAGTTGCACACTTAACAGACTACAATACATATCAACATTCTTTAATATGCACTGGGAAACCAAATAATTCATTGGACTCATTTTATTGTGATAGTTTTATTATATTTATTCTGAGGTATGTCTGTATAAAGTGTAAGTAGAGCCTTTAAATATATAAGTTGAACTATGGAATTTGAACTCCAAGTAAGAGAATCCTAAAGGAACTAGGGCCAGTGATCCCTCCTTGAGATCTCTTTAGCCTGTGGGCTGTCTAACGCATTTGGTGAGCACAGACTAAAGCAATGCTTTCCTTTATGTAAGGGCCCAACAACTAACTACAAGTCCATCTGGACAACTAGATGATCCAGCAACCTCACCTTGAAGTCTAAACTGTTCTTCCAGCTGTCCCAGTCCAACCCTCAGGTGAAAGAAGGAAAAGACCAGTCTCCATTCTGTCCCCTTTCTCCTACAGCACACTTAGAAATGGGATCTTCAGAATTCTCAGAGTAAGAACTGCGCCACACTGTCTTGGAGCAATGAGAAACTGCCTTTTCAAAATAATGTTAAGTTTATCTATCATTCGGAAAAGCTAGTATGATTTAAGTAAAAACTGTTAAGAGAGGGCAAACTGGCAGCCTGCAGGCCAACCCCAGCTGGCAGATGTGTCTTGTTGCATAACGTAGGCAAGTTTGTTTTTAATTGGATTAACTGACAACATCAAAAATCAGGAAATCTCAAAAAATTTGGACATCTCACACAAAAATTTGAACAGAAGTTTTGGAATCCCTGGACATAGCAACAGTCAGACAAAGCTGAGAAGCACGCCCTTTCTGGTTCACAGTCCCATGCTCTCAACTGTGTTCTCCTACACCCACTTTGCTCCTTTACATTTCCTACTGGGCCCCCAAAGGCATCTAAACTTGTGAGTCCTGCTTTAGCAACTGCTCTTGACAATCTGACTAGCAAGTCTCAGCACTGTATTAAGAGAGCAGGACAAGGAAGTACTGAGTACACACAGGCCAGGCAAGGCAAGGAGAGAGAAACAGGAGGAGACAACCTCTGAGGAATAGCCAGTCAGGACCTTCTGTCAGGGATGTGACATCCTGTCTTCAGCATTCTCATTTTCCCAGGGTGTACTCTGTAACTCGCACAGTGCCGTGTAAGAGTGACCCAGTATCATATTAGTGGGGATTTTAATCACCAGGAGGAACTAACTAAAAACCTGCTCTAAGAAGGAGACTATGCTTCCAACAGCCCACCCCAGTGTTCTGTCTAAGATCACAAAAGAACATCACAAAGGGACTCTCACCTTGCAGGTTCCCTAACTGGCTTTTCCACAGGCTCTGGTGCTGGCTGTTTATCTTCTTTCACTGTAGCTGAGGCAGCAGACTCAGATTTCAAAGCTTTTTTGGCCATCTGGGAAAGGAAGAATATCATCAGGAAGAGGAAGCCACAGAATTTCATTAATTTTCTTCTTTCACCATGAACATAATCAATATGCAAACATATTCAATTACAAATCCAATCTAGGCATAAACTAGAGGACATAAAAAGGGAGAGAACTTACACGAATAATCTCAAATTTCTTCCCTCTTTCCTTCCTCAAAAAATGGCTCACAGCTTTTTATACTAAAAGAGAACTCAGTTTGAGTGGTGCCAACCATCTTGACATTTGCAAGAATTCTTTAATCTTTTGGACTACAAATGGTTATGTAATTTTACTTTGTACCTCATCTTCCACCCTTCCGATCTCTAATATGGTTTCTGAATCCAAAATACACCTCTGGGATCATGTACAAAAGTCAAGCTTTTTTTCCAAACTTAAAATAACTAATGTTTATATTAGTGTCTTTCAGTTTGTCTAGAATTTTTTATGACTATTTCCACAAACTTGTTTTGCCTATTAACAACTTTTTGAAAATCCTTACTTACAACACATAAAACCCTGCCTGAAAAGGCCAGTCTTGCTCTAATTTCAATTGCTCATGTCTCCCTCTAACTGAAGGTTTATACATTTCCAACCATTCCAGTATCATTCCATTTCAGGTACTGTATATCTGTGTAATGAATGGTATCTTAAGAGCTGAGAGTTCTATCCTAACACAGAAACAGGGGCAGGTTATTTTCCAGTTACCTGGGATACAAAGGAAAGGATCCTAGGGCAGGCTCAAGTATGCTGACATTTGCTCTCTGAATATTCGAAACTATCTGCTTGATGTGTAACTTGAAATTTGCCAAGTGACTGCTAGGATCATTGACACTATCCTAACATGGGCCTGGCAGATCTACTGTTACAAGCCAAGGTATTTTCAACACTTAAAAAATCCTTGTTTAAAAAAAAACCCTTTCACTCAATTTTCCCTGATCATGGTCCATTTTGTAGAACAGACTGGATTCTAATTCTTCCACATGCTGTCTTGCACCTCATTGTTTCCATTCTATATGCTGATTATGTCTTTGCTCCAACTACAGATTGTCTTCATTTGGCCTCTTTTGCCTTATCATGCTCATCTCACCTTTTCTCCAGTTATGCCTTTTTCCTGTTAATCCCATAATACATCTACCTCTTCCTCGCAAGCTTAACTCAAATTTCATCTCCTTTGGAAACCACCATCAATTGTAAGTCAACATTCTCCTACTTTAACAGATTAATCACATGTAGAGAAGGTAAAAATAGGTTAGAGAAACCAGCTATGTTCCATTTGCCTCTGCTAGGATCTCTGCTTGTGTACACTTAAGGCATTTAATTAAGGAAGATAGTTCCTTAAGGAACTAAAGATAACATATAATTCAAAGTCTTTTCTACACATTTACTCTCTCACTTCCAAAAAGAGCTGTCATTTTCTAATTGCCTTCACAGCCTCAAGGCCACATCATGGTTATGGAAGAAAAGGCCAAGGCCCACCGTGAGAAGGTAGGGCTCTGCGTCATCCAGGTGACTCTCTAGGAAGCGTAGCATCTTCTGCTGGAAGGTCTCATAGGAAAAGTTCTGAATAACAGGGTGAGCCAGGTTCTTTTCACGGATAATGTTCAGGAGATCATTTCTCAGCTTCTACACAAAGGATCAATATTTGCAACATGAGAAAGGAGAACTCCAATAAAAATTCAATGATGATGAGTTGAGACAACACTATTAGAACTTTCAGAATACAGCCAATGAAAATCACTAGTGTATATGTAGGAAGGGGAGCATCCACAGAAAATGGGTCAGGAAATTATGTATCAGCCACAGTGGGTTACCATGCAGCTATTAAAAAATGGATGAAAAACTTAGGATCTAAAGTACCTTTATACATTTACATAAGGATTTTTAAACTTAAAAAAAAGTGCCCATGTACTAATATAGAATGATCTCCAAGATATATCAAGTGAGAAAAGAAATTTATGAAATGTTCAAATTAGTGTGTACAATATGCTCACACATGTAAACAGGAAGAACAGGAAAAATGGATATATGTGTATGTTTGTGTATATATATATATATATATATATACACACACACACACACATACTTATTTTGCTTGCATAAACACAGAATATCTCAAAGAATGAAGAAAAACACTGGTTGCCTCTGAGGAGGAATGAGATAGCTGAGTCAGACAAGAGAGAATTTTCACTAAGCTTTTTTTTACCTTTTGAATTTTGTATTATATACATGTATTCAGTTTTCAAAAACTAGAATTTAGATTTATAAGGGAAAAGGAAAAAAAGGAAGGTGTAAACAGAGTTTTTGACACCAGAAAATAGAGGCATTAAATCCTCACCAAGGCAGATTCTCAAGTCTGGATCAGGCCTTATGTAAATAAAGTTGAAAGTGTTACAAATTTGATAGCTTAATACCTGGAGCTGACTGCTTAAAGAAAGTTCTGTCCCAAACCAGACAGAAATGGGCAAGTAAATGATTTATGTAAATTTGTCTAACAAAAATTAAATTTTGAAAAGCCAAGCTAAAAGTAAGTTTTCCTGGATATAAAAGCCAACATGCTACAGGTGCTGATAATATTCCCAACTAAAGAACCTTTTCCTTGTTTCCCCACAGAAAACAATGAGATGGATTTAAGTCATGGGAGCAAAAATATATCAAATTTACCTGAGTTGTGGGATCCTTGGACATATGTTTTTTCAAAATTTTTGAAGCCTTTTCAAATTCTTTGTTTTTGATACAAATAATGACAGCCTACAAAAGGGAGAAAAACTTTTTTTTAAACTGTTGTAATAATGACAGGTGTAATCAGAGTATCAAATATCAAAATAAACTCTAAAAGGTAAAACTGAGTCTTATATACCCAAGAACTTTTTTACATCAAATTCCTGTACTTAAAAACAAATAATTATTGTTCAGTTGTTATAAACAAATGTAAACTCTCAGTGTGCAGGGAAGTAGATTTTCAGTATTACTTTGGATTTTTTACAAAATGGCTGATAACAGCAAAATCTGGTCCTCTGGATTTTGGACCATTTACCCAATTTGCATAGGGCCTCCTAAAGAAGGCAAAATGGACAGGAGTCATTCCAGGTCTTCCAAACAACTGGTTTTCTTCTTTTTGGACACAGATGTGGAGAGAAGATGGAGGGTATACTGTGGGGAGAAAAGTAATTTGCTGACCACAGAGTTCTGCTAGTTCTATTCAGGAAAAGCCTGAGGCCAATCCTCTAGGCAAACCAACAGTTACTCTCTACCATAAACCCCAGTTAGTGTGCAGAGAATTACTGAGCAGAATAAACCCCGCTCGACAAGCAGCAGACTTCTTTTCCTCAGTATAATGCCTCTGAGATCTATCTATGTTGTTCCATTATCAATAATTCCTCCCTTCCTGTTGCTGAGCAGTATTCCATTGTATACATGTACTAGTTTGTTTATTTATTCACCCACTGAAGGACATTTGGGTTGTCTGCAATTATTGGTGACTATGAAGGGAGATGCTAAAACATTCATGCACAGGTTTTGGTGTGAACCTAACTTTTCATTTCTCTAAGGTAAGTACTCAGGAGTGAAACTGCTGGGTCTTACGGAAAATACATGTTTAACTTTACAAGAAATGGCCAAATTGTTTTCCTGAGTAGCTATACCATTTTGCATTGCCATTAGCAATGTATGAGAGTTCCATTTGCTCCACATCCTAACTAGTACTTGTGTTAGTAATTCAACCAATCTAATAGGTATGTCCTAGTATTCACTGTGATTTTAAATAATTTGTGTTTCTCTATTGACTGAGTGATGTTGAGCATCTTTTCATGTGCTTATCTGCCATCTGTATATTCTCTTTGGTGAGTCTTCTGCCCATTTCTTAAATAGGGTTGTTTTGTTTTTAGAGTTCTTTATATATTTTGGATACCAGTCCTTTGTCAGATACATGACTTGCAACTATTTTCTCCCAATGTATAGCTTGTCTTGATTTTCTTCACAGTGTTTTTCTCAGAAAAGTTTTAAATTTTGAGAAGTCCAGCTTTATCAGTTTTTCATCTTATGGTTCATGCTTTTAGTCTCATATCTAACTATTTGCCTAAGTCCAGGACATGAAGATTTTCTTTCCTGTTTTCTTCTATAAGTTTTATAGCTTTACTTTTTACATTTGGATTATGGTCCATTTTGAATTTTTATATATGATGAGTTTTAGGTCAATGTTCATTTTTTTGCATATGGACATCAATTGTTTCAATACCATTTGTTGAAGACTATCCTTTTTCCATTGAATACCTTTATTCCATTGAATTGCCTTCATATTTTTGTCAAAAATTCAATGTCTTATTTGTGTGGGTCTATTTCTGGATTTGCTTCTGTTCCAGTGGATACTAGTAATTCTTAAAATCAGGTAATGAATTCTTCAACTTGTTCTTCTTCTACAAAATTGTTTTTTGGTTATTTTAGTTCCTTTGCCTTACCATATGTATTAGAGTCAGTCTGTTATCTACAGAAAATCCTGTTGACGTTATGATTGGAGTTATATTAAGTCTGCAGGTCATTGGAGAGAACTGGCATCTTAACTATATTGTCTTCCAATCCATGAACATGGTATGTCTTTCCATTTATTAGGTCTTGATTTCTGTCATCAGCATTTTGTATTTTTCCACATATAGATCCTGCTTATATTTTGCTAGATGTATACCTAAGTATTTCTTTTTCTTTTTGGAATGAGTGTAAAGGGCACTGTTCTGGTAATATAAGTTCAGACCATTCACTGCTAACATATGGAAATATTAATTTTTGTGTTGATTGTATATCCTGCAATCTTGCTAGTCTTATTTATTATAGCTTTTTTTTTAGTATATTCCACGGAATTTTCTATATAATCATGTCATCTGCAAGAAGGGGCAGTTTTATTTCCTTTCCGATCTGTTGCCTTTTATTGCCTTTTCTTGACTTAACTGCACTTGTAGGTCTTCCAGTATGATGTAAAATGGAAGTGGTAAAAATAGACATCCTTGCCTTGTTTTGCAACTTGGAGACAAAGCATTCCATCCTCCACCATGAAGTAAGATGTTAGCTATAGGTTTTTTATAACTGCCTTTTATCAGGTTGAGGAAGTTCCCTTCTAGTGCTAGTTTACTAATGGTTTTATTATGAAATGATGTTGAATTTTGTCAGATGCCTTTTGCATCAATTGATAGGACCGTATGTTTTTTCTTCTTTAGACTGAGAGTGGTTTAAATTGATTGATTTTCAAATATTGAGCTAGGCTTGCATTCCTGGACTTTTCCCCCACTCTGTTTACATGTTAATTACATCTTCATCCAGGGCGAAGCAGCAGGACAAATAGTTTAAAAAGCAATGAAATTTGCTCGAAGTTCTGGGGATCACAGCTCCACTGCTAAAGAGGAGAGTTTTCTTCCTTCGGTTTTAGGTACCTGCCCTACTGCTACGGGCATCACTGGGCCACTGTTGCCACCAGTGTAGTACTGCCTGGGTGCCGGGGCAGAGGAAGGAAGAAAAGGAAAAACAAAATAAAACTGTGATTTCTTCCACTCTCCCTGACCCTTAAGAGATCCCCTTCGTGCTCCTCTGACCAGAGAAAGCCTCTCGGAGTTCTTTCTGTCCACACCTGGAGTGCAGTTCCAGGTTTTAGGAGTGTTCAAGCCCAGGCAGGTGGTATTAGAGAGGGGAAAAAATGGTAAACTATTCATCACCAATCTGGTAAACCTTCAAATTCTGGTCTTCTTCCCCATTTGCTTACTTGCACTTACATTTCTAAGTCCTAAGATAGCTGCTCCATGCATTCTGTCTAGGACTTATACTTGCATTAAGAGAGACCAAAAAGAGTATGCTTAGTTACTCTATCTTTCCCAGAACTGGAACACAGATCCTACTACATTTAATTTGTGAATTAAGAAAGGAAATGTGAATGCTTTCAAAATCTAAACTAAAAGTCTGCCTCTAAAGATTGTGCTATGAGCTTATTGTCTAAAACTATGTATTAATTTCCTAGGAAGTTGTTTTTTAAAGAGATGAACCATTGTTTTTCACTCAAGAATTTCCAGAAATAAGTAAAATTTCTTCTCTTATGTAGTTGTTAAGGTTCCTCAGGTATAAGTATTAGCAGTGGTCTCTGGCTAACTTAAACAAAAAGGAAGTTCCAAGCAGATTTTCAATAGAAGAGAGACAAAAGGAAGTTCCAAGCAGATTTTCAATAGAAGAGAGTTTTATGTTTGGGGAAAATGCCAGAAACCTCATAGGTAGAGAAAACCAAAACTCACAGAAGTGAAGAATGGCTAAGGCAGCAAACTCAGAAAGAAACCAGCCTGGTATAGGATGCAGGATTGCTCAAAAAGCTTTTCACCTAAAGAATGGAAGCTCTAAGAGTGTGTCTGATGCACCAGTGCCTCAAATGGGGTAAGGTCCCAAAAGAAAATCAAGGTATTGTTACTAAAGGTGCAGGAGAGAATGCTGCACAGCAAAAAGCAACAAAAAAAAATGCTTCCCCCAAAATATGCCATACATGTTACTCTCCCCTGTTCTCCACAGAAATCTGAGGAATCTCTCTTTTAGTTATGAAGAGAAAACTAATGTAGTCTCAATATCACTAACAGTTTACAGAAACAGTTCTCAATCATTTTGATCTCAGGACTTCTATATATTCTTAAATGTTAATAAGTACCTCAAAGAGCTTTTGTTTATGTGGATTATATCACCATATTAGAAATATAAAGCTGAGAAAATTTAAAAGCATTTATTAATTCATTAAAAAATAACACTCATTACAGGTTAACATAAGTAACATCTTTATGAAAAACTACTGTATTTTCTAAGACAAGTTTAATGAGGATGGCATAGTTTTACATTTTCGTAAATCTTCTTAATATCTGGTTTAATAGAAGAAAGATGGATTCTCATGTCTGCTTCTGCATTCATTCTGTTGTGTTTTGTTGTTTTGGTTGAAGTATGTTTTAAAAAAATTCAGCCTCACACAAATAGGAAGTCGGAAGAGGGAGGAGTATTTTAATAGCCCTTCAGAAAACTGTGGATATTCGTCTTCGACTCTACGCCCAGCATGGGCAAGTGACTTCTTCGTCCCCTGTTGCATTAAAACCTGTTAGTCTATCTTGTACTTTAAATAGATCTTTTACCCATGAATGATTTTGTAATATAATGTATTGATCATCTGGAAAATATGTATCGGTTTACTGAGCTATGTAGGTCTTCCAAATGTTGATCACAGTTGTTAATATCACCATCAATCTTATGTGAAAAGTCTAAGTATTAGGAAGCTATCAAGCACATGAATACAAGTTTTTCAAATTTCTAATTTTCACTGTAAAGTTTGAACTTTATTGCTGGCAACAAATAATATCAATTGTTTTCTCTGAAGTTCACTTTGCTCTTTCTCAAGAAAATGCCTGCTAAATACCCACGTCTGAATATCGAGTTTGTCCGTTCTTTCAAGTAAAAATGGTGTTCCATAAAAAAGCAGCTAGATCAACATGCAACTCAATAACACAGTGTTTTAAGCAAGCTTCCTATCTGTCATACAAAATACCAAAAGATGTTTACTCAAGTATCTAGATTTAATAAAATTAATCTTCACTGCAACATCAAAGACATTCCTAATTGAAACTGGTGGGGGTTTTTTAAAACAAGCATGAAGCAATGAAGAATACAATGACTACTAGTACAATTTATCACTACCTTACATGTGTAAGGCACCAGCAATTTTACCCATCTTTGCTAGTGTCAATGCAGTGAAAAAGTTAACATTTTGGCATTGTTATGGACCTAGTTCTGACCCCTGAAAGAGTCCTGAAAACCTGCAGAGATCCCTAGACCATACATTGAGAGGTTCTAACATAACAAATAACTTACTTGATAAATTTTATATTTCAAAGTGTGTGCATATATGTGTGTGTGTATCCATACACTTATATTTCAAAGTATATATACAATGAACATGTATATTAAAGCTTAAAATGCACTAAAAAGCCTTACAGGCCTAGGTATCCCCTGGTATTTTCCGAAAGATGACTATTAATAGATTCTGTGACTCAAAATGAGAAATTTTAAAAAAGTAAGTTGAACAGACAAGTGATATAGTATCACTTAATAACTAGGAGAACAAGGTAATTGATCCCCATCTCCTGCATAGTTCCATTCCACACACTAATCCAGAGTTGATCTGGTTTGTGTGACCAATAACATACGACAGAAGTGATGATGGTTTTAAGTTTTAAAAGACTGCATCTTCTGTCTTGGGCTCTTGCTCTTCTGGATCAGTTGCTCTAGGGGAAGCAAGCTACCAGGTTGTAAGCAGCCCTACGGAGAGCCAAGGAGCTGAAGTCTACAGCCAACAGCCAGCAAGGAAGTGAGTCCTGCTAACAACCATGGGAAGCAGATTCTTCAGTCCCAATTGAGTCCTGAGATGACTGCAACCCCAGCAGACAGCCTGACTATATATAATCTCATGAGAGACCTGCAGCCAGAACCACTCAGCAGTAGCTACCAGATTCCTGACTCTTGGAAACTGAGAGATAGTATTTGTTGTTTTAAGCTGCTAAGTTTTAGTGTAATTTGTTAAACAGAGGTAACAGTAATACAGTAAGTGTAACAAGAGATCCTAGTACCTGGTGGAAAATGGAAAAGCAGAAGGGAGTCAACATAAGAATATGGCTATTACAAGGGAATTTAGATCTTGCTAAAAGATTTTTCCTAATGAAGCCTCCAAGCAAAAGATCTATGAATTTAAATAGTAGTAAAACAACAGATATGCAGCTGAATGAGGAAAGCCCACAAAGACTTCCAGAAGTGGAGCCAGAAGACAGAGGATAGCCTCGTGTGTCTGAGTCAGCTAGCTACTTAGCAGGAGTTACATGAATTACTCTGAATTGATACCATTTTTTCCCATTCAAAAGATTCTCAGCTATGCTGAAAGTAGGCATGGATTTCTACCCCCTTGCTAATATATCTTTTCTGGCATTTTCCCTCCAACACAAACCTGACTAACCTGTACTAAAAATCTATTCTTGTTATTATCCTTCCTTGGAACTGGAATCACATAAGCGTTCTTTGCAAGACCAAAGGTATTCCTGCCCAAGGTCTTTAACTGAATAAATAAAATATCTGCATCTCACACACACTAGTATTTTAACAGGGTACCTGAGTACCCAGCACACAGCCAAGGGACACAAGGTCTTCCTTGCTAAGCAAGGTTTTCTCTCCCCACCCCACCTGAGATCCCTTCCTTTCACAGGGTGCTCTCTTTTCTTACCAGTTTCCTCACTTTCCACTGCCAAGGCAGTGCTGAGCTGTTGTTCCTCAGCCCCCACCTCTGCATCTGCTTTCACACCCCCAGCCTTGGTTACTGGAAAAGAAAAAGCTTTTTCTGACTGGTTCCCATGGCCACTTCTATGCTTTAAATAAAAATAAGTTTTACTTGAAGCTACCAGAGCTATGGACAGTCACAATCTCAAATTCCTAGACATTCCACTAGTTTTTTCTTGTCAAGAACACTGCCTGTGGCAGCCTTCTACCATTACTGTTTTTCTAACTGGCTGATTATCCCAGCACTTTGATTCTGTTTGTTCTAAGGGAATGTTCCCTAAGCCTCTCTTTCTACAGACATGTGCATGAAATAGCTCCGTCGGTCTCAAATTTCCCAAGGCCCCAGCTCTTCTCTTTGGTTTATTATAAACAAGGGTGACTAAACCCTATGCCAGTTATTTCTAGCCTTTCATGATGCTCCTGAATGGTGTAATAACCTCCAAAATGTCCATCTTCAGTGACAACCCATTTCCTTCAAGGGCCACAAAGAAAACCACCAAAATCCCAAAAACAGAGCCACCTGCCATTAACAGTTCTTTGCAGGCCTGGGCTGGGAAGGGGTCACCTAAGAGAGAACATCTATGTGTGTATGTTTGAGTGTGCTCACTTGCTTTCTCTTCATCCCTGTTTCTCCTCTACCCCACACAGAAAAGCTAAGCACTGTATCTTCAAAGACCTCTGATTTTTGTTAAAAGAAAAAAGAAATAAAAATAGAGCCTTACAGCTTCCTTGACCAGTTTTCTACTGGATTCGACCACTGCCTCTGTCAGTGTAAATTCCGTTTTAATCATCTCCAGCACATTGATAGCTGATTCCAGTGGTGTGAGCTCAGCTTCCATATCAAAGGAACAGTCTAGGACAAAGAGCACAGTTTTCACTTTAAGCTATTTTCTAAGGAGCAGAAAAGTTATGTCCAAAAACACATTTATCTAAAAGAAACATGTAAATATAGTTGAGATTTGCATTTAATTTGCTGACATACTGTCTACAGGCTTATAAGCATGTTAAAGGCCCAAATTTAAATCACTGAATTTGAAGCGACTATCTTATAATTTTCAAGACACAAAGAATTATTTTTTAACACATGCATTTGCATCTCAAACTTCGGTATAACACACATCCTCTTCAGATGCAAGCGGCCAGAAACTGATGACCGTTTTGCTGAACATCTGTCAAGTTCAGTTCAGGGGAGGGGGGAAATGTGCTCATACTCTGGAAAGCATTCTATGATGAGGGAAAAGATGGCCACCTTAACATAACTCACTGTAGATAGCATCAAAGTTGGAACAAGCAAGAAGAAACAGGTGGGAGGAAATAAACAGAAAAGCAGCCAAGAGAATCTTAACTGCAAAAAACTAAAGCCAGAGAATAGACTCATCCCAGAAGAAAAAAGACCACTGTGATCGAAACAGAGCGCACCTTAACCCCGATTCCATCCTCTGGATGTAAGTTTGAAAACAGCAACGTAATCCTAAGTTAAGTGAGTCCTGAGAAGAACACAAAAATAGCCATACCTAAATTTTCCCCTTCTTCAATGCGCGACAGACACTGCATAACCCGCAGCAGCCGGGACACGGTATGCTCCTTCCCCAAGGGCCTGACAAGCAAAGCTGGGAAAGAAGACATCGTTGGCTCGACGACCCCCAGCCCGACCCCCACACCCCGCAGATCTCCTTCCCCCGGCCCGGCCCATACCCTGCATGATGTCCCGGATCTGCCTGAAGTCCCCGTACCGGCTACCCCGAAAGGCCCGCAGCGCCTCGTGGAAGTAGAACTTGAGCACCCAGCGGTTGACTGCCTCTTCCAGCCGTGCTTCCCCCGCACCCCGCTCCGCGGCGCCCCCCAGCCCAGGCTCCTGGCGCCCCCGCCGAGCCCGCCCGCCGCTGCGGGACGCCCGCCGGCCTCCCGCCCGCCCGCTGCCGTCGCTGCTCCCGCCTCCTCTCGCCATCGCGTCCGATCGCCGCGCGCCCTCCCCGCCCTCCCGGCCGGGCCGCTTCCTCGACTGTGACGCCTCCGGGTCACGCACGACGCCCGGGCCGGAAGCGGGGCTTGCCGTCCCGGCTCCCGCGGCCATGATACAGACTGCGTTCTGAGCCGCCCGCGGGCTTCTGGGAGGGAAAAGACAGTAGACCCCACAGCCCCCTTCTCGGACTCCGTAGGTCCCTGTGCGCCGGCCGCAATGCCTTCTGGGGCTTAAAGTCCATGGCTTCCATGTAGATAAACCAACCGGGGTTTGTAGTCTAGTGTCAATTTTGCTCCGAAGTTATGGAACAGTGGACTAGAGACGCGGGACTAGGTATAAGATACTGAAAAGCATATACGTGCAGCTTATTAAATAAATTGTGAAATGTAACAACATAGTGGAAAGTTTTTTAAATTTACATTTTAACGAATAATTGAAAGCAAAGGCCAGTGTTAACCCAATCTAGATCAAGAAATATAATATGGCCGGCACCCCAGAAATCTCTAAATATGTAAGATATACAATTTTTTAAATTAAAAAAAATCACCTGTTGTAAAACAACTAGAAAAAAATAAGTAAAAGATTAACATTGAAATCACCCGTAATCCCACATGAAAAAGTAAATTGACATTTAGGATTTAATCTTACAATGAATGTCTTTTGTGTGCCTAGTGTATGTGTATACATTTGTTTACAAAGAACGGGATTATACTATATATAACTCTAATTTTCCATTTGACATGTAATAAACATTTTTATGTGCCATTAAATATTTTTTCTTCAGTATCTTTAGCAGCTAGATAGCATTCCCATATATGGATTAAGCAAAGTTTATCTAAATCCCTATTGTAAGATGTTTAAGTTATTTCAAAAATGTGTAATTCTAGACAATCTCAATATTAGAAACATCCTTGTAATAATAGTGCTGTTGCACAAATCATAATGATTTCCTTAGGGAATTTCCTTAAAGTGGAATTACTGAGTTGAAGACTACACAGAACACATATCAAGCATTTCCCTCATAATTCTTTGGCAGTTCCCTTTTGCTTTTGAACAAGGTGCAGACTCCTTAAAGTGCCTTTTAAAGCCTGAAGAGGTGGCTTGTTTGCCAGCCCCATCTTTTGCTCACAGTTCATGTGGGCATGCAACTTCTATCATTTCCTTTTCACCTGCTACTCAATCCCCTGGAGCCTTCATCTTGCTTATTCTAGCCTAACTAAATTCTTTTTGTCTTTCAAGCCTCACTGAAGAGGCATTTCACCATTTCTTGACGTTCTGGGCTAAATCCCCCTGCTGTTCCCTCCTTAGCACCTTGTATTTCATCCTTTCTGAAATACATTCTTACAGTTCGCTCCATTGATGGGGGCAGACATCCTATCTGCTTGTGCATTCTGCATCCTGGAACCTAGCTCAGGGCCTGACACATTTCTTGAGGTTGGATTCAATTGACTAGGCACATGAGAAAGGCTTTTGATACACGCTTGAAAATCTGTACCACCAGCAAATTCTATTTCCTGAAATAGGGACATTCCTAGGGCTGCCTCGCATTTCTAACAGATTTCTGTCATAATTTCCTAGATACCAAACTTCTGGCTGCTACAACTGCACAGGATACTTTTCCTGAGTTCTTTGCTCCCTTCCTAACCTTGTAGGGAGGCCTGGAGAGGACTTAAAAAAAAATCATGGTCTCTCTCGCCTCCTCCAGGTACTCCTCTTGCCCATTCACAGTTCCAAACCTACTTCCAACCCTCATCCCACTGGATGCATTCCTGAACCTTCTTACTTCGTTGCACTTCTATGATGCATTTGTCACATCAACCTTGGAGAACCCATTCTGTACTTCTTCACTGGATGCATCACTGTCCATGTCCTCTGTAAGCAGGCAAGTGAGTGAGTAAAGGGCACTTCTAGAGGACTGGATGGGCTTGGAGTAGGTGTAGGAAGAAGTGGGGACATAGGATATGAGTCACCTACCAGGCATCTCTGACGCTCTTGGAATTAACTGCCCAGTACCTGGACCAGATAGAGAAATCCCAGTTCTGGTAGGTTGTATGCCCCTCTCTGAGAGGCCCAATAACTGGTTGAGCCTTAGGGAAGTTCAACCAGCCCCGCTGGACTGGAACCAGCAAAGATCCAGTTTGGAACCACTAAAGGACAACTCAGGAGAGCAAGTGGCAGCATCACTGAGGATGTGAAATCACATGCTAGACCCTTGAATTAATTTGACATGGACTTTAATCTATATAGTATCCTGCTCTGACAAAATCTTCATGTGGTGGACATTCCAAAGGGGGGGACCAGACCTCTACATTGACAGTTCTTTGGTGTATTTGGGTGTTTTGCAGTCTCAGCCTGTGTGCCTAAGCAGGACCCAAATTACCTGCCTCCCATCCTGATACCTCCATTTGCTAGCTGTGTGACCTTGAGCAAGTTACCTAAGCATCTCTGTGCCTCTGTTTCCTCTTCTGTCAAGTATACATATAGAGGCACCCCCTGGGGATTATATGAAAATTAAATGAGTTATTATGTCCAATGCCCTTAGTGCAGGGCTTGGCTTGTTGCATGGGTTCAGTAAGTATAAGCTATTTTTATTAAGAGTGTTACATATAAAGCTTGATGAGTTTTTTCCTCATTTTTCAAAGTCCCACCATCATATGGTTGTCCCTACATCACTGTGTTCCTTATTCTCCACAAAAAGCCAAGGCTTATCTAAAGATCTAAGGAATCAGCTTTGAGAACATCAGTGCTTCATGCCCTCCCTTTGAGCACCAGCAGGAGGCAGTGTGGCATAGGGGAAAAGCCACAGTCAGCATGTTAAGGACCAGCAGGCTTATCCTGACCCAATAACCTACTGGCTTGGGTAAAACAACCTCTAGGAGCCTTGTTTTCCCCATCTGTTAGACAGGACAGACTACCAAGTGAATACTTCACAGGGGTTATAATGAAAATGAAATGAAATAAGGCCTGTAAACAATGTCTGACACATACCAATTAAATTAGCAAGGTTGAAAAAAATAATAATACCCAGTGTCAGGGAGGGTGTTGTGAAACAAGCACTTTTAGCCAGTGCTATTAATAGTGTAAATCAGTACTAAAACCAAAAACCAAACAAGCAAACTCCAAAAACATCAAGAGCCATAAAAACTCCATTTTTTAGGAATTAGTCCTATGGAAATAATCATAAATGAGCACCAAGATTTCAGAACAAGGATTTTCATCCCAGCATTACTTACAATGTACAAAAAATTTGAATTGAAAAAAATCCAATAATAAAATTATTAAATAAGTCATGACATGTTCATAGTAAGGAATCTTATTCTGTGACAAAATTTATGCCACCCCATAAAAATCATCAAGTAAATGAATAATTGTGTACCCAAAGATTATTTCAGGCTCAAGATATAATAAGAGAAAAATGATAGAAACATGTAATGTGACCACAAATTTATGGAAATAATAATCATATAAAAAATTTTTGAGCACTTACTATTTATCACTGACTATGCTAGGGTGCCTTACATCTGTTATTTCATTGACTCATCACCAAAATCCTACAAAAGAGACACTATTGTGCCAGTTTTCCAGATGAATAAAAACTAAGGCTCCAAGAGGTTAAGTGACTTGCCCAAGATGCATACATGAGTCAGATTTTAATCCAGATCTGTTTAAATTAACTAAGATAGAATGACAAGAGATTTCAAACTGTTTCTTCCTTAGACTTTTCTGTTTCCCTAATTCTCTATAATGAGTAGAAGGGAAAGATCCCCATAAATGTCACGCTTTTGAAACCTTTTATGGTGCCTGACTCATAGAGGAGGCTCAAGAAAGGTCCAGAGTCTAACAACTTCTGGTCAGGTGCAGAGCATTATGTGAGATTATTTTAAGTAATGCACTGTGAGATAGAAGAAAAAATATATATTGTTCACTGCCCCAGGTTCCTGACTATGGGTAAAATTGTAACATTTCCAGAATAACTTTCCTGGCTTTAGTACACCTGCATATCAATAGGTGTTCAGAGTTGGAAAGACGTATGGCTTTAGTGCATTTGCATCATTCCTCAGGGGTGGAGAGAAGTTCATCTCCATATCAGTGGGTAATTACATGGGCAGGGAGGGCTTATCTGTACTTGAGAGGTGAGGGGAGGGCCGGTTTTGGCTTCTTCCAGAGCAGAGGAGAATGATGGCCCGGACTGCAGTTTGTGAGCAATAAACGGGTTTTAAACTTTATTTCTCCCTTTGACTGATTTCGGCTTTTAGAGGTATTTTGCCCTTGGGATTTCCTCTCCTCAGACTTACACCTGGCGCTGTCGGCAGGATTCCCCTGAACCCAAAATTTGTTATAATGGGTGCGACCTTTGGGAGGGCCACGCCAAGAAATGAAGGGCAGAAGTGGTGCTTGCGCCAAGGGACATGTGTCTACACTCGTGTGGTTGTGGAGGCAGCACGACCACTGTGCCAACCCCGGCCTGTGGCCCGAGCCTAAGGCTACTACTTCTGCCACTGCTGCTGCTTCTGCTGCTGGCTGGAGCCTGGTCACAACTATGGAAAGGATCAGAGGTTCAGTACCTCTTAATAGAGAAGCAGCTGGCTGCTGTGTACCATGCCTTGCTGGCTACGGAGCCCATCACCGGAAAAGCTCTGGCCAAGGTAATAACCACCTATCCCATTGTGTGGTGGGTGAAAGACTGGACCCAAAGGCCACGGAGTGGTGTGGCACAGACATCTACCGTATATCATGTGACTGGCCATTTTCCTTTGGCATCCCCAGGAAATAATGAAGCAGATGCATTGGCCCAGGTGTGCTGGCTAAAAGGAAAGCCTGCCTCTGATGTGACCCAATGTCTACATCAGCATTTGGTGCACACAGGGCAAAAGACAATGTGGGCTGTACCCCATCAGTGTGGCTTGCCACTGACCTTTGAAGAAGTCAGCCAATCCTGGAAGGAGTGCCCTGCACGTTCTGCAGATCAGCAAACCACCAAGAGGGCCTAGAGTGTCTCTTTGCAGCCTATGGCTGGTCACTAGCGATTGAGAGCAATCAAGGCACCCACTTTATTAGACATGCGCTGCAAGGACGGGTGCAACAATTAGGAGTAAAATGGATGTGGTCCTGGACATTTCAACACATGGACTGGCGATGGCTGGCTCTTCTGGCACCTTGGGGAAAAGCCTGGAAGCTGGCCTCCTTCATATTCCTGGAATAACAGCAAATTGACCCCCCACAATCATGGTTATTTGCTTCTACAGTCCTTGTGTCCTGGATGCACCCCCTGGCTGCAGCTTCCACGTGATGGCTGGAATGGACAAGCTTTGGACTTAATCTGCATGGAACTTTGGACCTAGCTGAATCCTCTGGCTTGAGAATTATCATGATTGTGTTGCTGTTGTCAAGAAAAAAATACTTAAAGAGAGGCTTGATTTTGTCTAATGTTTGGTTAAAGTTTTGTGAGCAATCTAGCATGGTTGTTAGGAATGAGTAAACAAATGTAGAAACATATTTTGTGCTTAGTGAGAGATTGTGCTGTAAAGTACATTTACTTAATCTGCATAGGCTGAATTCTCTGGCTTGAGGATTATCAAGATTTTATTGCTGTTGCTATTGTATGTTATTAGATTGGTTGGAAGAGGGGGAACAACTAAATTGTAAGGTGAGGTTTCTGGAGGGGTGGCCACTTTGCAAAAGATAAGGCATGCCATCTGTAAGTCCGGGCCATCTCTCTCTCCTGCTCCCACAGCAGCAAAACCGTCCCTCCCCCTCACCTCTCAGGTACAGATAAACTCTCCTTGCCCAGTTAATTACCCACCTCTGAATGCCTATTGATATGCAGGTGTACAAAAGCCAGGTGAGATATTCTGGAAATGTTACAAGTTTACCCACACCGTCTGAATGTTACTCTGGTGTACATATAATATGTTAGAAACCAAGTTTGGATACAAATAAAGGCATAATTCAAGGCTAATTAAGGTCCCATGAACCACTCCCATATTTAATTGAGATGAATTTTCAGTGGAAATCGTCTTATACTGCTTTGATTGATGTTATCAGTATGTAATTCATAACGCTAACTTAAGCCCAAGAAGAACTGTTGACAAAATTGTTGACTCTAAATGGTGATGTTGGCGGAGAGGCGTTGTGTATTTTCCTCGGTTTTTGTCCCCGCCGCGACAAAGAATTAAAGGGCAGAGACACAGTAGTGAAGCAGAGTAAAAATTTTATTTAAAGTTACTTAGAGAAAAACAAGTGCAGGCGACCTCAGAGAGAGAGGAGCACCCTGAAAGTTTAGAGAAAGAGTTTAAGATTAAAAGGTTACATACTTAGAAAGTGTGAGTGACCTCAGAGAGAGGAGCACCCTGAGAGGTTGGGGGTTTCCCCTTTTAAGGATTTTTCAGGAATGTGACAAAGGGCTAGGGTGTGGGCTTGTTAAGTGGTCTCAAGTATCTTTGATGAGATGTTAAATTTCTTATCAGTCCTCTCTAGGTAATTCTGCAAAATTAGCTTATCAATCAAGACTGTCTGCCCTTCCTCCGAGGTGGGCAGAGTTGTTTGCTAAAGAGTATGTTAAGAATCTTTCTTCTTAAACTTCCTCGTTTTTTTTTCAAAACACAATTTTGGCTTTAAGGTGTGATCTCACTGTCTTTATTATGCTGTTTATAGGTGGGCCTTTTAGCAGGCTAGGGTAAATCTTACAATGATCTAATTGACACAGTGAAGACACAGACTGTGCTCAGATACTTTCATCTGGGAATATTCAAACTTTCAAGGCCAAGTTGCTCTTGACCTTTTGAGCTTTATCTGATTAACTCATTAACTCTGAGTCTTTTCTGGATTTCTAGTTTTAACTGGTTAACTGAGTCCTTTCTAGGGGGCTTTACTGACCTTGTTCTCTTTCCACCCCGCTCATATCTATTTTCGTGCCTAACAGTGATAGTATATATTTTTAAGATTTTAAAATTGAAATGTAATGTTATATTTCATTGCAGAATAACGGGGTGATAAGTAAGAGACTTTCAAACATAAATGTTACACTAAAGTAATATTTGTTACAATAAAGCAGTAAAGTTAAGACATGGATTTCAAGGAGAAAAAGAATGATTTAAAATGCATGACTATTTAAGAAGGGCTTGTCATGTTTTTTTATTTTTAAGTGGATGATGGTGGATAGCAGATTACTATGGTATTTATATTTCATTGGCTATATTTCTGACAGTGATAGAACAGTTTTATTTTTAAAAGTTAAGATCTGTAATGTGCCAGAAATAGCATCTTTTGCATTAGTTTAAATGCACAATCCATGTTCCCCCAAGAATGTTCCCTTATGCCCCTTTCAAGTCACTCTCCAACCCCTAACCCCTGTTTGGATTTCAAACATCTTCGTTTTGTCTATTCCTGATTTCATATAAACAGAATTATAGAGTAAGTACTCTTTGTATCTGACTTCATATGCATAACAATGTTTTTGAGATTCATCCATGATATTCCTTTTATTGCTGAGTAGTGTTCCATTGTATGGAAATCCATATTTATTTATTCATTTTCCATAGATGTGTGGGTTGATTCCAGGTTGGGACTATTACAAAACAAGGTTGCTGTGAGCATTCTTGTTCAAGTAAAAGAAAAAAGTAACAAGAATGAAAACTTGAAGATGTCAACTTTACAATGTGCAAGGAGAGATACTTCTTAAACAATAATTTCTTTTCTTTTTCTTTTCAATTGTGAAA
Organism: Smutsia gigantea; assembly: GCA_032199065.1. Taxonomy (NCBI): domain Eukaryota; kingdom Metazoa; phylum Chordata; class Mammalia; order Pholidota; family Manidae; genus Smutsia; species Smutsia gigantea. Next base: position 79,596 of record JAVSCE010007031.1, read on the forward strand.
TATAACATAGATACAAGAGAATGCAAAGCATTTTCCAAAGTGGTTGTACCATGTAACACTGCTGAGTTCGTCTCATATTGCAGCAATCTGATGAGCATGCAGTTACATTTGTTGCAGATATCTTCTCTCACCCTTGGTTTATCTGCTACACTCTTTATGGAGTATATTTATGGACCAAAATGTGTAACTTCAGTGTAATTGAATTATTTATCTACCTATCATTTTTTTTCTTTATTGTAAGTGCTATTAGTGGCTTGTTTTAATAAATGCTCTCCTAGTCAGAAGTCAAGAAGATATTTTCATATATTCTAAAAAGCTCTGGATTTTTGCTTTTCACAATTAAGTCTTTTATCCACCTGCTTTGATGTTTGTATATGGCCTGAAGTAGGAGGCAATTTCATTTTTTTCCTATATGGGTATCCAGCTTTCCCAGCACTATGTAGCAAAAAGCTCTTTCCCTAGTGCCTCCTTTATTATGAATTAAGTGGCTATAGATGTGTGTGTCTGTTTCTAGGGATACATACTTTCCAAAAAATATTTGATATTATATGCAAGCAAAAAATATGACGATCATTCTACTATACAAATTGTGTGGCCTTTATCCAGTTATTTAACTTCCGAGTCCCCCACACTGCTTGGGAGAATAAAACGGGGTCTGGAAGTTCTGACCTAGTAAGCCGCAGGGTGCAGTAGAAGTCATTTGTTTGTTTGTTTGGGTTTTGTTTTTTTCTGTTATTATATTTCAAATACCATGGAAACACCTGCTTGGGGCAGGAACTGCCGGGGAAAGAGCCCAGAAGACGTGACGTTTGGGTGGGTCATGAATGACGGTAGAAGCTGGCATCTTTTTGTATGACTGCCATCTGTTGGCTGTCTGTGGCGCGTTCCCACTTAGGTTTCATCTGCATTGTGTCTTACCTGGCTTACAAGAGCCCAGAGGAAAGGACTGTGCTCCAACCCATACGTGGGCTTGTAGCGACCCCCAGCAGCAGCTGCCTAAGAAAACTTAGAAGTTGTACTGGCTCCATGTTTGTTAGATACACATACATGTCACCAGGGGCAGGGCTGGGCCTTTTAAAAATTCCTGCTGCTGTAGTTTTTCAGGATTCCTGAGTTTCACCCACACACTGCTCCCTCCCCAGCTTGGCCTCCTGCCAGCTAACTCAGCCATTCGCCCCCAGCACGGCCGCGTGGGAGTGGTGAGATCTGGACCACAGCCCCTGTACAATCCTGCTTCTGGCTGAGAGAGCATAGGGTCTTGCACACAGTAGGCGTTCGATAAGCATCAGGTGAATAACTAATGAGTAACCGCATTAAGATTAGGATATAAAGCACATTCCCATCTGCTGCAGTGTAGCAAGAAACGGGTAGATGAGGTGGCCCCTGGCAGGCCTGAGTGTGCCTCGGAATGCAGTGGAGTGGAGCTGTTGTATACACAGATTCTGCCCCTCCCTGCAACTACTGACTTAAAACAGGGAAGGGGTGTGCAGATAGGAGCTGTTTTTGGTTAACTCTGGTTTGGATGCCTTGTCAGGTATGAGAATGATGGAATTACTAATTTTCTGGATCCATTCTTCATCAAGTTTGGCAGTCTATCAAAACTAAAAACTCACATACCTTTGAACCTGCTCTTCTTCCTATTAATTATGCTCAACACAGAAGCACAAGACTATTCAGGGCAGCATCTTTTAAACAGAGAAATACTTGAAAATACAAAATGTCTAATCATTCATTAAACAAATGAGGTATTCTCACTCAGACAGCAGTAACAACAGCAAAATAATAAAGTCCCCACTCTTACAGAGATTTACATGTTAGTCCATCAAAGAGGAACTGAGTGAATAATTTATGATTCACCAAAGCAATGGAATATTATTCCCCCATCAAAAAGAGTGAGGTTTGTCGGTATATAGTACTTTGATGAAAAGATGTTCAAAACACATATTAATTCTAAAAATTTAGGAAGTTTTTAAGGTATCACCTATTCAATATTAATAAGATAAAGAGAAAAGAGAAAAACAAGTTACATATATATGTATATACACGTATAGATATATACATATATATGTAAGGAGAAAAATTGTGGAAGAATGTTCAAAAAAATTGTTGGTGACAGTTATGACTGGGATATAGGATGGCAGGGAGGAAATTTTTGCCTTTCTCTTTACACCCTTTCATGCTGTTTAAGCTTTTTAACCTTAGGAAATATTACTTTTATGATTATTTTGGACTGTTTAAAAAATTCCATATACCCTTGAAAGCCTGTGAAGTTTTAAATTTCCAGTAGGGGGCAGCAGTGATTCTGAAATGTCTGTGACGTCAAAGCAAAACAGGATCACTTGTCAACAGATTTCAAATTGTAGGCCCAAATACTGCACTTGGGGTCACCAGATTATAAGGAAAACAAAAAACAATAACCAACAGAAAACTTAAAATGATGTAGGTATAGTTGTGATAAAATATTTCCTATTTTGCTCTTTATCAACATTTGTCCTTGAGTCTAAACTGCCTTTTTCCTCTCTGGAGCTTACAGTTTTCTCATTCGTTAAAATCAGAGGATATGACAAGATAATCGTGAAAGGTCTCTTCCAAGCTCTAACATTCTATGGTTTTAAGAATCTAAATCAGTATCAGGAAAAAACAAGCCCCATTGCCTTCTGAAATTAATTGGCTTATCAAAGAATCTGCTTTACAACCCTTAGCTAATCAGGATGAATTATTACCAGTTTATCTTTAGTGTAGATCAAAGAATACTTTTTGGTGGGGGGAGGAGAGAGTGTTGGAATTTATTCAATTCACTGATGGAGAAAAAATGAGAACTCTCCCCCTCTGTAAATGTTTAGCATGTGTGTAAAGGTCGTAGGTCTGGTGTTTAGAAATTACACACAGGCTTACGAAAGAATCTTCGCTGGGTTAGCCAAATTAAACAGCAGGCAGTTGTAGAGAAATAAACACAAGTTAACATTTAACCATAGCAAGTCCCTGTTCTTGCTGCTTGTCTTTCTCAATAGGAGGGGTCTGAGAGGGTCAGCAGGCTGTTGGCTACTCCAGCAAGACACTGGCTGGTCTCCTCTGAGAATCCACCCATCCATCTACCAGTTTTATTTTTTTTAAGTATATATATGTGTTAAGCAACTGAATCATGAACTTTCCCAAGTATTTCCTCATGCCCCAACAGCAGTGGTCTTTTTACAGATAACCCTTTATAAATTGTAAAACTTTTTTTTCTTTTAATGCTTGCTCAAGGTTACACCACTAATAAGTAAGTGGCTGGAGCAAGATTCAAACCTGTGATTATCTGGCTTCAAGACCCTCACATTTGACTCTGACACTATGTGAAATGTGAGGACACACTTCATCTACTTGTTACCTGGAGGCTGTGAATATCTGCAAGAGTAGTTGGGTATAGGTGTACAAAGGAATAACTATTGTATCACAGAGCTCCATCTAGCTCACCTACATTAAGCACCTGCTGTGTGCTAGTATCTGTCCTGCGTTGGGGATAAGGGTGTCAAAAGCTGAATTGGACTTGATCATCAAACTTAAGAAATTTCTCATTTTTGGCGGACTGAGGAGGTGATAAATAAACAGGAAAAATAGGGAAATACAGGTAAGAAAGAAGAGACTGAGACAGCCTAGCAGGATGGTTAAACCTATAGGCTATGGCATCCATTTCTTAGCTGTGGGACTGCTAAGCCTCAGTTTCCTCATCTATAAAATGGGGATACTAATAACCTCTAGTATAGGTAGTTGCTGTGAAAGTTAAATGATATAATGCGTTATAAAATTGCTCAGCATAGGAACATTTCTGAGATGTTGACACTCCTTTCTCAAATAATTCTGACTGAATCTCCCAGCACCAAGCAACTCATTTCCTCGAGATTTATTTTTCCCTCTGACATAGTTATCTTTTGATCTTACTAGTATGTCTCCAGGAGAGAATGTGTGGCAGAGAGGCCCCAGCCGCGTTCACCAGGAGCTTGAGCTACACTGCAGGGAAGGAGAGCTGAGACGGGGAGTAGACCCTGGGGCAGGCAGATCAAGAGCATCAACTGGGAGTGTTAGAAAATTCCTAGGTCCCACTCCCTGAGATTTTCATTCTGCTCCAAACAGAATTTCAGTACATACTTTTACTAATATTTTAAGGTAACTATAACCAAAGGAAGGGTTTCATGTGATTTTATCCTGCAATAAATTCCCTTCCCAACCAGATTATTTATTGTTTTCTCCTAAACACTAACCACCTCCTTCATCCTCAGTCAAGGACATTGCTTTGATATGCTTCAGTGGCTGCCCATTTCCGCTTCTGAGTCTTGGCAGGAGGGCATGTGAGTTCTTTCATCTGAAACCCTCTGTCTTCTGACAGCCATCCATAAGCCAACCTTCTCTCCTGTCCTCCAAAACCAACTGGAAACTCACCTCCTTCTTGAAGTCTTCCCTGCTGAGTTTTTTACTTTTGCACTCTGTTCTGTGCCATGGATGACGCTGGGATTGTTGGAATACAACCCGGGAAGTGTTCTTATGTCTCTCTGTTGTGTGTGTAAATTCAGGTTCTTCCCACTGGGGGCAGCATGGATTTGTGGAGAGAGCAGGGACTCTGGAACCTGGCATGAATTCGTTCGGCAGCACCACTCCTGAGTTCTCAGATTCGTCTGGCTGTCCCTTGTCACCCTGCAACTGCTGCTTTATTCTCATGGGTTGTAATCTTCCATCCAGGCTCCTCCAGGTAGCTGTCCCATGATCCTTCTCTCCAAAAATGGATAGGGGGCTCTTTTAACTTCCCAGAGCATAACTAAGACCATACAGTGCGCTCCACCATTTACTGCATTTCCTCATCTGTCAAATGGGGATCATTATAGGCTCTTCCCCACTGAATTCTTGGAAGAATGAAATGAGATATGGCATGTTTATGGGACTTAGCATATGGCAAGTCATGGAAGATACTTCCTGAACTGCAGAGTCTGTCAAACTGAACACTTAACTACATTTCTCAAACTCCCTTGTAGCTACTATTATGTTTGTGACTTAGATTCTATTGGTGCAAGACTTCAGAACTGTGAGTTATGTGGAGGGAGAGGCAGGTGTGAAACATCTATTTTGCTGGTGCAGATCATGGCAAAGGCAGTGTGATTCTGGAGCCAGCCCCTGTGGTGGCAGCTTAGCGGTTCCGAAGCTTCTGGATGGCAGCAGAGGCTGCAGCTTGTTTGTCAACCCAATTCCATGGTGTAATTTTGGAAGTCATTCCTGGATGGTTAACCTAGAGTATATTCTTAACTTTCCTAATGACTCTGTGAGCTATCCATACCCATTAATAAATCCCTTTGTGCCTAAATTAGAAAGCATGAAAGCTGTTGTCTGCAACCAAGAAAACTGACCAATACGTAAGCTTTCAATGAATGTTAGCCTTACTATTATTTTAAAAGTTTGTTGAAGTGGTGCTTGGTAATAAAGCAAGTAATTACATTTCAGGAAAGAAAATTTAAAACTAGCTATTAAATGTGAACATGTAAAATAATTTCTAGAATAGCACTGTCCCATAGAAATTTCTTTAATGATGGAAATGTTCTGTATTTGCATCCAGTATGGTAGCCATGAGTTATATATGCCTGCTGAGCACTTGAAATGTGGTTACTATGACTGAAGAACTGGCTTTTTAAATTTGATTTAATTTTGCTTCACTTAAATTTAAAATTAAATAACCACATGCTGTCTTAGACAGCTAGTCCTCCGGTGTCAGCCTTGCCCTTCCACAGGGATCTTGTACAGCCGCCTCTCTCCCTCTAGCCGAACTTCTTCAATCAGTTCTTCTTTAACCCTGGTCTTGGGCCACATCCTAGTAACCTACAGAGGTACAGCATGCCCATGACAAGGACAACTTTTAGATGGTAAGTTTAGTGCCTTATTGTCCTCAAACTCCATTCGAGGATTGCATATTAGCTTTCTTTCTTTCTTTTTTGCACAACCCATTGAAGTGTTTTTGTTAAAATGCAATCTGTCTCAAAAGGCAAATCTCACCCTTCACTTAGAGAAAGAAAACCACTCATGGTACTAAAATATATGTATTTCCTATCATTTCTAGATACTGAGTTTCCAAAAATATTGGGGTTCTATGTCAGACCAGTGGTTCTCACACTGTGCTATATATTGGAATCACTATAATGAAGTAATTCTTTGCCAGCCACACTCCAGACCAATAAAGTTAGCATCATGGGGATGATTAAAGAGAACCAAAACTTTATCGACAACACACTATCTTTAAAAAGAAAATGTATTCCTATGTTAACTAGCAATTAAAACTTAATAAAAATGTAAGAAAAATAATGGTAGGATGTTGAAAGGGGTAATTTATTGTGAGGTAAGATAATTATAAACTTGTTATTCAAAGCCAAACTTCTTTTACATTTTGTTTGACTAGGGGCCACAAGGAAACAATAATCACAGAGCTATCATCCAACAACTGTGACAAGCTTCTGGAATACAAGCATTCACAAAAAGTGCAGATTGCCATCAGTTCCTCTTCCCTATTGCCATTTCCACATGTTATATGAATAAAACCAAATAATAAACCATAAACATTTTATAGACCTTCCTTCCCATAAAACCAAACAACTGAACAACCCAGGGGAAGCTGGGAAAAAAACAAGAGGTATCCAAGTTCATTGTCAGGTGGTCTCCACTTCCCCACACACAGATGTTCCCTGTAAATGAACTTGGCTATATGCGATTCATACCAGAATGGGGTGGTCCAGTCCCAAAAAGCTTGGAGAGAGGAACTCATATTTCCTGAAATGATTCTCTCTTGACATTAATTCATATTTAGGAAGGAGCTGCCTAAGTCTTTTATAAATACCCATGAAACATGTGGCTCAAGACTGATTTTATTTCCTTCTGTCCTCTCGGCACCTCTTTTATCTCACCAGAGTGATGGTTTGACTTCGGTTTATGACTGCAGTGAGTGACAGCTGGGAGCTGGCCCTTTCCTCCTGTCCTCTTTGAAAAACGGTAAGGCTTTTCCCACAATGCAAGGGCCCAGGTGCTTGGAAATACTGCCAAACACTTCATCCAGCTTTAAAAAAGAACTGTAATTATATCCATCAATCTGGATTAGGTAGCACACTCGATAATTTAAAAATTCAGAAGATACAAAGATAAAGTGACATTTGTTCCTCTACCCCTGTCCCCCAGCTTTCCAGTTCCCTTCCCCAGTGCTACTGGTTTCTGGTGTATCATTTCCAAGATAGATATTTTATGCATATTTAAAAGAACACATTTATGCTTGCTTTCCCCCTCTTACTCTTTCATTTTACATTAATGATAGCATACCATGCAAATGTATTTTTCATTTGCTTATTTTTTTTCTCCCACTCCTGCCACTAGAAGGGAATCGCCCTGAGGGAAGGGATTTTATTTTGTATGATGTTGTATCCTCAGCATGTAGAGTGAGGGCTGGCATGCTGTAGTTGCTCCGTAGGCATTTGTTGAATGAGTGAATGAACGCACACTGTTCTGCGTCTTGCTTTTTTCACTTGAGAGATCATCTCATTTCAGTATGTTAGGAACCTCCTCATTTTTTTTCTTGACTATGTGATGCACCATTGTCTGGATTCATTATGATTTATTCAGTCAGCCCCCACTGACAGATATTAGTTTGTTTTTAATCCTTGGCTATGAAAAACAACCCTGCCGTTCATATCCTTATATAAACTCATGTCACACATGTGTGACTTCATCTGTCTGTAAGAGAAACTCCTAAATGCCATGTAGCTAGGCCAAAGGGTGATGTGTGAGGCACATTTTGCCAATTTCATTTTAATCAAAAGCACCTTGCCATGTCTAAACAGCATTACTTCAGTCTATGGCAGTTGACTTAAGTCCATTCTAGGGAAATCTATCATTAATGAATTGTTCTGGTGAGACTTGAGTTTACTATCTCCACTTATTCCTGCAAATCCAGCAGAAAAACACCACACAGGTTGGAACTGTTGTAACAACACAGTTGTGTCTCAGAAACAGAAAGAAATGTACAGAAAAACGTACATGCTGCCTGATTCCATGTATATGCTGTTAAATCAAGAACAAATAAGACGAATCTATAGTGATAGGAATCAGAGCAGCAGCTGCACAAGGGGTAGTAGGGAACTTTCTGAACAGATGGAAAAGTTTATATCTTGATTTGGGTGGTGGTCACATGAGTGTTTGCAATTGTGGAAACTCATTGACCTGTACATTAAAATGTAGACATATTTTATTTTATGTAAGCTATCCCTCAATTTTTAAAAATGTGTTGCTATCTGTAGATTCCAGTTACACAGGCCTTTTTTCAATTTCCCAAACACACTGTGCCTTTTCCTACCGGACCGCTTGCATATATCTGTTCCCACTACCTGGAACAATTTTCTTTCCTTTCACCAACACACAACCACACCCATTCACCCCCACCACATACACCCCTATCTTTCCATAATTCACTGTGCATCAAAATACACATAATATAGAACATAGGCTAGAATGATAAACATACTCTTATAACTTGTATGAATTACTTTGTAAAACTCGGGTATAAGAAGTTGCACATTTCTCGATTTGGGGGAGACTCAGACTTAAATACAACACTATTTCTACCTTTCTGCATGGTGGTGAGTGATACAATCTCACGCATTTTTGGCCCCACTGCCCACTTGGCCCCTTGAGAAGTATCTGGGGTTTAAGAATGAAGGAAAATTGGAGAAGGGCCTTTTGTCCACGTGGTAGTCACTGAGATCCTCCCTGTTCTGTGTGAAAGTCTTGGATTCAGTGTCAAGCTCAGTCATCAGGACCCTCTCAGAGGGTCCCAAGACTTAAGAGGTGCCTAGCTCTAGGTCTTCCTGGGGCCACCAGCCACCTCTTCCTGCCACCTTCTGGGGCTCTGTGTGGGATTGGGGTGGGAGTCTCTGTCACTTTAGAACTTTGCCTCCCCTCACCCTCCCAGTAGATTTAGAACTTAAAAATCAGTCCTGTGGAGAATGGCTGGGAGGGGACTAGAGGAGATGAAGCTAAAGCTGATAAGTCCCCAGACTGGACTCAGCCACAGCTTCCATTGCATAGCAAGTCGCAAAACTGGGAAAGGAGAAAGAATTGTATTTTTTCCCAAGCTTCTAAGAGTTTTGCAAACAATTGGAGTAATTAAAAGTTCTCAGAAGTAGCCGATGGTGCCCTTTTCACCAAGGGAATGTGGGCCAAGCATGATATATTAAAAGAGAGGGAGCTGCTCTATTGAAGTTAAAAATAATCTTCTGTCACATGGCTAATTTGTTGGAATGCAGCAATTAAAGGGCTGTGGGCAGAGGGAGAGCTGGAAGCAGCTGGGGAGCTCACAGGCAGAGTGCACGCCCTGGGGACTGTGTGTGCAGAGAGAGAAAACAGTGTCCCAGTTGACTGAGGGCACCTTATCAGAAAACCCACAAAAGGGGCAGGAAGAAGGAGAAGCAGGGTCGAGTTCAGAGCTGTGGCCTTTGGGCTTATCAGACAGGGAAGGGATGGGTCAGGACTTGTCACCTGTGCTCCCAGGATGCTGATTCACTCAGCAAGGATGAAGGCTTTCTAGTTCCCCCTACAGTTTGAAAACGCATGCCTTTGAATCCATTTCAAAGGAACACATAACCAGAAGGAGCCCTTTGATCCTCAATCCATGGGAAAAAACAATCTATACGGGCTTCAGGGGAAAAGCTCAGGTCAGGAATGCAAATCCTAGTTTGGGGAATTGGGGATTTTTGAAATTTTTGAGTTGAAAGAGGTTTTTAAAAACATTATCTAATATAATATCTGAATTCTAACCCTGGTCTTTAGCCAGAAAGGAAGGACCTGATGGTTAGGAAGTGCAGGATTAAAACTGCCCTCATATGGAATCCTGGCTCCTCCAGCTGTAGGATCCTCTCTCAAGTTCCTAACCCTCCTTCATCTCAATTTTACTATCTGTAAAATGGGAAGAACAACAGTACCACCCCCAGACCCCCAGAAATATTATGATGCATGGAAAGCATTTAGTATAAAATGTTAGCTGTTATTGTCGCCTAGCTCTTTCTAGACCACTCTGGGTCACATTGCTTTTTGCAGGTTAACCTGCCCACACATCCTCTTTGGTTTGGGTGGGATACTCTTTTCTTCTCTTCCATCTCCAACTCTCATCCGTTATATATGAAGAAAAAGAAGCCTACTCACTTTCTCCTAGCATTCCCAGCACTCTAACACACCCATGTCACTTGCTTTCTCTCAAGCTCTATGCCCTCCAGCCTGTGCTGTGTAGTGACAAGTTGCTGGCAAGCAAAAACGGGGCAAATGTGAAGAAGCAAGTATTGCTGTCCCAAATGCAGTAGCCAGATCTCTTTGAATCTTTTAGAATACTTGAGATCCATTTTTCAGAGTTATAATGGGCCCCCACCAATGGAAGGGGCTCTGAACAGCCAGTGGAGGTTTGGGCTTAATAGTCGGAGCACGCCTGGAAAGTGGAGGCCAAGTTCTGGGATTGTGCATTCATCACAAGGAATGGAAACCTACCTTACACCAGCTTGAAAAATAAAAGGCATATTTAGTGGCTCATATAACCACAAGACTATGCTTCATTTATGACTAGATTCAAGGATTCAGCAACATCCCCAGGGCACCTTTCTGCTTTGTTGGGCTCCATTCTTTAGACATCCTGCACTTGGCAGACGATATAGCTGTGGAGAGCCCCAAGCTCTTTACTTTTTTGCAGTTAGTATTTTTCAAATAAAGAAACTGCCTGCCCCCCATCCCTTAGTTGTCTTTCCCTAATTGGCTGCCTCAAGTCAAGTGCCAGTTCCTGAAACAAGAGGTCCAGGGAAACAGGCTTCTTGGATTGGACAGATTAGATCACATGCCCCAACTGTGAGTGACAGGAGGCAAGGCATACTGCCTGGCAGCCCCACTAGCTTCCCGGATTAGAATAGAACAGTTCCCCCTGAGGAAGACCCGGGTACTAAGAGCAGAAGGGGAAAGGCAGGCAGATATAACCTCTCAGTGCCGAAGGTCAGCACTTAGGTGTACATTTCTGAGCTGGTGGTTTATAGCTTGTTTCACATCCTCAAAGTGTTCTATAGTCCAAGAAATATTAAGAACTTTTGGAGAGGAAAAGGCCCTCTCCCCAGTGCAGGTATTACTGTCCTGTAGAGGGTCATCAACTAACATTAACGCTCCGGCCCCCTCCTGGTGCCTTCCTTCTGCACCTAGGGAAGGGAGCACATTAGGAGAAACTGGGCGTGAGCTGCCAGGGTCTGCTTTTCCTGGCCTCCTGGGATGAGGGGCCTGGAATGGAACACAGGGGCTTCTCTCCCTTCACACGGGAGGGCACCCTGGTCCACCGCTGCCTGGGACTGCTGGGAAAGTCTGCTTAATTAGGATACCAGGAATCCTGGTGGGCACACACACAAGCCACATTCTCCAGCCTGTAGCCTGTCAGAAGATTATTCATCTCCTGACTACCCAGAACCCAGTTGATTCAGAGCCTGAGTAGGGAGAGGCGTGCTATTTGTTGAGCCCCTTCTCAAAAGTCAGCAAGCACCATCAACTTAGAACATCAGGGATCCACAGATTCATCGTCTCACTCTCTCCTTCCTGGCTGGGTCCCCTGCCGGCATTGCTAGTTTCCTGGGGAATGCAGAGATAGAGGAGCGCCTGCGGCAGGCTCAGAGGGAGAATACAGGAATGAGCAAAGCCAAGGGAGCTGGATTTACAACAGCGGGTGAGAGCAACTGGGATTATTTCATGTGGTGGTGGTGGTGCGGGGGAACCCAACAGATTGATTTTATGGTGTCCTTTTATGGGTGTGGCATTACCGGTATTTTTCCACAGCCTCACCCTGACCCGGATAATAGTCACATCTGTCCCCCACCTCTCCTGTTGCACTCATGTCCTTCTATGCCCACCTCTTGGAAAATAAATTGTTCCACTTCCACAGAGAGGTGCAGAAAGTTGGGACACACAAACCAACTTAAAATAGCATTATTATTTCTTTATAATTACAATCTATGAAAGGACCTAAAAAGACATAAAAAAGTATAAAGATGAAAACTAAAAACCAACTCCAAGCCCTCAACCCTGAGATAGCTGTTACTAGCATTTTGGTGTATTTTCCAGCCTCTTTTCTACACTTATTTTTAAATGTATTCCTGATTTCCTTAAAAAAATTCATACAAATTTTTCAAATAAAATTATAGTTAAGAGATGAAAATAGTATATTCTGCTATTTCTCTTAATATTATGATCTATGTGTACTATTAAATTGAATATTGTTTATTGTTACCACTTTCTTTTCTCTCTCCAGGCCTTAGGAATGGTTGATGTTAATGGCACTCATTTGAGAGGGAAGTCCTGGTGCTAGGACCCCCATTCTAGAGATGCGGAACTGAGGTTCTCAGACTTACCCACAGCCACACCCAACTCCTGCCAGGGTCCGTGGGGACAGGAACACTTTCCTAACAAAACAGACAGCTTTGTTAAGAAAAGGGGGTGAAAAAAGTGGCTTCCATAGGCCAGGGCTCTTGGCCTTCCTCCTGGATCACAACCATCCATCATACCTACCCTTAGCCACTTTGGCCTTCCCAGCTCTGAGATTTGATATTTGGAACATAACTGCGAGTGAACAAAGAGTCAAGAGAAAGTCCTTTTATCAGCAGGAGAATTATTTTATTCAATGTGTTTCCTTACACAAGTTGGGACAATAAGGGGAAAGAAAGAGAAAAAATAAAAGGCCAGTTACTCAGGCCACTTTTCATGAATCACCCCCTCAATGTCATTACCCACCCCCAGTCAGGAAGAGCTCGAGTTTTTCCCTGCCAAGAAAAACAGAGAGCAGGAAGAAACAAATTATGACCTTGTTTGTGTTTTGTGTTTTAACTATTTGATTTGTAGGCCTTGATTCAATGATTATGGATGAAAGAAAATATCCCAGTGTCCCAAACCTAACCTGAACTTAACCGGGGGTGTGTCTCACGTCCACTGCTCAAAGTTAGCACGAAGTTAAAATGCTTTAATAATAAAGTCTAAGGGTTAGGGGCTGTCTGTAGGCATTGTCAACCCAGTGGCAAGGCCAAATTCCTTTCCCACGTTCCAATTTCAAAAAACTGTTCAGAAACTGTTTAGAAGTTTAACCCTTTTCCCTCATTCTAAAGTTGGGCATTTATCTCTTCAACAGATAGTTATTAAACATCTATTGTGTACCAAGCACCTCAACACACACTGGAAATACTGATCAATCAACACACAGATCAGGAAAATACCATGTAACCATGAGTTACATCGGGAGAAAGAAAACAATGATGTAGTTAAACGGGGTATCTACTTAGAATGAGGTGCTCATACAGGACTCACCAAGCAGGTGACATTTAACCTGAGATTAGAATGAGAAAATCTGCCTCTGAACTTGGGCAGGGGGAATATCCCCAAAGGTAGTCTCATGCTTGCCTTATAAAAATTAAACCATTGCAACTCAATAGAAATTCTTGGCTATTAGGATTTCTTTTCAAGAGACAGACAGAAGATAAATATATCTAGATAGAAGATTGATAAATCCCTTTCTGACTCTTAACTATAGAAATACATATTCGACCTCACACATTAGAAGAGAAAAGCAAATCAAAACTGCAATGTGATATCATTTTTTTAAATGTCAGATTGATATAATTAAAAAACCTTCATAGTACATTGTATTTATGGGTCTGTGGGGAGCTGGCACTCATATGCATCACCAGTGAGAATATAAATAGGTATAATTGCCTTGGAGGGCAGTTTAGAGTGCTATGGAGGGCAGTGAGAATATAAATTGGTGCAATTCCTAGAACTACAGATGCATATAATTTTGACCTAGAAGTTCCATTTCTTCTTGTACATGCATACAGGGATGTAAGACCAAGGTTGTTAATTATAGCATTGTTTATAATTCCAAAAGACTGGAAACCCGAATCTCCCTCAGTTAGGAGACTAAATTATAATACATTCATACCAAACTATAAATACTCAACTTTGGAAAACTATGCAGCTGTACAAATAAATGAGGAGGCTATGTACTGCTCTCTAAACATTTCTTAGGCATCATTAAGTGAAAAAAGCAATATGCAGAACTGAGTGTTGTTTGCTGTAAAAGTAAGTAAAACTCAGCATAAATATTTACACTTACTTTTATTTGCATAGAGAAACTCAGGAAGGATAAACAAAAAGTTATTAAATAATAATCTGGGGTAGGTGAGCAGAAGGGGTGGAAAGTGAGTAGAAAAGGTGGGCAAGAGATTTTATTGAGATGTTTAAATTAAAACAGGTCTTTGGGGTTTTTTTGTTTTTGTTTTTTAGTTTTGAACCACTTGAATGTATTAAGGACTTAAAATTAAATTTAAAAATTATCCCCTCTACTAATCTTAATTTATTAATTTATCATTTAATCCATAGCCATTGTTCACTCCTCCCCCCACAAATGTGGGTTCGTGGTTATGAAAAGTACATTAGTGCATATAAAATACGCCTTAAGAAAGCTGATTTTAAAAACATATCAGAGATAAATACAAATGACCAACAGGCACAGGAAAAGATGCTCCACATCGCTAATCATCAGGGAAATGCAGATTAAAACCACAATGAGATATAACCTTACACCAGTTAGGATGACCACTATCCAAAAGACAAGAAACAACAAATGCTGGCAAGGATGCAGAGAAAGGGGAACCCTCCTTCACTGCTGGTGGGAATGTAAATTGGTCCAACCACTGTGAAAAGCAGGGTGGAGGTTCCTCAAAAAACTAAAAATAGAAATACCATTCAATCCAGTAATTCTACTTCTAGGAATTTACCTGAAGAAAACAAAATCCCTGATTCGAAAAGACATATGCATCCAACTGTTTATCACTGCACTATTTGCAATAGCCAAGATATGGAAGCAACCTAAGTGTCCATCAGTAGATGAATGGATAAAGAAGATGTGGTGCATATACACAGTTGAGTATTATTCAGCCATGAAAAGAAAAGAAATCCTGCCATTTGCAACAACATGGATGGAGCTAGAGGGTATTATGCTTGGTGAAAAAAGCCAGGCAGAGAAAGACAAATACCGTGTGATTTCACTTATATGTGGAATATAAAAACAAAGCAAAACAGAAGGAACAAAATAGCAGTAGACTCACAGACACTGAGAAGTGACTGGTTGTCACCAAAGGAGAGGGGCTGGGGTGGGTCGGTGAAATAGGTGAA
>JAVSCE010007032.1:0-64929 GCA_032199065.1 Smutsia gigantea
AATTTATTTATTATCATTAATCTACAATTACATGTGCAATATTACGGTTATTAAACTACCCCTTCAACAGGTCCCCCCCACCAACCCCAATACAGTCACTGTCCATCAGCGTAGTGAGATGCTATAGAATCACTACTTGTCTTCTCTGAGTTGTACTGCCCTCCCCGTGCCCCCCCAACATTACATCTGCTAATTGTAATGCCCCTTTTTCCCTCTTGTCCCTCCCTTCCCGCCCATTTTCCCCAGTCCCTTTCCCTTTGGTAACTATTAGTCCGTTCTTGGGTTCAGTGAGTCTGCTGCTGTTTTGTTCCTTCAGTTTTTTTCTTTGTTCTTATACTCCACATATGAGTGAAATCATTTGATACTTGTCTTTTTCGGCTTGCTTATTTCACTGAGCATAATACCCTCTAGCTCCATCCATGTTGTTGCAAATGGTAGGATTTGTTTTCTTCTTATGGCTGAATAATATTCCATTGTGTATATGTACCACCTCTTCTTTATCCACTCATCTACTGATGGACACTTAGGTTGCTTCCATTTCTTGGCTATTGTAAATAGTGCTGCAATAAACATAGGGGTGCATCTGTCCTTTTCAAATGGGGTTGCTGCATTCTTAGGGTAAATTCCTAGGAGTGGAATTCCTGGCTCAAATGGTATTTCTATTTTGAGTTTTATGAGGAACCTCCATACTGCTTTCCACAATGGTTGAACTAATTTGCAGTCCCACCAGCAGTGTAGGAGGGTTCCCTTTTCTCCACATCCTAGACAACATTTGTTGTTGTTTGTGTTTTGGATGTTGGCCATCCTCACTGGTGTGAGGTGATATCTCATTGTGGTTTTAATCTGCATTTCTCTGATGATTAGCGATGTGGAGCATCTTTTCATGTGCCTGTTGTTCATCTGAATTTCTTCTTTGGAGAAGTGTCTATTCATGTCCTCTGCCCATTTCTTAATTGGATTATTTGCTTTCTGTTTGTTAAGGTGCATGAGTTCTCTATATATTTTGGATGTAAACCCTTTGTCAGATACGTTTTTTATGAATATATTCTCCCATACTGTAGGATGTCTTTTTGTTCTACTGATGGTATCTTTTGCTGTACAGAAGCTTTGCAGCTTGATATAGTCCCACTTGTTCATTTTTGCTTTTGTTTCCCTTGCCTGGGGAGATATGTTCATGAAGAAGTTGCTCATGTTTATGTCCAAGAGATTTTTGCCTATGTTGTTTTCTAAGAGTTTTATGGTTTCATGACTTACATTCAAGTCTTTGATCCACCTTGAGTTTACCTTTGTGTATGGGGCTAGACATAGTCCAGTTTCATTCTCTTACATGTAGCTGTCCAGTTTTTCCAACACCAGCTGCTGAAGAGGCTGTCATCTCCCATTGTATATCCAAGGCACTTTTATCAAATATTAATTGACTGTATATGTTTGGGTTAATGTTTGGATTTTCTATTCTGTTCCACTGGTCTGTGAGTCTGTTTTTGTGCCAATACCAAATTGTCTTGATTACTGTGGCTTTGTAGTAGAGCTTGAAGTCAGGGAGTGTAATTCCCCTGTTTTATTCCTCCTTCTCAGGATTGCTTTGGCTATTCGGGGTCTTTTGTGGTTCCATATGAATTTTAGAATTATTTGTTCCAGTTCATTGAAGAAAGCTGTTGGTAGTTTGATAGGGATTGCATTGAATCTGTAGATTGCTTTAGGTAGTATAGCCATTTTGATAATATTTATTCTTCCTAGCCAAGAGCATGGGATGCATTTCCATTTGTTAGTGTCCTCTTTAATTTCTCTTAGGAGTGTCTTGTAGTTTTCAGAGTACACGTCTTTCACTTCCTTCGTTAGGTTTATTCCTAGGTATTTTATTCTTTTTGATGCAATTGTGAATGGAATTGTTTTCTGATTTCTCTTTCTGTTAGTTCATCATTAGTGTATAGGAAAGCAACAGATTTCTGTGTGTTAATTTTGTATCCTGCAACTTTGCTGAATTCAGATATTAGTTCTAGTAGTTTTGGAATGGAATCTTTAGGGTTTTTTATGTACAGTATCATGTCATCTGCAAATAGTGACAATTTGACTTCTTCTTTACCAATCTGGATGCCTTGTATGTCTTTGTTTTGTCTGATTGCTGTGGCTAGGACCTCCAGTACTATGTTGAATAACAGTGGAGAGAGTGGGCATCCCTGTCTTGTTCCCGATCTTAGATGAAAAGCTTTCAGCGTCTTGCCGTTAAGTATGCTGTTAGCTGTGGGTTTGTCATATATAGCCTTTATGATGTTGAGGTACTTGCCCTCTATACACATTTTGTTGAGAGTTTTAATCAGGAATGGATGCTGAATTTTGTGAAATGCTTTTTCAGCATCTATGGAGATGATCATGTGGTTTTTGTTCTTCTTTTTGTTGATGTGGTGGATGATGTTCATGGATTTTCCAATGTTGTACCATCCTTGCATCCATGGGATGAATCCCACTTGATCATGTTGTATGATCCTCTTGATGTATTTTTGAATTCGGTTTGCTAATATTTTGTTGAGAATTTTTGCATATACGTTCATCAGGGATATTGGTCTGTAATTTTCTTTTTTGGTGAGGTCTTTGCCAGGTTTTGGTATTAGAGTGATGCTGGCTTCAGAGAATGAGTTTGGAAGTATTCCCTCCTCTTCTATTTTTTGGAAAACTTTAAGGAGAATCGGTGTTATTTCTTCTCTATATGTCTGGTAGAATTCAGAGGTGAATCCATCAGGCCCAGGGGATTTGTTCTTGGGTAGTTTTTTGATTACCAATTCGATTTCGTCGCTGGTGATTGGTCTGTTTAGTTTTTCTGTTTCTTGCTTGGTCAGTCTTGGCAAGTTGTATTTTTCTAAGAAGGTGTCCATTTCTTCTATGTTTTCCAGCTTGTTAGCATATAGATTCTCATAATATTCTCTTATGATTCTTTGTATTTCTGTGGGGTCCGTCGTGATTTTTCCTTTCTCATTTCTGATTGTGTTTATGTGTGTAGATTCTCTTTTTCTCTTAATGAGTCTGGCTAGGGTTTATCTATTTTGTTTATTTTTTCAAAGAACCAGCTCTTGGTTTCATTGATTTTTTTCTATTGTTTCATTCTTCTCAATTTTATTTATTTCTTCTCTAATCTTTATTATGTCCCTCCTTCTGGTGACTTTGAGCCTCATTTGTTCTTCTTTTTCCAATTTCAGTAATTGTGTCTTTAGACTATTCATTTGGGAGTGTTCTTCTTTCTTTAAATAGGCCTGGATTGCAATATACTTTCCTCTTAGAACTGCCTTTGCTGTGTCCCACAGAAGTTGTGGCTTTGTGTTGTTGTTGTCATTAGTCTCCATATATTCTTTGATTTCTGTTTGATTTGGTCGTTAACCATTGATTAATTAGGAGAATGTTGTTAAGTCTCCATGTATTTGTGAGCCTTTTTGATTTCTTTCTAAAATTTATTTCTAGTTTTATACCTTTGTGATCTGAGAAGTTGGTTGGTAGAATTTCAATATTTTTGAAATTACTGAGGTTCTTTTTGTGGCCTAGTATGTGGTCTATTCTGGAAAATGTTCCATGTGCATTTGAGAAGAATGTGTATCCTGTTGCTTTTGGGTGTAGAGTTCTGTAGATGTCTGTTAGGTCCATCTGTTCTAGTGTGTTGTTCAGTGCCTCTGTGTCTTTACTTATTTTCTTTCTGATTGATCTGTCCTCTGGAGTGAGTGGTGTGTTGAAGTCTCCTAAGATGAATGCATTGCTGTGTATTTCCTCCTTTAATTCTATTAGTATTTGTCTCACATATGCTGGCGCTTCTGTGTTGGGTGCATATATATTTATAATGGTTATATCCTCTTGTTGGACTGACCACTTTATCATTATGTAATGTCCTTCTTTATCTTTTGCTACTTTCTTCGTTTTGAAGTCTATTTTGTCTGATACAAGTACTGCAACACCTGCTTTTTTCTCTTTGTTGTTTGCATGAAATATCTTTTTCCATCCCTTCACTTTTAGTCTGTGTATATCTTTGGATTTGAGGTGAGTTTCTTGTAGGCAGCATATAGATGGGTCTTGCTTTTTTATCCATTCTGTTACTCTGTGTCTTTTGATTGCTGCATTCAGTCCATTTACATTTAGGGTGATTATTGATAGGTATGTACTTATTGCCATTGCTGGCTTTAGATTCGTGGTTACCAAGGGTTCAAGGTTGCTTCTTTACTATCTAACAATCTAACTTAACTTTCTTGTTAAGTTATTGTAAACACAGTCTGATGTTTCTTTATTTCTCTCCCTTCTTATTCCTCCTCCTCCATTCTTTCTATAATAGGTGTTTTATTCTTTGCCTTTAGTTAGTATTTGGATGGTCTGCTTTCTTTGCTATGATTTTATTTTCTCTGGTGACATCTTTTAGCCTTAGGTGTGCTTCCATCTAGAGCAGTCCATTTAAGATATCCTGTAGTGGTGGTTTATGAGAGGCAAATTCTCTCAACTTTCGTTTATCTGGAAATTGTTTAATCCCTCCATCATATTTAAATGATAATCGTGCTGGATACAATATTCTTGGTTCGAGGCCCTTCTGTTTCATAACGTTAAATATATCATGCCATTCTCTTCTGGCCTGTAAGGTTTCTATTCAGAAGTCTAATGATAGTCTGATGGGTTTTCCTTTGTAGGTGATCTTTTTTCTCTCTCTAGCTGCCTTTAATACCGTGTCTTTATCTTTGATCTTTGCCATCTTAATTATTATGTGTCTTGGTGTTGTCTTCCTTGGGTCCCTTGTGTTGGGAGATCTATGAGCTTCTGTGGACTGCGAGACTATTTCCTTCCCCAGCGAGGGAAAGTTTTCAGCAATTATTTCTTCAAAGACACTTTCTATCCCTTTTTCTCTCTCTTCTTCCTCTGGTACTCCTATAATGCGAATATTGTTCCGTTTGGATTGGTCACACAGTTCTCTTAATATTCTTTCATTCCTAGAAATCCTTTTATCTCTCTCTGCCTCAGCTGCTCTGTACTCCTGTTCTCTGTTTTCTATTCCATTAACAGTCTCTTGCATCTCATCCATTCTGCTGTTAAGCCCGTCGATCGCTTGTCTGATTTCTGTATTGTCTTTCCTCAGTTCCCTCACTTCGTCCCTCAGCTCTTGCACATTTCTCTCTAGGTCCATCAGCATGGTTATGACTTTTATTCTGAATTCTTTTTCAGGGTGGCTGTGCATTTCCATCCCTTCAGACTCCCTCTCTGGGGTTGTCTGGTTGATTTTGGTCTGAACCATATTCCTCTGTCTTTTCATGGCTATATAATTGGTCACTGATATTTGCCATGTATGTCAGTCAGCTGGGCTCTTTAAGACTTTAAAAAGAGAAGAAAAAAAGAAAGAAAGAAAGAAAGAAAATAAAAAACAAAAACAAAACAAAAAACAAAACAAATCAAAAAAAACAAACAAAAAAAATGCCCACCGGACGTAGATTCTGTGGGAATGCTCTAGGTGGCGCTATTGCCCCACTATTCCACAGCTGTGACTGTGCCGCTCCACAGGGCCCTTTATCGCTCGGGCAGGGGTGGGAACGAATAGGAGGCTGTTGATCTCAGTGAGAAGTGTTAAGTATGGCTACGCTTCCTCAGTCGCCAGCTAAGGCGTCTGAACCTCCCCAGGACTCCCAGCCTGCTGGGCTGAGTGTGCTGGGGCGATCCGACTCCTCCGCTCGGCTCCTGTCTCTTTAAGACCGCTGAAGAAAGCGCGTGCTTTTTTTTTTTTTCCTTCCCGGGAGCCGGCTGCAAGCACTCTGGCGTGTTCCCCTCTCAGATCCTGCCCCTCTGTCTCTCCAATCTCTGCTGCACTGCGCAATGTGGGTCAGCGCTCCCTGCGCAGATCACCGGGGCTGGCTACTTCGCGGGGTGTACTTCCACTCCCTCCCGGCTCTGGATCCTCTCCTCCCGCCCGTGCGCTGGGGTGGGGGAGTGCTTGGGTCCCGCTGGGTCGTGGCTCCATATCTTACCCGCCTCTTGGGGTGCCAAGTCCTCTCGGGTGTAGCTGCACGCTGTGCGCTTTCCTGTGTATTCTCGTCTCTCTTTTAGGAATAGATGTATTTTCTGTGTTTTCGTAGATAAATATAGTGTTGGGAGGAGATTTCTGCCGCCCTGCTCACACTGCCATCTTCCCGGAAGTCTCTAACAACTTTTTAAAACATTTATTGCAAGGCACGTCTACTGACAACACATTCCCTCAAGTTTTTTTGGCCTGAGAAAGTCTTCATTTCACCTTCTCTTTTGAAGGACAGTTTTACAGGGTATATAATTCTAGGTTGATAGATTATTTGTCTCTAAAAACTTAATTTCAGTCCACTCTTCTGTTTGTTTCTGAAGTTGGACATAATTCCTATTGTTTTCTCTATGTGTATGGTGGTTTTGCTTTCACTTCTTTCATGATTATCTCTGTATCTTTGATTTTTTATAATTTGAAGATGACATACTTAGGTGTTTTATGTTTGTTTATTTCTTTTGGCTTTTTTGAAGTTTATTCTGTTTGTTATTCTCTGCCCTTCCTGGATCTGTGTTTTAGTGCCTGACCTTAATTTGTGCAAATTCTCAGTCATAATTTTTTCAAATATTTCTCCTGTTCCTTTCTTTCTTCTCTTGCTGGTATTTACATTATGTATATGCTATAATTTTATAGTTGTCATTTAATATTCCTTTCTTTTTCTTCTTCTTCACTCTGTTATTTTAGCTTTTCAGTTTACAAGGATTCTACTGATGTATGCTTTGACTCAGAGATTCTTTCCCTTACCATGTCAAAATTTCTTTAAAAAATGTCCCTCAAAAGCATCCTTCATTCCTCTTACAGTGATTTTTATTTCTAGCATTTCTTTTTGACTTTTTTTAGGATTTACATCTCTTTGCTTACATTACCTATCTGTTCTTGTATGCTATCTACTTTATTAATTAGAGGTCTTAGCTTGTTAATCATAGTTGTTTTATATTCCCAGTCTGATAATTCCAACATCCCTGCTGTGTCTGGTTTGGTACTTGTTCTGTCTCTTCCAATTATGTTTTTTGCCTTTTGGTATGCCTGGAATTTTTTTTAAATAGCTGGACACAATGTACTGGGTAAAATTAACTGCTGTAAATATGCCTTTAGTAATGTGGTGATGAAGAGTGGAGAGAGGGAAGACTTCTATAGTCCTGTGATTATATTTCAGTCTATTAATGAGCCTATGCCTCTGTACTGTGAACTTCACAAGTGTTTTTCAGGGGTTTTCCTCTCCCCTTAGGTGGGATAGGATGGTTAGAGTGGGCTGGAGTTGGGTATTTCCCTGCCCCTAGGTGAACAGGTTAACTCTGGTTAAGTAGTTTCTCCTAAGGGCATGCCTTGTTATGAAACAGAGTGTTCTGGAGTATTTGAATATGGTTCCTTTTCCCTACTCCTGCCAGAAGCATAAGGGGATTTTTTTCAAATAATTACTATGGGAATCTAGTTAAGCTCCTGGAGGAAAAGATTACAATACTGTGTGGACCCCTTTATGACTGGGTCATCCTGGAGTTTTTAACTCTCAAGAGTTATCTACTTTGAGCCTCCAGCAATTTGTCAATTACAGTTCAGGCTTTCCTACCACTGCACTGGTTCCAAGGCAGTTTGCACATATGAGTCTGCTCTGGTAAGCAGCTACTCCCTACATCTGCTTGTCTATCTTTCCAGTCTTGAGATTAGCAGCTTACCCTGTGTCCTCTCCTCTCTTGTGGATCCAATAAGCGTTTCTTTTTTCATCTGATCAGCTTTTTCCTTGTCCTTAGGATGGAGTAGCATCTTCCTAGCTCCTTACAAGTAGAACAGGAAACTGGAAGTGAAAATGTGTTAATTTTTAAAAAGTCAAGCAAGGATCAAGAAAAGCCTTTGGAATTTTTAAAGTTATATATGTCATTTGTGATGGAGCAGTTTTCGTGAAGTGGGGATCGTTGAATCCAAATTGAATACATTATGTTTAAGAGGAAGTGAGGTGAGTAAATGGTAACCTGCAGTGTAGATAATTCAAGAAGTTTATTTATAACGGGGAGAAGGGAGGCAGCTGGATAAGAATGCAAGCCCATAAAAGCTTTAAATTTTTTATGTGAGACCAATTAGAAATAAAACTAATAAAAATGTGCAAAACTTCTACTGAGAAAATTATAGAATTTAATAAAAGATATAAAATACCCAAATAAGTCAATATATCTTGTTCATTGATGGGATAACTTCATGTTATAAAAAATTTCAGTGTTCCTGGAATTAATTTATAAACCCAAAAAAATCTCAGTTAAAATGCTGAGAGAATTTTTTGTGGACTTTGCCAAATGTATGTCAAAATTCATTAGGAGAAGCAAACGTGTAAGAATGCCAAATAATCTTTGACGATATTGGAAGTTGCTTCATCAGTTTTCAAGATATATTATAAGCCTGTATTAATAGAGAAGTTTGGTTCTGGTGCAAGAATAGATACCCAAAATTGAGATTTTAGTAGGGTCCTGTTAAGGAAGACTGCTAAAACTCTACCAATAAGGTATACTGTAAATCTTCCTCTTTGCCTTCCTGAAGGTGACCTGGGCCATTTACCAAGGTATCTGGGCACTGGAAAGAGGGAAACATACAGATTATTTTTGGAATTACTAGGATAGGCTTGGAGTTGATGCTAATTCCTTGGGATCTCAAATCTTCTTTGGTCAAAGTCAACAGTGGGCATTTATAGAGATTAGAGATAAATGTAGGGTGATAAATTCCATCTAATGGGGACCTAGTGGGTTACGCATATAGCCCTATAGTAATTTTCTTTGTACCTGAATTTATAGTTCTCAAGAACTTATTTGCAAATCAGCAGACTCTTCCCACTGACTTCTTGGCCTGTGGAAGGGCCAAGTGGAAACCATTGCAGTTGCCTTTCTCAACCAAGATGTTAAATCAAAAGCAAATTTTCTTCCCTGAGATCTGTGGACATTAATGGCACCATGAAAGTTTGGAGAGATACAGAAGTGTTGACTTGGCCCGTACCCGTGATAGTGGGTTTTGGAAAGTAGTAGAGAATTTTCTTAAACTAATCAGGTGGTGACCCTAAATGCTGTTGCTTTTATGGATGCAGTCTCTTTACAGGAAGAAAACAACACAATCTGACAACTGGTATGCAGCTATTACTCTGACAAATGCCTTATTTTCTCTGTATTAACCAAGAAACAATTTGCTTTCACATGGTCAGTACAACAAAACATATCCACCCTTTCCTTTAGCTCTAGGGCTCTTTGTCATCATCTAGGATATATAATCTATGAAATCATGCTAATAGATCTGTTTGGCAAGAAGTAGCAAATACTTTGGAAGCTTTAGTAAAACATAACTGTGCCAGAAGGTAGGTGATGAACCCCATGAAAACTTGATGGGTTTCTGGAGCACCAGGGGTCTGGGATATACTGAGATCGCTCCTTCAAAGTAAAAGTTACTTTGATATAGTTTACACCTACTAACATGAAAATGAGGTCCAATGTTTTGTGTGCCTCCTTGGGTTTTGAATCCAGTATATGCCTCATTTGAGTGATTTACTTTGCACATTCACTGAGTTTCAAATGAGTCTCAGAGCAAAAGAAGGCTCTGAAGCTGGTCCAGGGTACAGTACAAACTCTTCTACCATTTAGGCCACATGAATCAGCAGGTCTGTGGCTTTTAGGGCTGTTCCATGGAGCTTCTGGCAAACCCCCATATGAGAATGACAATGCATACACCTAGGGTTTTAAAGCAAAGCCATGCAAATATCCATTATTCTTTTGAAAAATGGCACCTTTCTTGCTACTTAGTGCTGGATGAGACTGAATATCTAATCATGGGACACCAAGTGACCAGGCAACCTGAGGTGACTGTCATGAACCAGGTGTTATGCAATACACAAAGCTCTAAAGTTGGGCATGAAAAGCAGCACTCCATCATAAAGTGGTAGTGGTGTGAGGCTGAACTCAAAGAGGTACTGAAGATATATAATTTGTGTGAGTTGAGGTTCAGATTTTCATGCCATCTGCTCCTACTGCATTGCCGCCTCCCCTTCACCTTCCATCTATACCCTCACGGGGAATTCCCTCTGACAAGATGACTGAGGAAGAAGAAACTCAGGCCTAGTTTGTGGATGATTCTTCATGATATGCTGCCACAGATGGAAGTGAGTGCTGGATAATTATGGCCCAACTGAAGGGTGGTCTGAATGATCATAAGGAAATACATACTTTTACTGAGCAGAAGACCTTCAAGCAGTATATCTGCTTGCCCACTCTGCTTGAAAGGAGAGGTGACTGGAGGTAATGATCACAAGGACAGTGACTTGTGGTTGATGCTGGATATTCAGGGACTTGGAAGATACAAGATTGGAGGACTGAGGGCAGGGAGATATGGGCAGGAGGTATGTAGATGTACCCCACTTTATTATGAAGACAGAATATGAAGATTAATCTCAGATGAAACCAAAACTCACTCACTGGAATCTGGCAACTGCCAGCTGGACATGATGACTGATTATGTGGATAACAGCCTCTGTATCCAGCCACCCTAGTGCTTACTCAAGAGTTTCCAAGCAAAGTGGTATGAGAACAGGAGTGGAGATTATGCATGGGCTCAAAACATGAATGTACTCTCATTAAAGCTGGGCTGGCTGTCGCCACTCCAGAGTGCATGACAGGCTAATAGTGTAGATCATCACCTACCATCTGAAATGGCAACATTTCCTTGGGAGACCAGCTAGCAATCTGGTGACTGGCAGATTACCTTAGATATACTCTTATTTTGGATAAATTTGGCTTTAAAATTACCCTCCCTGCCTGAAATATCTCTATCAGCACCATCATCAATGAACCTGCTAGTATTGTATTCCCTATCATGGTACCCATTAACAGCGTTTCTCCAGGTGTGGCCAATGGAACCCCAGGGATCTCTAAGACTCTTTCAGAGAGTCTGTGAGGTCACAACTATGTCTTAATAGAAATAAGACATTATTGGTCATTTTCTTTGTGTTTATTTATACTGATGGTACAAAAGGAATGGGTAGGTAAAGCTGGAAGAGGCAACTAACTGGACTAAGAGTCATAGGATTCTTTACCACTAGACACTCAGAAAAAAATTTCACATCAAGAATATACTGATGAGGTAGCAAAAATGATTAATTTGATTAAAACTTGACCCTTTAGTACAGGTTGCCTGAATATTCTGTGTGACACGTAGCCATGCTTTGCTACATACCAAAATACAGTGTTTGTTTTGTGGAAAAGCATTTGTGGAATTGTGTGACTTGCAAAAGAACTAGATGCTTTTTCTCACTGGGCACCATTTTTACTTGAAAGTACAATTGACAGACAAATTGGGTTTATTCAGACTTGTGTATTTGGCAGATATTTTCTCAAAAATGAATGAACTGGCCTAGCACTTCAAGGGAAATAATTGGCAGTATTTTGTTTACAATGAAAGACTTAAAGTTTTCAACCAAAATTTAGAATTTTGGAAAACTTCCACCCCTGTAAGCTTGAAAGCTTTGCAATCAAGATTTTTTTTAAATGCTGCTGATGGTGATAATGAGTGGGATTTTATTTTTGAAATTGTATAATGAAATGCATCAGTATTTGGAAGGTTTAAATAACTCAGTCAACTATTATTTTTCAAATGATCAAAGCATGATGTTACAAAATCATGCACTGTAAAAGATTCATTTAAAGTATAAGATAGACCAATAGTTTTAAAGTAGCACAGAACATTAAATAAAAATAATAAATTTAGATAAAAGGCAAAAGACAAATTGAGAAAACTAATTCCAACACATAATAACACATGTGAAAAGTAAACTCACTATATATTAATAAGTATCACAGATCACTGATCTGTTTCTACTTGTTGAAGTATAATCTTTTATTTATTTATTTATTTATTTGGTTTGGTATCATTAATGTACAATCACTTGAACATTATGGTTAATAGACCCCCTACTATCAAGTCTCTCCCACATAACCCACTACAGTCACCATCCATCAGAGTAGTAAGATGCTACAGAATCATTACTTGTCTTCTCGATATATACTGCCTTCCCGTGCCCCCCTGCATTACAGGCGCTAATCGTAATGCCCCTTATTCCCCTTCCCCCTCTGTTCCCACCCATCCTCCCCAGTCCCTTTCCCTTTGGTAACTGTTAGTCCATTCTTGGGTTCTGTGAGTCTGCTGATGTTTTTTTCCTTCAGTTTTTTCTTTGTTCTTATACTCCACAGATGAGTGAAATCATTTGATACTTGTCTTTCTCTGCCTGGCTTATTTCACTGAGCTTAATACCCTCTAGCTCCATCCATGTTGTTGCAAATGGTAGGATTTGTTTTCTTCTTATGGCTGAATAATATTCCATTGTGTATATGTACCACATCTTCTTTATCCATTCACCTACTGATGGACACTTAGGTTGCTTCCATTTCTTGGCTATTGTAAATACTGTTGTGATAAACATAGGGGTGCATATGTCTTCCTCAAATTGGGCTGCTGCATTCTTAGGGTAAATTCCTAGGAATGGAATTCCTGGGTCAAATGGTATTTCTATTTAGAGTTTTTTGAGGAACCTCCACACTGCTTTCCACAATGGTTGAACTAGTTTACATTCCCAGTAGCAGTGTAGGAGGGTTCCCCTTTCTCCACAACCTGGCCAACATTTGTTGTTGTTTGTCTTTTGGTTAGTGGCCATCCTAGTTGGTGTGAGGTGATATCTCATGTGGTTTTAATTTGCATCTCCCTGATGATTAGCGATGTGGAGCATCTTTTCATGTGCTTGTTGGCCATCTGAATTTCTTCTTTGGAGAAGTATCTGTTCAGATCCTCTGCCCATTTTTTAATTGGGTTATTTGCTTTTTGTTTGTTGAGGTGCATGAGATCTTTATATATTTTGGATGTCAACCCCTTATCGGATATGTCATTTATCAATATATTCTCCCATACTGTAGGATGTCTTTTTGTTCTACTGATGGTGTCCTTTGCTGTTCAGAAGCTTTTCAGCTTGATGTAGTCCTACTTGCTCATTTTTGCTTTTGTTTCCTTGGCCCAGGGAGATATGTTCATGAAGAACTTGCTCATGTTTATGTCCAAGAGATTTTGCCTATGTTTTTTTTCTAAGAGTTTTATGGTTTCATGACTTACATTCAGGTCTTTGATCCATTTTGAGTTTACTTTTGTGTATGGGGTTAGACAGCAATCAGTTTCATTCTCTTGCATGTAGCTGTCCAGTTTTTCAAACACCAGCTGTTGAAGAAGCTTTAATATCCCCATTGTATATCCATGGCTCCTTTATCATATATTAATTGACCATATATGTTTGGGTTTATATCTGGTCTCTCTAGTCTGTTCCACTGGTCTGTGGGTTTGCTCTTGTGCCAGTACCAAATTGTCTTGATTACAGTGGCTTTGTAGTAGAGCTTGAAGTCAGGGAGCAGAATTCTCCCTGCTTTATTCTTCCTTCTCAGAATAGCTTTGGCTATTCGGGGTCTTTGGTCATTCCATAGGAATTTTAGAACTATTTGCTCTAGTTCATTGAAGAATGCTGTTGGTAGTTTGATAGTTATTGCACTGAATCTGTAGATTGCTTTAGGCAGGATAGCCATTTTGACAATATTAATTCTTCCTAGCCAAGAGCATGGGATGAATTTCCATTTATTAGTGTCCTCTTTTATTTCTCTTAAGAGTGTCTTATAGTTTTCAGGGTATAGGTCTTTCACTTCCTTTGTTTGGTTTATTCCTAGGTATTTGATTCTTTTTGATGTGATTGTGAATGGAATTGTTTACCTGATTTCTCTTTCTGCTACTTCACCATTAGTGTATAAGAATGCCACAGATTTTGTATCCTGCAACTTTGCTAAATTCAGATATTAAATCTAGTAGTTTTGGAGTGGATTCTTTAGGGTTTTTTATGTACAATATCATGTCATCTGCAAACAGGGACTTATTCCTTACCAATCTGGATGCCTTTTATTTCTTTGTGTTGTCTGATTGTCATGGCTAGGACCTCCAGAACTATGTTGAATAGAAGTGGGGTGAGTCGGCATCCTTGTCTTGTTTCCAATCTTAAAGGAAAAGCTTTCAGTTTCTCACTGTTAAGTATAATGTTGGCTGTGGGTTTGTCATATATGGCCTTTATTTTGTTGAGGTACTTGCCCTCTAAACCCATTTTGTTGAAAGTTTTTATCATGAATGGATGTTGAATTTTGTCGAATGCTTTTTCAGCATCTACGGAGATGATCTTATGGTTTTTGTCCTTCTTTTTATTGATTTAGTGGATGATGTTGATGGATTTTCGAATGTTCTACCATCCTTGCATCCCTGGGATGAATTCCACTTGATCATGATGGATGATCTTTTTGATGTATTTTTGAATTCGGTTTGCTAATGTTTTGTTGAGTATTTTTGCATCTATGTTCATCAGGGATATTGGTCTGTAATTTTCTTTTTTTGTAGTGTCTTTTCCTGGTTTTGGCATTAGAATGATGTTGGTCTCATAGAATGAGTTTGGGAGTATTCCTTCCTCTTCTACTTTTTGGAAAACTTTAAGGAGAATGGGTATTAGGCCTTCACTAAATGTTTGATAAAATTCAGCAGTGAAATCATGTGGTGAAGGAATTTTTTTTTAGGTAGTTTTTTGATTACCAGTTCAATTTCTTTGCTGGTAATTGGTCTATTCAGATTTTCTGTTTCTTCCTGTGTCAGCTTTGGAAGAAGGTTGTATTTTTCTAGAAAGTTGTCCATTTCTTCTAGGTTCCCCGTTTGTTACCATGTAGATTTTCATAGTATTCTCTCATAATTCTTTGTATTTATGCGGTGTCCATAGTAATTTTTCCTTTCTCACTTCTGATTCAGTTTATGTGTGTAGACTCTCTTTTTTTCTTGATAAATCTGGCTAAGGGTTTATCTGTTTTGTTTATTTTCTCGAAGAACCAGATCCTGCTTTCACTGATTCTTTCTATTGTTTTATTCTTCTTGATATTATTTATTTCTGCTTTAATATTTATTATGTCCCTCTTTTTACTGACTTTGGGCCTCATTTATTCTTCCTTTTCTAGTTTCATTAGTTGTGAGTTTAGACTGTTCATTTGGTATTCTTTTTTCCTGTGGTAGGCCTGTATTGAAATATATTTCCCTCTTATCACAGCCTGTGCTGTGTTCCACAGACTTTGCAGTGTTGAATTATTGTTGTCATTTTTCTCTATATATTGCTTGATCTGTTTTTATTTTGTCATTGATTATTTAGGAGCATGTTATTAAGCCTCCATGTGTTTGTGGGATTTTTTGTTTTCTTTGTGTAATTTATTTCTAGTTCATACCTTTGTGATTTGAGAAGCTGGTTAGTACAATGCAATCTTTTTGAATTTACTGAGGTTCTTTTTGTGGCCTAATATATGATCTATTCTTGAAAATGTTCCATGTGCACTTGAGAAGAATGTGTATCCTGTTGCTTTTGGATGGAGTGTTCTATAGATGTCTGTTAAGTCCATTTGTTCTTATATGTTGTTCAGTGCCTCTGTCTTTTTATTTATTTTCTGTCTGGTTGATCTGTCCTTGGGAGTGAGTGTTGTGTTGAAGTCTCCTAAGATGAATGCATTGCATTCTATTTCCCCCTTTAATTCTGTTAGTATTTGTTTAATATATGTAGGTGATCCTGTGTTGGGTGCATAGATATTTATAATAGTTATATCCTCTGTTGGGCTGACTCTTTTATCATTATGTAATGTCCTTCTCTGCCTCTTGTGACTTTCTTTGTTTTGAAGTCATTTTTGTCTGATACAAGTACTGCAACTCCTGGTTTTTTCTCAGTTTAGTTGCATGAAATATCTTTTTCCATCCCTTTACTTTCAGTCTGTGTATGTCTTTGGATTTGAAGTGAGTCTCTTGAAGGCAGCATATAGGTGGGTCTTGTTTTTTTATCCATTCAGTAACTCTATGTCTTTTGATTGGTGCATTCAGACCATTCATATTTAGGGTGATTATAGGTATGTACTTATTGCCATTGCAGGCTTTAGATTCGTGGTTACCAAAGGTTCAAGGGCAATTCCCTTACTATCTGGCAGTCTAATTTAACTCACTTCATATGCTATTACAAACACAACCTAAAGCTTCTTTATTTTTTTTCCTCCTTTTTATTCCTCCTCCGTTCTTTGTGTGTTATGAATCATATTCTGTACTCTTTGTCTAGCCCTTTGGTGACATCTATTTAGCCTTAGGTATACTTCCATCTATAGTAGTCCCTCCAAAATGCAGTGTAGAGGTGGTTTGTAGGAGGTGAATTCTCTCAGCTTTTGCTTATCTGAAAATTCTTTAATCCCTCCTTCAAGTTTAAATGACAACCTTGCTGGGTAGAGTATTCTTGGTTCAAGGCCCTTCTGCTTCATTGCATTAAATATATCATGCCACTCCCTTCTGGCCTGTAAGGTTTCTGTTGAAAGTCTGATGATAGCTTGATGGCTTTCCTTTGTATGTGATCTTTTTTCTCTCTGTAGCTGCTTTTAAAAATCTGTCTTTATCCTTGATCTTTGCCATTTTATTTAATGTATGTCTTGATATTGTCTTCCTTGGGTCCCTTGCTTTGGGAGATCTGTGCACTTCCATGGCTTGAGAGACTATCTCCTTCCCCAGATTGGGGAAGTTTTCAACAATTTCCTCCTTAATGACACTTTCTATGCCTTTTTCTCTCTCTTCTTCTTCTGGTACACCTATTATGTGAATACTGTTCCATTTAGATTGGTCACAGAGTTCTCTGAATACTCTTTCATTCTTAGAGATTCTTTTTTCTCTCTCTGTGCCTCAGCTTCTTTGTATTCCTCTTCTCTAAATTCTATTCCATTTACCATTTTTTCTACTACATCTAATCTGCTGTTAAATCCCTCCATTTTGTGTTTTATTTCAGATATGGAATTTCTTAATGATTGAATCTCCATCTTAAATTCATTCCTGAGCTCTTGAATATTTTTCTGTACCTCCATAAGCATGTTTATAAGTTTTACTTTGAACTCTCTTTCAGGAAGATTGGTGAGTTCAGTTTCATTTCACCTTTTTTCTGGGGTTTGTGAGATTTTGGTCTGACCCATGTTCTTTTGACGTTTCATATTTCTGTGTGGTGCCCACTAGTGTGCAGAAATTCCACTCTCTGGAGCTCCTTAGCCCCTAGAGTGAGGTTGGGGGTCATAGGGGAGCAGAGCTGGTGCCTGGGGGGAGGAAATATCTGTTTCCTGATTCCCGCCTGCCCTCCCTGCCTCCAAGGTCAGAGCCTGATGATAGCTCCAGGTCAGAGGCCTGATGATAGGCCAAAGACAAATGTGTAAGCTTCTGTGCTTTGCATCTCTAGCTGTTGTAGGCGGGGCCTCCCTCTGGCTGGCCTGATGCCATCACAGTGACTGCTGGTTTGTGAACAGGTGCCTGCAGGCCAGTAGGTGGGCTTAGCAGGCTGCGTGTCACAGTGGGGGGCCTTGGAGCTGAACAGGCAGCCAGGGGAATGGAGCGCCTGGAGCTCCTCAAAGTTCCCAACCAGCTGGGCAGAGCACACCCAGACAACCTTGTCCAGCTCTCCCTTCTCCCGTGCAGCAAGCTCCGTACAAACCCCACCCCTTCAGCAGCCCTCTCTCTGCTAGGAAGCATCTCAGACTGCCCACCCTTCCTCTGACACAGAGTGGCTGTGTGTGGGTCCTGTCCTCCACCAATGGCCAGAATATCAGTCCTCCAGGGCCTCCACCTGTCCAAGCTCGCCAACGTCCAGAGCACCACACACTATACGTTTCTGTTCACAAAGCAGATTTCCAGGGCTAGGTGTTCAGCAGTCCCAGGTTTCCACCCCCTCCCCCGCTCCATTTCTCTTCCTCCCACCAGTGAGCTGGGTTGGGGGAAAGACTTGTTTCCTGCCGGATTAAGCTTTCATATGTTACCCTGTTTCCTGAGGTCTGCTTTGTTTGTGAGGTCTTTATGCATTCTGGTTCAGCCTTCTTTCTTCTTGGTGTTTTAGGGTTAGTTGTATTATTTAACTATATTTTTGTACTATTTGTGGTTTTTGGAGTTCTCCATGTCACCTCTCCCACCGCCATCTGGAATCTCCCTCGAAGTATAATCTTTAAAAAAAATAATTGCTTGAAAATGTGCTTTGTTGAACTTTGTTTTTCATCCCTTAATACTTTCTTGGACGTATTTCAAACCTTCTAGCCATTTTGTTTGAAATGAGCTCTGAATAGTTTAAAACCGTAACACCATATCCCCATCCGCAATATCTCAAAAGCTGTGTCTCTTGCTAGTGAGATTGGGTGAAGGAGGCTGAGAAAACATTACAAAAAGTATACAATGTTCCAATAACCAAAAAAAATTACTCTGAATTCTACTCTTTGCTCCTCATTTCCATGCTTAATCTGGGGTGACAGATAAGAGATGGGAAGAGGATGGGAGAAATAAGGTTTTTCTGCTGTCTCTTGAAAAGCTTGGGGATAGGGAGAACTGTCTGGACATATTTTTTGGTGGTATTTTGATGTATCTGTTTAGGATATAGGATACTTTGTACTTCTAGCCCACAGCTTTAGGCCTGAGTCTAGATTCCAGATAGTAGTCATCCTGTTCTATATGGAAAGTACAATAGACTGTAAGAAACTTTTTTTACAATAGAAAATGACCAAAGAGCTTAAAGAGACAACATGTAGGAATAAAAACGATTAATATGCATTTACTATCTCAGGCAATCAAAGAATTATTAAACCAGTATAACAATTTTACATATTGTCATTAAACATTATAATACCAAAATATTTCATGGTTGTGGTGTGATAGGCATTTTTCATACACATATGGGACTTTATTTTACTTATTTATTTTTATTTTTATTGGAATAAAGTTGATATACAGTGTTATATTGGTTTCAGATGTACAACATAGTGAGTTGATAATTATACACATTATTAGATGCTTATCACAGTAAGTGTAGTTATCCCATTACTATACCAAGATAATTACAATATTATAGGTTATATTCTCTATGTTGTACTTTCATTCCTTTGACTAATTTATTTTACAATTTGCAGTTTGTACCTCTTTATCCCCTTTACATATTTCACCATTCCCCCACCCCCTTTCTCATGATAACCAAAAGTCTGTTGTCAATAATAGGTCTATTTCTTTTTTGTCTGTTTATTTTGTTTTTTAGATTCCACTTGTAAGTGCAATCATAGGGTACTTGTCTTTCTCAGCCTGGCTTATTTCACTTCACATGATACCTTCTAAGTCCAACCATGTTGTTGCAAATGACAAGATTTCCTTCTTTTTTATGGCTGAGTAATAATCCATTGTGTATATGTACTACATCTTCTTTATCCATTCATCTATTGATGGGCACTTGGGTTGCTTCCATGTCTTTGCTTTTGCGAATACAATGCTGCAGTGAGCATAGTGGTGCATAAATCTTTTTGAATTAGAGATTTTGTTTTCTTCAGGTAAATCCCAGCAGTGGAATTGCGGGGTAGTATGGTATTTTGATTTTTAGTTTTTAAAGAAACCTCTATAATCCTTTCCATAGTGGCTGAGCCTATTTATATTCCCACCAACAGTGTAGGAGGATTCCCTTTTCTCTGCACCGTCTCCAATACTTGTTATTTCTTGTCTCTTGGATAGTGGCCATCCTGACTGGTGTGAGATGAAACCTCATTGTGGACAATTTGCATTTCCTTGATGAGTAGGAATATGGAGCATCTTTCACGTGTGTGTTGGCCATCTGTATGTCTTTTTTTGAAAAATATCTGTTCAAGTCCTCTGCCCATTTTTGAATTGGACTAATCATTTTTTTGTTGTTTAGTTGTATGAGTTCTTTATATATTTTTATATTAGTCCCTTATTGGATATATCATTTGCAAGTATAGTCTCTCATACAGTAGGTTACCTTTTTGTTTTGTTGATGGTTTCCTTTGCTGTGCAGTAGCTTTTTAGCTTGATGTAGTCCCACTTATTCATTTTTGCTATATATTCTTCATACCTGGCTATGTGTGTGTGTGTGTGTATGTATGTATGTATGTATTCCTATAATAAACTCATATTTTTTTCTTATGAATTTATTAGAGGAATTGACTCATGCAGTTATAGAGGTGGTAAAGTCCCCAGATCTGCTGTCTGCAAGCTGCAGAACCAGGAAAGCTGGTGGTAAATGGTATAACACAGTATGAATCGAAAGGCCTGAGAATTAGTCAGGGAGACTGCTAGAGCAAGTCCCAGGGTCTGAAGGCCTGAGATTAGGAGCTCTGATATCTGAATGTAGGAGGTGGATGTCCCAGCTCAAGAAGAGAGAGAACTATCTCATACTTTGCATTTTTGTTCTATTTGGCCTTGAAGGGATTGAATGATGCCTGCCCATATTGGTGAGGCTGATCTTTACTCAGTCTACTGAATCAAATGCTAATCTTTTCCAGAAATACCCTTATAGATACACCCAAAAATATTTTACAATCTATCTGGACATCATTAGCCCAGGCAAGTTGATACATAAAATTAATCATCACAATAGCCATTAAAAACAATGTTTTAAAATATGTTTGACATATGGAGATTGCTCAGTATATAATAGAAGTGAATAAAATGGAATAAAAAATTGAATGCATATTGTGATTCTAATTTTGTTTTCTAAACCACATAAATATATGAAAATGGAAGTTAAAAGTTCCTATGTTCATGTGTCAAGTAAATATTAAATGAACAATGTGGAATATAAAACTGAATCAATAAATATTATGAGTCTAGTTTGATTTTTTTTGTTGTTAAGGTATCATTGATATACACTCTCAAGAAGGTTTCACATGAAACACAATGTGGTTACTACATTCAGAGATATCAAGTGCCTACCACATACCCTATTGCAGTCACTGTCCATCAGTGTAGTAAGATGCCACAGAGTCACTACCTGTCTTCTCTGTGCTACACTGTCTTCCCCATGACCCCCCCCACATCATGTGTACTAATCATAATACCCCTCAATCTAGTTCTCCCTCCCCCATACCCACCCTCCACCAACCCTCTCCTTTGTTAACTGCTAGTCCCTTCTTGGAGTTTGTGAGTCTGCTGCTGTTTTGTTCGTTCAGTTTTTTCTTTGTTGTTACACTCCACAAAAGAGGGAAATCATTTGGTACTTGTCTTTCTCTGCCTGGATTATTTCACTGAGCATAATACCCTCTAGCTCCATCCATGTTGTTGCAAATGGTAGGATTTGTTTCTTTCTTATGGCTGAATAATATTCCATTGTGTATATGTACCACATCTTCTTTATCCATTCACCTACTGATGGACACTTAGGTTGCTTCCATATCTTGGCTATTGTAAATAGTTCTAATTTGCTTTTTAAATTGCGTAAACATAAAGATTGGAAGAGAGAAGTTTGTACTATTGGTTATATTATTTATATAATTAAAGTATGCTAAAATTAGATAATTCTTCTAATGACATTTGTGTTTGCCATATTTTACTAAATTATTTTAATTATTTATGTATTTATCAGTTTGGAGTCAATATCATCATGTCACTAAAAATAGTTCTTGAATACTTTTATGTGATTCATTGCTAACCTAAGGAATATCAAAAGATAAGACATAGTCTCTGCTCAGACTCTAAAATAAGGGAACATATGCATGCTAGTTCAATAACCACTGGATACAATGAACTGTCAGTTTTAAGAACACAGGAATTGCTATAGAAGTTCAAATTCCAAGGAATGACTATTTTTACAAGCGACAGGGGCAGAAGACGAAATAAGATGTAACTGGGCTTCTAAAAAAGGATAGAATTTTTTTTCAGTATCATTAATGTATAATTACTTGAACAATGTTATGGTTACTAGACTCTCCCTATTATCAAGTCCCCCCCACATACCCCATTGCAGTCACTGTCCATCAGCGTAGTAAGATGCTATAAAATCACTACTTGTCTTCTCTGTGTTATACTGCCTTCTCTACATGCTCCCCCCCTACATTATGTGTGCTAATTGTAATACCCCTTTTTCCCCCTTCTCCGTCCTTTCCCACCCACCCCCCAGTCCCTTTCCCTTTGCTGTTAGTCCATTCTTGGGTTCTGTGAGTCTGCTGCTGTTTTGTTCCTTCAGTTTTCCCTTTGTTCTTATACTCCACAATGAGTGAAATCATTTGATACTTGTCTTTCTCTGCCTGGCTTATTTCACTGAGCATAATAAGGGGTAGAATTTTTTGAAGAAGGAAGAAGGAAGGAGAGAAATAGAAGCTGAAGAAGTCATATAGAAAAGCTTGAAATTTGTCAGTCAGATTAGTTTCCTAGGGCTGCTGTAACAGCACTAAAAACTGGGTGGCTTACAATAGAAATGTATTGTCTCAAAGTTCTCGAAACTCGAAATCTGAAATCAAGGTGTTGGCAGAGCCATGCTCCCTCAGAAACCTCTAGGAGAATCCTTCCTTGCCTTTTCCTAGCTCTTGGTGATTTGCCAGATCCATCACTCCAACCTTCTGCCTCCTCTTGACCTTCTCCCTTGTCTTTATATCACCTTCCTTCTGTTGACATTTGGCTGTGTGTCGAAGTTCCTCCTTTTATAAGGACACCAGTCATACTGGATTAGGGCTTACCCTAATGACTTCATTTTAACCTGATTGCCTCTATAAAACCCTATTTCCGAAATAAGGTCACATTCTGAGGTACTGGGGGTTTAGGATTTTGACCAATGTTTTTTTGGGGACACAATTAAACTTCTCTCAGCAGTTTTATGGAGCAGTGGTTTGGGAGTAACATAATAAGTTTGGATAAAGCTGCTAGGGCATGAACACTAGGCTGAAGAAATTTTTTTAAGATAGGTTCTAAAGAGCCACTGAAAATGTTAAAGAAGTGGGGCTGAACTCATGCATCTCTCATTTCCCTTCAAGCTCCCACTAAAAGGACAGGAAAGCTTTGTTTTTTGGTTTCATTTGTTTGTTTGTTTTGGTATGAAGCCGTAACGTCACTCTTAAATAGGTAATATACGAGGACTGTGTGGAAGGCAGGAAAGCAAACGGTGTCTGATGGACAGAGAAAGAACAGAGAAAGAAGGAAGCAGCTGCCTGGGGTGGGGAGGAGCAGTCTGGAGAAGCTCTGGGCAGGAGCCACGCAAAACAAAAGAAAATGAAACAAGTGGGACATGGAGAAATCTGCAATGTTTTATGTTTAAAAGGTGCCAACATTTCTAAGAACTGGAAGTCTGTTCTATTTGCACCGTTGACATTGTCCAGTGACAATAACTGTGGTGACTCATTGCATAAAACCTGTAATGAGTTTAATTTTCACAGACCACATGTTGGATAATTACCCTTGATATATGGCTTTATTATGACATCATTCTCATTTAAAAACAACTTTATTTCTGGAAAACTTCCCTCTGTAAAATTTATTTATCCATGGCCACTTTGCATTTAATCAGTACAAAAGTTTTGTTAAGATATTAAATGCCTTGTTAACAGCTCTATCCCTGCAAATCCAGCTTAATTGTATTCTCAAAGTTTGAATTCTGAATACAAGCTCATACTTGAGAGGGTAAGGTAGAGCCTTTTTTACAAAGGCTATTAACTGTCCTCTGGCATGAGAGGAAAACAATCAGGATTCCAACTTTCTGTGTTTATCTCTGAAGCAATCACAATAAATTGACTTGCAAAAGTCAACTAATCTTATAACCAAAACTAGTTTAAATGCAATATTACATCTATTTTTTTTAGGCATTAGAAAAACACCCCTTCTCTTTTGTTCTCAAAAATGTCATATTTTTTAACAATGTCACAAAATACTGGGGTAAACTGGCTATGATCAAAATATTCAATCGTTGTCAGTTGCTGAGACTTATGAAAGTAGGAAAACTGCTGTATATGTCCCTATTCTTTGCCATGGGAGTTATTTCGCTGTAGCAACTTACTGCAAGAAAGAAAACTTATTCAGATACGTATTTATTTGGCAGTCTGTCAGTAGTAGAAAGAAGGAAACCTTGTGTGAGTGATGATTTGTTCTGACTCCTATCTGCTTTCAAGCTTTATTTGAATCTGAATGTAACTGTCCTCCCCTTCCTCCCCTTCCTCCCCATCCTTCCCTTCAACTGAAAGCTGGAGGATAGCAAATGTAACCATCTTTTATTCCATGTAGGTCATTTCAAGTTCATGAATAGAGTGGACTAAATGGCAGATCAGCACTGAAGAGATTAATGCAAAGTAAAAAAGCCCAAGATGGTGTGACTCAAGTCCAGGCTAGATATATTTTCATAAATAGCTCTGTAGACAAAGTGCCCAATGGTCAGCAAAGGATTCTTGATAATCAGGTACATCTGTGGTAATTTAAATATTCTCTAGATTGGCCTGGTTGATCTAGGACCTAATCTGTTAACATGTTTCCAATCTAAAGAAGACCCAACCCCCTTTTAAGTTACAGAACTCACAGAACTGTCCTCCCTACACAGTACAGTAAGTTATTGATAAAATCAAAGCCAAAGAGATATTTTTGTCCCATTGTGAATTAAGAAGGTAAAAATAAGGCCTCTCGTTTCCCCAAACAAGAGAGGAGTAGCTCGCCATTTGTTTCCCAAGGCCTGCGTTAGAACTTCTCTTCCTGTCTCTACGTCATCAGGAGGAAAGTAAATGAACGGTGATGAAAGTCCCCTTTGCCCAAGATCACCGTGAAGGGAGTGGCTGCTGGTCTTTAGAAGACGTCACAGGTTTAGATGATGACAGAACACAGACTAGAGTCTTTCCCCAAGTTATCAGGGCAGCATAACCCATCCCAGAGAGGTCTTCCTCTCCTGCCTCCCCATCATAACTAATAGCTGCTGATTTTACGTCCTTTGTGAGGACAAACATGACTCCAAATTTAATTTGTTTTAGGAAAATAAAACAATGTAATGCTTCCTGCACCTGAATATATAGGAGACATTTTCCTTCCAGAAGACCAGGGCCAAGATTGCTGTGGGACTAGATTCATACCCAGAGCTATCCCAAAGATTTTCAAACTAACTCTGGGATGTTTGTGCCACAGGCATAAAATTACTCAATGCTGATTAAGTTTATGCAAATAACCTGATGATAAAATTCTAGGAGAATGGGTGATCACTCAGAAGAGCCTAAAATTGCTTGTTCATGAACTTGTAGACATACCTTTCATCTATATTCACTACTATTCTTTTTTATCTACTGTATTTATTTTCTTGCTTTATTGTTTTCTCTTTTGTTATTCACCTCTCTCTAGACCAGTTGAAAACTCAAATATCTAAAGCCAAGAGGGTAATATAAACTAGTAAATGGGGCTGTACTGAAAGATGATAAATGTTAACTGACTCTTGACTTCAATGTCAGGGATGAATTTGGAGTTGCGTGTCTTTGTGTGTTTGAGGAGCACAATATTGAGTACATATGCTCCATCTAACAAGATTGTCACCATTCAGCTATTAACCATATGGGAATGTGCATCTAGAGTTGCCAGATTTCAGATTTTTCTTGAGATGTTGGAAGTCGGGCTTTTTCTTTTTTCATGGATACCCTGCATTTTAAAACGTTAGCTATTCAAATAATTGTAGAGATGATGTATTCCACCTACAGATTGACTAAGGTCAAATGGTGTGGTTTAGGGAAGCAGATGTTCTCATATTGCTGGAGGGGCGTGAGTTGAGAAGACATCCATAGAGAGCATACTGGCAGTGCCTGTTACAATTAACTGCATACAAATGCACATAGTCTCTGACTCAGCAACTCTACCTGTCGAAATTTACGCTACAAAATGATTTGTGCATAAAGATATTCACTGCAGCACATATGTAATAGTAAAATATTAGAAACATCCTAAATGTCCATCAAAAGGAACCTGGTTAAATAACTTATGGTATGTGAATACAATGGAATGTTATGTAGCCATTAGGATGGACAAGGCAGCCTGTATGTACTGACATGACATGCCTTGTTAAGAAAAGCAAGATGTAGAAAAACAGCTTATATTATATTCTACCATTTTTCTTTTCATTTTTTAAAATAGCATGTATATACTTTATCTTAAACAATATACATAATGTAACGTTTTTTAAAGGATTTTCTGTGGGAAAATGTTTTAAAAACTGAAAATAAGGCTATTCTCTGTGACTGGGAACTGAGGTTGTGGGGAGCAGAGTTGGCAACATTATGTACTTGGCTCTGTATATCTTTTGTTACTCTTTGAAACTTTTCTCATTTGCATGTATCTTTATTTGAAAACATAACAAAAATACAGGCGATTAAAAAATTTCAAAGCTCTGAGTAGGCCAACATTGAATGGGGCCTAATTCGCAACCTGGCCTTCAGGTCAACAGACTTGCTATCTGTCCTTTTGCCTGAGCGCTCGGACGCTTTGCCTCCTCTCCTGTGCCAGGTTCAGCCCACTGCCTTCCTCACGTAGTCACGCAATAAACATTCTCAAGTAGATGTGTTCCTCATGTTTCACATCGCTCACTACACTTTATTTTATTCCTGTTTTCCAGCCACCACACCCCCAAACTAGTGTTCCCCCAGATCTCAGGTTCTCATCCATCCACTCTCTTTCCACATCCACTCACGATAAGAAAGTACACGTGCTGTTTTGGGTCTAAAAAAACTGTGGCTTCAGCTTTGGTGTCTGACAGGAAGAAATGAATTCACACTCTGGGTACCATTTACAGGTGACAAAAACCTTTTCTACTTTCTGAACTTCAGTTTTCCTTTCTGAAAAACAAAGATAAGAATGGCTACTTGGGCAGAATTATTGTGATACTTAAAAAAAATAATATACCAAAAGTGCCCTTAAGAAAGGTCCCAGTCCAGAGCTTATAACATAGTGAGCAATAACCATTAATTTATTCCCAAAGTCATCAATACCATTAATTCACTCTCAAAGTCTTAAGCAGTCATCTATCAAAATTGTTCAGATGCTTCCATTGCAGTATAGTGCAAATAATTAATAAGAGGGCAAAAAAAATTTTTAATTTTAGCAGAAATTAAAATGTCAGGCACAAACAATAAAGTACAAATTAATAGATTTTAAGTATTAACTAAAATAGTTTGTTTTGAGGAAAGGGAGCCTGTTGAAGAAAGGTGCGGTGAGGGGTTTGGAAACAGGATGTAGTAGTTCCAGAGAGTCCCCTGGGTCCGCCTGGCTTACCTGGTAAAGGCATGTAAAGCTGTGGCACTGTGGGACTATTTAAATTAAATATTGCTAATGAAAGCCTTGC
The DNA here is from genome assembly GCA_032199065.1 of Smutsia gigantea. Lineage (NCBI taxonomy): Eukaryota > Metazoa > Chordata > Mammalia > Pholidota > Manidae > Smutsia > Smutsia gigantea. Next base: position 27,192 of record JAVSCE010007032.1, read on the forward strand.
ATCCCAAGAGAGAAAAAAAACATAAGCTATTTGTGACTGTGTGTTAACAAAGCCACCTCTAGAGAATCTCTGAAATTCACTTAGGATTTCAGAATCCATCCTGAGGAATGGAATCTGAAATTCCAGATTTTGAGACATCTCCGTTGCTGCCTCCCCTGCTTGCCAGCTGCTATCATTCTCATTGTAAGTGAAATATGTTTAAAATATACATCAAAGACAACCTTGAGAGGGATAGAATATTTCAGAAGAGCTAGAGATGGCCTGTGGTAGAGAGAATTCTTACTCATATAGATTCCTGGTGAAGAGAGCAGAAGAGAGGGAAGAATTTGTGTGTATAAAAAAAAAAAGATTTATTTTTGCATAAATTGGTAGTCCAAAATTACAGAACTAAAAATGTCCTAACAGGTTGCACTTTGGTGCCTTTTGAAACAAAAGGGCCAGAACACTCATCTTAATTCACATGGATTCTTGGTCCATGTATTGCAATGTTGGAGCAGACTTCTAATAATGCCTTCCAAGTTGATGATTTTAGAGTACATAATTTTCTTCCAAGATGATTAGTACACATTTCAGACATTGGTTAGAAGTTTTCTGTACCACTTTAGAGTCAGTAGTACTAAGATTACTACCATTTCAGGTGTGACATGAAAGGATTGGACTACTAATGCCCAGGATGTGAATTATTCTAGCTTCCAGATTCCAATACATGCCTTGGACAGAGGGGCACCTTAAAGCACAAGAAGTTAGGAAGAAATGTGCCTAAATTTGCTTAGAAAGTGCTGACAGAGGTAGAAGTTTCACCAGCATTTCCTGTCTCAAAAACAAGTTCTCACTTTGGTCTTCAGTGGCAGTAAAACAGGGATCAGAAACTGTCACTGTTTGTTCAAAAGCAGAAGCTGTAATCATTTCAAAGAAAGAGAGAGCAAAATTGAAACTGAAAACTCCACTTCTACCTTTCTCTAGCACCATTGGAGTATATCCGCTGGGAGCTTCTGTTTTACTCCCTTGTTACAAGTGAAATTATTAACCACAAAAGTGTCTTTCACTGAATGCCCTAAATGAGGACATATTTTGCTGTTTTCGATATTAACAAGGTCCTCTTATGGGTACCCAAAATAGTTTTCAGTGGTTTTATGAAGAGTCTTGTTTGTTTTTCTCTCTGTAGCATATGTATTCGTTGATGTAACTTCCAAAAACTGTTGTCTGATTTGGTTATCAAACTAATTTGCACCATTAATCAAAACGTTCAGTAAAATAACTCAAACCCCACTGCAATGAAATAACTCAAACCCCACTATGCAGAGGTTTGTTGCTGCTTTTTAAAAAATCAATTCCATAACCTTCTTGAGATCCATTATCAGATTTAAGAGAATTAATTAGCCCTAAAACAGACTACTTTCAAGAGCTTCCGTTCATTCATGATTAATAGTGGGTAAGCTACCCACTATTTTAATATACTTTAAATTTTCAAAGATAGTGACAGAAAAGAAATTAAAGCAGAGGGAGTTCTTATAGCATCATACTTGTTAGATACTTACATGGGAAAAGTGTCACAGAAGTGGTAAAGAATTGCCAAGAGACTACACATCTGAAGCATTTCCATGCGTTCCTCAGCCATCCTCTTTGCCTGAAATGCTCTTATTTCCAGTGACCTCCTCATTCATCGATGTTCAGTTCAAATATTAGTTCCTGTCAGAAACCTCTCATATCTGTACCCAAATCTTAGATTTATTGGTTTCTTATTTCTATTTCTGCAGGGATTTCTTTTTTTTAATTAAGGTATTATTGATATACACTCTCATGAAGGTTTCACATGAAAAAACAATGTGGTTACTACATTTACCCATGTTATCAAGTCCCCACCCATACCCCAGTGCAGTTACTGTCCATCAATGTAGTAAGATGTCACAGATTCACTGTTTGCCTTCTCTGTGCTACACTGTCTTCCCAGTAATTCCCCACACCATGTGTACTAAACATAATACCCCATAATCCCCTTCTCCCACTCTCCCTACCTGCCCTCCCACATTCCTCCCCTTTGGTAACCACTAGTTTCTTCTTGGAGTCTCTGAGTCTGCTACTATTTTGTTCCTTCAGTTTTGCTTTGTTGTTATGCTCCACAAATGAGGGAAATCATTTGGCACTTGTCTTTCTCTACCTGGCTTATTTCACTGAGCATAATATCCTCCAGCTCCATTCATGTTGCGGCAAATGGCAGTATTTGTTTTCCTTCTGAATAGTATTCCATTGTGTATACGTACCACATCTTCTTTATTCATTCATCTACTGATGGACACTTAGGTTGCTTCCATATCTTGGCTATTGTACAGAATGCTGCAATAAACATAGGAGTGCATATGTCTTCTTGAATCTGAGAAGTTGTATTTTTTGGGTAAATTCCAAGGAGTGGGATTCTGGGGTCAAATGGTATTTGTATTTCTAGTTTTTTGAGGAACCTCCATATTGCTTTCCACAATGGCTGAACTAGCTTACATACCCACCAGCAGTGTAGGAGGGTTCACCTTTCTCCACATCCTCGCCAGCATTTGTTGTTCTTAGTCTTTTGGATGGTGGCCATCCTTACTAGTGTGAGGTGATATCTCATTGCGGTTTTAATTTGCATTTCCCTGATGATTAGTTATGTGGAGCATCTTTTCATGTGTCTGTTGGCCATCTGAATTTCTTCTTTGGAGAACTGTCTTTTCATATCCTCTGCACATTTTTTAATTGGGTTATTTGCTTTTTGGGTGTAGAGGCATGTAAGTTCTTTATATATTTTGGATGTTAACCCCTTGTCGGATATGTCATTTACAAATATATTCTCCCATACTGTTGGATGCCTTTTTGTTCTGTTGATGGTGACTTTGCTGTACAGAAACTTTGATGTAGTCCCATGAGTTCATTTTTGCTTTTGTTTCCTTTGCTCAATGAGTTGCATTCAGGAAGAAGTCGCTCATGCTTAGATTCAGGAGATTTTTGCCTATGTTGCCTTCTAAGAGTTTTATGGTTTCATGACTTACATTCAGGTCCTTGATCTATTTCGAGTTTACTTTTTTGTATGGCATTAAACAATAATCCAGTTTCATTCTCTTGCATGTAACTGTCCAGTTTTGCCAACACCAGCTGTTGAAGAGGCTGTTATTTCCCCATAGTATGTCCATGGCTCCTTTATCATATATTAATTGACCATGTGTGGTTGGATTTATATCAGGGCTCTCTAGTCTGTTCCGTTGGTCTATGGGTGTGTTGTTGTGCCCAACCAAACTGTCTTGAGTACCGTGGCTTTGTAGTAAAGCTTGAAGTTGGGAAGCATAATCTCCCCAGCTTTATTCTTCCTTCTCAGGATTGCTTTGGCAATTCGGGGTCTTTTGTGGTTCCATATGAATTTTAGAATGATTTTCTCTAGTTTGTTGAAAAATGCTGTTGGTATTTTGATAGGAATTGCATTGAATATGTAGATTGCTTTAGGCAATTTGACCATTTTGACAATATTAATTCTTCCTATTCATGAGCACAGGATGTGTTTCCATTTATTGGTATCTTATTTAATTTCTCACATGAGTGTCTTGTAGTTTTCGGAGTATAGGTCTTTCACTTTCTTGGTTAGGTTTACTCCTAGGTATTTTATTCTTTTTGATGCAACTTTGAATGGAATTGTTTTCCTGATTTCTCTCTCTGCTAAGTCATTGTTAGTGTATAGGAATGCCATAGACTTCTGTGCATTAATTTTGTATCCCGCAATTTTGCTGAATTCAGACATTAGATCTAGTAGTTTTGGAGTAGATTCTTTAGGGTTTTTAATGTACAATATCATGTCATCTGCAAATAGGGACAGTTTGACATCTTCCTTGACAATCTGGATGCCCTTTTTCTTTGTGTTGTCTGATTGCCATGGCTAGGACCTCCATTACTATGTTGAATAGAATTGGGGAGAGTGGCATCCTTTTGTTGTTCCCGATCTTAAAGGAAAAGCTTTCAGCTTCTCACTGTTAAATATAATGTTGGCTGTGGGTTTGTCATATATGGCCTTCATTATGTTGAGGTACTTGCCCTCTATACCCATTTTGTTGAGAGTTTTTATCATGAATGGATGTTGAATTTTGTCAAATGCTTTTTCAGCATCTATGGAGATGATCAGGTAGTTTTTGTTCTTCTTTTTGTTGATGTGGTGGGTGATGTTGATGGATTTTTGAATGTTGAATCATCCTTGCATCCCTGGAATAAATCCTACTTGGTCAAGATGGATGACCTTTTGATTACTTTGAATTCGGTTTGCTAATATTTTGATGAGTATTTTTGCCTCTATGTTCATTAGGGATATTGGTCTGTAGTTTTCTTTTTTTGTGGTGTCTTTGCCCGGTTTTGGTATTAGATAATGCAGGCCTCATAGAATGGTTTTGGAAGGAATCCCTCTTCTTCTACTCCTTGGAAAACTTTAAGGAGGATGGGTATTAGGTCTTCACTAAATGTTTGATAAAATTCAGCCCTTAAGCCATCTGGTCCAGTTGTTTTGTTCTTAGGTAGGTTTTTGATTACCAGCTCAATTTTGTTGCTGGTAATTGGTCTGTTGAGATTTTCTGTTTCTTTCTGGGTCAGCCTTGGAAGGTTGTATTTTTCTAGAAAGTTGTCCATTTCTTCTAGGTTATCCAGTTTGTTAGCATATAATTTTTCATCGTATTGTCTAATAGTTCTTTGTATTTCTTTTCTGTCCGTAGTGATTTTTCCTTTCTCATTTCTTATTCTGTTTATGTGAGTGGACTCCCTTTATTTTCTTTATAAGTCTGGCTAGGAGTTTATCTATTTTGTTTATTTTCTCGAAGAACCAGCTCTTGCTTTCATTGATCCTTTCTATTGTTTTATTCTTCTCGATTTTATTTATTTCTGCTCTAATCTTTATTATGTCCCTCCTTCTACTGACTTTGGGTCTCACGTGTTCTTCATTTTCTAGTTTCATTAATTGTGAGTTTAGACTGCACATATGGGAATGTTCTTCTTTCCTGAGGTAGGCCTGTATTGCAATATACTTTCCTCTTATCACGGCCTTTGCTGCCTCCCACAGATTTTGCAATGTTCAATTACTGTTGTCATTTGTCTCCATATATTGCTTGATCTTTGTTTTTATTTGGTCATTGATCCATTGGTTATTTAGGAGCATGTTGTGAAGCCTCCATGTGTTAGTGGGATTTTTCATTTTCTTTGTGTAATATATTTCTAGTTTTATACCTTTGTGGTCTGAGAAACTGGTTGGTACAATTTCAATCTTTTAAAATTTACCGAGGCTCTTTTTGTGGCCTAGTATATGGTCTATTCCTGAAAATGTTCCATGTGCACTTGAGAAGAATGTGTATTCTGCTGCTTTTGGGTGTAGAATTCTGTAGATGTCTGTTAGGTCCATCTGTGCTACTGTGTTGTTCAGTGCCTCTGTGTCTTTACTTATTTTCTGTCTGGTTGATATGTCCTTCATAGTGAGTGGTGTGTTGAAGTCTCCTAGAATGAATGCATTGCATTCTATTTCTCCTTTTAATTCTATTAGTATTTATTTCACATTTGCAGGTGCTCCTGAGTTAGGTTCATAGATATTTATAATGGTTATGTCTTCCTGTTGGATTGACCCTTTTATTTTATGTAATGTCCTTCTTTGTCTCTTGTGTGATATAAGTACTGCAACTCCTGTTTTTTTCTCCTTATTCGTTGCATCAAATGTCTTTCTCCATCTCTTCACTTTTAGTCTGTGTATGTCTTTGGGTTTAAAGTGAGTCTCTTGAAGGTAGCATATAGATAGGCATTGTTTTTTATCTAATCAGTGACTCTATGTCTTTTGACTAGTGCAGTCAGTCCATTTACATTTAGGGTGATTATGGATAGGTACGTACTTATTGGCATTGCAGGCTTCAGACTCATGGTTACCAAAGGTTAACTTCCATACTATCTAAGAGTCTAACAACTCACTTAATATGCTATTACAAACACAATCCAAAGGCTCTTTTTTGTTTTTTTTCCCTCTTCCTTTTTCTTTGTCCTCGATTCTTTATAAATTAGGTATCATATTCTGTATGCTTTGTCTATCCCTTGGTTGACTTTGGAGATAGTTATTATAATTTTTGCATTTTCTTAGTAATTAGCTGTTCTACTTTCTTTACTGTGGTTTTGTTACCTCTGGTGATAGCTATTAAACTGTAGGAACACTTCCACCTATAGCAGTCCCTCCCAAATACACTGTAGAGATGGTTTGTGGGAGGTAAATGCTCTCAACTTTTGCTCATCTGAGAATTGTTTAATCCCTTCTTCAAATTTAAATGATAATCTTTCCGGGTAAAGTAATCATGGTTCAAGTCCCTCTGCTTCATTTCATTAAATACATCATGCCACTCCCTTCTGGCCCGTAAGGTTTCTGCTGAGAAGTCTGATGATAGCCTGATGGGTTTTCCTTTGTATGTGGTCTTATTACTCTCTCTGGCTGCTTTTAATAGTCTGTCCTTATCCTTGATCTTTGCCATTTTAATTACTATATATCTTAGTGTTGTCTTCCTTGGGTCCCTTGTGTTGGGAGATCTGTGCACCTCCATGGCCTGAGAGACTATCTCCTTCTCAGATTGGGGAATTTTTCAGCAATCACCTCCTCAAAGACCCTTTCTATCCCTTTTTCTCTCTCTTCTTCTTCTGGTGCCCCTATAATGCGAATACTGTTCCATTTGGATTGGTCACACAGTTCTCTCCATATTCTTTCATTCTTAGAGATCCTTTTTTCTCTCTATGCCTCAGCTTCTTTGTATTCCTCTCCTCTAATTTCTATTTCATTAATCGTCTCCTCCACTGTATCTAATCTGCTTTTAATACCGTCCATTGTGCTCTTCAATGATTGGATCTCTGATCGTAATTCAATCCTGAGTTCTTGAATATCTTTCTGTACCTCCATGAGCATGTTAATGATTTTTATTTTGAACTCCCTTTCAGGGAGAGTCATGAGATCCATATCATTTAAATCTTTCTGAGGAGTTGTATTCACAATTTTACTCTGGACCAGGTTCCTTTGTTGTTTCATATTTGTGTATGGCGCCCTCTAGTGCCCAGAAGCTCTACTTTCTGGAGCTGCTCATCCCCTGAAGCAATGTCGGGGATTGTAGGGAAGTGGTATTGGTGCCTTGGGGGAGGAAAGAGCTGTTTCCTGGTTCCTGACTGCTGTGCCTGTCTCCACTGCCTGAACCAGTGGGCCAAGAACACAGGTATAAGCCTCTGTGCTTTGCGTTTTTAGTTGCTGTAGACAGTTCTTCCTCTGGCTGGCCTCACGCCAGGGTAGGGTTTCCCGGTGTGCAAGCCCGGTGGGGCTGGCCAGAAGGAGGCACTAGTCTGCCTGTCACAGAAGGGGTTCTTGGAGCTGTGTAGGCAGCCACGGAGCTGGAGCACCTGAAGATCATGAAAGCGCCCAATCTGCTGGGCAGAGTGCACCCAGACAATTTTGTCTACCTGTCATTTCTCCTGAGCAGTAAGCTCTGTGCAGTCCTTGCCCCTTTAGTAGGTCTCTTGCTAAGGGCTTCTTTGTTAGGAAGTCTCTTAGACTGCCCGCCTTTCTTTTGTCCCAGAACAGCTGGATATGGATCCCTGCTTTTCACAAGCAGCTGGAATCTTAGTCTCTCCAGGAATTCTGCTTGTCTTAGCTTTCCAAGCCCCCAATTATGAGAGTATCATGCAAGCACCATGAAATGTAGGTTTGTGCTCCCAGAGCAGATCTCCAGAGTTAGGTATTTAGCAGTCCCACACTCCACTCCCTCCGTGCTCCATTCCTCTTCTTCCTGCTGTTGAGCTGGGGTGGGGGAAGGGCTTGGATCCCGCAGGACCACAGCTTTAGTATGTTACCCTTTTCTGTGAGGTCTGCTCTTGTCTCCAGGTGCATGAAGTTTGTTGCAGTCCTCTTTCCTGCTGCTCTTTCAAGAGTAGTTGTATTAGTTATAATTTCATATTATATGCGGTTTTAGGAGGAAGCCTCTGTCTCAACTCTCATGCCACCATCTTTAACCCCCTGTAGGCATTTCTTAACACCAAATATTATTGATTTTAATTTTTGTAGCTTTTTCCCATGATAGGCTCTGAGTTTTTTTGAAGATATGAAACATTTATTCTTGCAGTATGCACATTATCTAGCATATAAAAGATGATAAAAGCCTGTTGAAAGGAACCAATATGGGATAGAAAGCTAGTAGCTGAAAATAACCTAAAATACCCAATTCTTTCATTTTATCCCCCATATTCTTCCATTTCTCTGAAAGTGTCTATCACTGCTTTAATGATGCTTGATCAGACACCATCTATTAAGCCATCTTTCAAATGTCAGACTCTCATTCCTAACAATGCTACACAATTGTACATTATTTTAAACTTTTCAAACCTCTTTTGCATGTATAACCTTATTTTGTTCTTACAAGGTTCCAGATGAGAAAACTGAAACTTAAGAAATTTCAATGACTTGGGGTAGAACTCAGGTCTTTTGAACCCTCAGTTCCATTTAATTCCATTTAATTCAGTGCTTCATTATTTTTAATTTTTTTGAAATAGTTTCAAACTTTTGGAAAAGTTGCAAGAATAGAGTGAGAATACCTATGTACTTCACCCAGATTCACCCATTATTGTCATTTTGCCACATTTGATTTCTCTCTCATCTGTCATCTATCTATCCATCTATATATCGCTAGTTTTTGAACCATGTGACAGTAAATTGTAGGCATCATGCTCCTCTACTCCTAAATATGTCAGTGTATATTTCTTAAGAACAGGATATTTACTTACATACCACAGTAAAACTATCAAAGTCAGGAACTCTAACACTGATATAATACTTAAACCAACAGACATTTGAAGTTTGTAATTGCTCCTCATCATGTCTTTAATGAACATTTTTTGGTTCAGGATTAAACAGGATCACACATTACATTTAATTGTTCTATCTTTTTTGTCTCTCTTAACCTTGAATTATCACTCAATCTTCTTTTTAAAATATTTTAATTTTTTATTGAAGTATAGTTGGTATACAATATTATATTCATTTAAAGTATACAACATAGTTATTCAACAGTTATATGCAGTATCATATCCACACACCAAGTACTGTGGTTACTATCTGTCAACATAAAACAATGTTACAGAACTGTTGACTATATTCTCTATGCTGTACTTTCATCCCTGTTATATTTATATTATCACTGAGATTTTGTGCCTCTTTCTCCCCTTCACCTAGTTCAGTTATCCACCCTAACCTCTCCCCCATAGTAACTACCAGTCACTTCTCAGGGTCTATGAGTCTGTTGCTGTTTTTTTCACTTTGTTTTGTTTTGCTTTCTTTTTAGATTCCACATGTAAGTGAAATATATGGTATTTGTCTCTCTCCACCTGACTTATTTCACTTAGCATAATACCCGCTAGGTTCATCCATGTTGTAGCAAATGACAGGGTTGAACAAGTAGGACTATATCAAACTAAAAAGCTTCTGTTCAGCAAAGGAAACCACCAACAAATAAAAAGGCAACCTATAGATGGGAGAATATATTTGTAAATTATTTTTCTGTTAAGGGGTTTATATATATCTGTTTATATATATCTTTTTATATATAAACTTTTCTGTTTATATATATCTAAAATATATAAAAACTCATATGACTCAACACCAAAAAAACAAATAACCTGATTTAAAAAAATGAGCATAGGACCTGAACAGACATTTTTTCAAGAAAAAAATACAGATGGCCAACAGCCACATCACTAATCATTAGGGAAATGCAAATTAAAACCACAATGAGTATCACCTCACACCAGTCAACATGGCTACTATCCAAAAAAACAAGAAATAACAAATGTTGGCAAGGATGTGGAGAAATAGGACCCTCCTACCCTTTTGGTGGGAATGTAAATGGGTGCAGCCACTATGGAAAGCAGTATGGAGGTTCCTCAAAAAACTAAAAATAGAAATACCATATTACCTAGCAATTCCACTTCTGGAATTTACCTGAAGGAAACAAAATCTCTTATTTGAAAAGATACATGCACCCCTATGTTCACTGCAGTATTATTTACAATAGCAAAGATATGGAAACAGCTTAAGTGTCCATCAGTAGATGAATGGATAAAAAAGGTGTGTTACATGCACACAATGGAATACTATTCAGCCATTAAAAGGAAGTATCAAGCCCCTCACTTTTTTTGTTTCATGATGTTGGTATTTCTTTAAGAGTTAAGGGCATTTATTTTATAGAATGTACCTTAATTTGGTTTGTGTGCTTTTCCTCATGATGAGATTCACGTTATGCATTTTGGCAGAATACTCCCTAGGAAAATTTTCCTTCTCAGTGTTCACACCAGGACGCCCACGGTGTCATCCTGTCCCATCATTGGTGATGTAGGCCACTTTTCTTTATTTATATAGTTACTATTTTTCATTTTTGGTTATGTCCAGGGCTCTTAAAATTTTAAATCTCTAGTAGGGTTAATTTAGTCTCTAGTAGGGCAATTAGTGTGCCCCTACTCACAGTTTCTTGAGCCTCCTTTTACTCCAACCATCCTTGAGGCAGCCATCCTGTGCTAAGTGAAAACTGATACCACTCTCCTCACCTCTCCATTTCTGCCTTATTGCTACTCTACATAGCAACTGGGTTGCCTATAGCAAGTAGCAGATATACCTCCCACATTGTAAGAGAGAGAATTAATGCCTATAGGGCAATCCTTGACCAGTAAAGGAAGACCCCAGTGGATAAACGCACCCTTTTGTATACCTTTAACACACAATTCTGATGCTCAATCTTTATGGCTCTTTAGAGGGTCTCAGTGTATCATCCCTGGCTACCTGTGGTCATGTCCAACTTGAAAACATCCCACGTACTACTTTCCTTTTTTCCATTTTATTCTCTGCAGTCTTTCCATCCCTGATTCCTAGGATTTCTCAAAATAATCCCTTACATATGAGTGCTTGCCTCATGTTCTCATCTCTTTCTGAAGGGACCTGGACTAAAATGATTATGCCTACAGGTAACTAGAGATAGTGCATTGGGGAGGTAACAAATTAAAAATGCAGCAGGGCAAATAGTTATGCATTTTTTTTAGGTGCTGACTCATCCAGATCTTCCTTCTTACCCCCAAAACAAAATACACCCTCTTCTACATTAATGCCCCTCTATTTAGACTCTGATTATGCTCTTGGCACTTCTCTCTAGCACCACCTTTCTGCCCTGCGCACTTCCCCTACCAGCACAGCGCCTTAGAACTGCAGGCCCTGAGTGCATTGCTGGAGAATGAAAAGGCCTCGGGGAACGTGACTGCTCTGCTGTTGTGCACAGACCTCTTCCTCCTCCTCCTCCCTGTGCTTTCCCTCAGCTTTGCATTTTCCTTCCACTAATTATTCTATGTTCTTGCTCTTTTCTTTCTGATACGTAACTCATTCTCCTTATGGGAAGACAATAAACCAGAGAAAAGATGAGACTACTATTCCTTTTTAGTAGCAGAATAGAACACCGTGTGTGTGTGTGTGTGTGTGTGAGAGACAGACAGAGAGAGAGAGAGAGGAGAGAGAGAGAGAGAGAGAGAGAGAGAGTGTGTGTGTGTCCGTGTTTCCTAGAAGAAAGCAGCACCAAGATTAAATACCCAGTAAATAATTTGGGATGCTGATTAAATCAAGGAAGACATGTCTGTGATAGGTCTGTGAGATGAAATGTTTTGAGAATTGGAGAATTCCCTGTCTTTGACATTTGGATGACTGACAATTACTTCCAGTTCAACTCTATGACATAGATACAGTTTTTAAATTTTCATAATCAATTCCCTCTTCTTTTAATTAAAAGGAATAGTGGCTATCTATAGCTATCACAGAATTGAACAGAAATCAGAGATAATGAGGTAATATGACTTTAATTTGTTTATAGGTGATGCAAGAATAATCCTCGGTATTGTGTAATAATTCTTCTTCTCCACCCCATAATCATATGGAGATACACAGCTTACTTTCTTTTCACACTGGTGTGTTTTATTATATTCTGTCACATCTCCCTTAAGATACTAAGGCTGGAATTTATGTCTAGAGAAAGATTGTTGACAGGTATTGCAATTTAATTAAACTGATATTTTGAGCATAAACTCTCAGAGTTGGAAGAGACTGCAGAGAATCTTTTATCCAGCCTTCTGCCCAGAGACTTTTTAGTCTCTTCACAGCATTCCTAACAAATGGCTTTTTCAGTCTAAAAACTTCAACCACTGGGTGTCAGTTGTGGGAAGTACACAGTATTTTTTTGCAAAGTTATTATTCTAATTACATGTTCTTGCATTTCTCACACTGCATTAGAAAGTACATGCTGTCAGTCATAAACCAAGATGAAACTATGAACACGACATAATGAAAATTTGTGGTTTGAATTGTCTTGCTGTCCATAAAGGTGAATATATGGCGATCTAGCTACACTCTCTCCTTGCAGAGATAAGGCACAGTTTGGGAACTGTGCCAAGGGTAGGAGATTAAGTAGTCTATGGCACATAGTACCCAAGTAAGCTAACCAGCTAAGATACTTTCAAAGTGAAACAGAGCAGGGAGTCACAGCAGATAATGCCACTCTCTTCACTGGTAATTACTGGCCTCACAATTTTAATACATGGCTGCTACAGAATAAAAGGTAGGTGGCAATTCGTGCAACAGATCATTGTTGCATAGCTTAAAGAAGGGTGACACTAAGCAACAGAATTTTTTTAAACCTGTGCGGTAAGATAGTAAAGATATTAATAATAGACTACGACTAAAAATGCAGTGTCTTAATTACGGTCCCTTTTTCTGATTCTCTCATAAAATGATTTCTACTGCCAGTGAAGGACTAGAAGAAAGGGTTAGGGTTAGGCTGGTAATACAGCAACAGTAATTGTTAAGGTCAAAGAACCTCCCCAAATCTTGGTTAGAAGACGAGCAGTGAGCTATTTTTTATTGGAAGCAATAGAAAATGGGTACATTATAAAAATGAAAAGAAAAAAGTACTTATCAATAAGCTCTTCACTTAATATGCTAGGCTATACTAAACTGCATTATTTCATAGAATCTATTTTCCAGAGGATTTTAATATGCAACCAACAGGCTGTCATTCTCTCTGGAAGAGCCCCACCAAGTGGCCATTCAGCCTGTGGATAAACATCACAGAAAAACAGATTGGGAATCCTTCTAAGAAAGAATGATAGGACAGAAGACGGACGAACGTGAATCCGGTAGAGAAATTCAAATTTAGGCTTCGTGCTTAAGCAAGCCATTTGCTTCTTTCCACCATTTGTTTCTGGTAATTTTCTTGTCTTACTTGAACTATGCTTGCTCTTCAACCTCATGACCTCGTGTGCTTTGAGCCCTCCATTTTCTCCTAATCAATCAGCCTCCTTCTGTCTTCCCATTTTCCTCTGTCCAGCCCCACACAGTGGCATCCACCACTTAACTCACATGTTCAGTATTACTTTCAACTCTAATATAATCATCCTGTTTCTTTGGCCCTGGAAATGAGCAGCTGAGAGTTTCTGCAGAAAAGTCACACAGCTGTGACAATTCACATCCCTACATATTGCTGCTTTCTGACTAAGGTGGGTCTTCAGTTATGGTCAATATGTGCCTGATCAACCGAGAGGAGTTATTCTAAACCTTCCCTCTCCTCTCAAATCATGTTCCTCCCACCAGCCTTTATTAGACTCAGCAGATGATAGTTCTGCATTTCACTGAGAAAAGCCAAGGCCATGAAGTAAGAACTGCACTCACCTTTTCTTCTTACTTACAAGTTTACTGGCATCTGTCCCTCCTTTTCCTGATGGAAGAGGTGCCCAACTAGAGGCTCATTTCTCATCTGTGGCTTGGATTCTAGCCCGCACCTTGCCTATTCACTGAGGTCATCATAACGTGTCATCTTCCTCTCTCCTTTTACCTCAGAAAACAAAGGAAACAGAATTGTATCTCATCAAAAATAAAAGAAAAAGCAAGACTACCCCATCAGTTTGGGGTTTTTAACTATAAGCAAAAGAAACGAACTCAGAATAGCTTAAAGTAAAAATGTAATTCATTAGAAAGAGACTGGTGTAACTCATAGCACAGAAGCAAATGCTAAGCAACCAAGCCTCCTGAGGTCAGAAAGTCCAGGATCACAGAAAATGGAGCTGTGGACCTTCATGGTCACGTGTATTTACAAATTCATGTTCCAGCACCTTCCTTCTCTGTGTCACCATTCGAGATCCATGCCTGGGAAGGAGTCGTGTGACTGGCCTAGCCCACCAGGCATGTGTGCAGAGGGGACATGCTTAGTTTGTTCACTGTTGACTCTTGCATGGCACAGTTCAGTGAACATCATTTGCCCTTATCTTGCTCTTTTATTCCTCTGTAGATCTTGACATGGACATTTTCTCCTTCCTGAGTCCTTTTATCTTTGATCCTGTGACACTACTCTCTCCATTAAAAAAAAAATGATACTCTTTTGAGTCTCCATTGTAGGTCCCTTCTTTTCTGCTTAAACATGTACATGTTGTCTTTCCCTGGCTCTGTGGCTCCTTCTCAGATGCACGGCTTCAGTGTCTACTGTTATATCACAAATGATACCTCATGGGAAAACTTTTTCCTGAGTTTTAGACTGAATTCTACAACACTTAAATATGCAATAAAATTCAGTGTATCTCAAAGAGAACTTTCTTCTTTCCCCCAAATCTGCTCCTCTGTTTGATGAATGGCCCATCTCTTGTCAGTTTCCTAATCCACTTCCCTAAGGAGTTTTCCTAGTTCTCTCTCACACCCAACAATCACTGATCAGTCACTCATAAGTCACTAAATATGGGGCATTTACTTTCTAAATATTTCTTGTTCTCTTTCTCTTACTTATAACCACTCTTTTGACTAAGGTCTTTATAGTTTCTTACTTAGATTGTCACAGCCTCCTCAAGACCTGCTTCCCTTTCATATCACACTCCCTTTTTCACAGGGAAATCTTTCTAAAATGCTCATCTGATCAGCAAGCTTGGATTCAGTCTTTTATCTTTAGGATAAACTTCAAAGTTTATTCCTCACATTCTGTCTTTGGTCACTTTCTAAGCCTTGCTGATGGCCAGTTCCCTAACTCTGCTGTAAAACCCAGATTTCCTGTTGGGGGGATTGGAGCTGCTTTGTAACCTTGCCCGAAAACAAGAACTTCTTGGGGGCCTTGTTAAAACATGTAGATTCTTGGCCTGGGCCTAAATTTATTGAATTGGAATCCCCAGGGGTGGGACTTAGGAATCCCTACTGATTCTTATGATGGGTCCAGTTTATGAACTATTATCCGAATGTTTTTAGGCAGTCCTTTTACTTACATTGTTTCTTTGCTCTGTAATACCCTTCCCTTTTGTCCTTCAGAATTGCAGTTAGTGTCACTTAACTGGTGATCCTCATTTTAATTTACATGTGCCTTTCTGTGCTCCTATACCACCTGTCTCTGTCAGAGTGCCCAGCACACAGTCAGATGTGTGACTGACTTTTCCATATTAGGGCTAATCTAAGAATTATTGTTTACCTTTTTCCCTAGAATATAAGCAGCAAATAATAGGCATTTGATAAAAATTGCTTTGAAAGGTAAAAATGAATACAAAACTCAATATATTATTTGTTGTCAGGAACTTTTTTCTGTTGTTTTCCCTCTAGAGATAGGCATAAGATGCACACTATACAGATACTTTAAAACACCATTATTACTAAAATTCCATTAGAATAATATTGTAGAAAAATATTGTTTGATATGTGAAAATACAACATATTGCTAGAAGAAAAACAGGCTAAGAAAATATGTATATGGTGGGATCTTTGTTAAAAAAGGACAAATTAAGTAAAAGTATTAATATATAACATTGGGAAGATATATAATACAGTTTTATTACTATTACCTTTGGATCATAGAATATGGGTGATTTTTATGTTTTCCACCCAGAATTATGAAAATTTCATAATGCAAAATACAATTAAAAAGATAATAAGCACTTTTCTCAATGTGCTTTGAAAATAAAATGTACATGTACATGTGCATGCACATACACACACATGTGCACACACACACACATACACATGCAATAAAAGAAAAAAAAAGTGTTTGGGTCCTTTAAGCCTTGACTTTTCTGTATAAAGCCAAAAACTATGGAGTGCAAATAGAGTACTGACCTGTTAAGGAAGGCTCAGGAATATAATAAATATGTAACTATCATCAAAAATAATTATGTATTAATTAGAAAAAAAGGGACATGTATCTTTGCAGACTTGTTCATAATCCACAATTCTTTGTGACTTGTGAGTGGACAAGACAGCCAAGAGACAGAGAAACTCTCCAGGGATAATTGTTTTCTTGAGGCAAATACTGGGCGGAGACTTGAGGTTCTTAAGGATTATAAACCAGTTAAATATTTGATATTCTTCCTTAGGGCAGTTTAGTCAACAGTGCAACTAACATCATCACCTGCCAAAAGGAAGAAATTTTCTGGAAGTAGATTAAAATAGGAAGGAGGAAAGGTCTAAAAAAAAGATTCCAGTTGAACAGTTTGTTATTAGCCTTAAAGCTGGTGATCTTGGAAGACTTTATCCACTTTTTTGAGTTTCTTGAAATAGTACTTAAATTTTTCTTAAGTATTTTTTATTCTATTTACTTTAACTATGTACTAATTAAATATTAACTATAAAAATATTAGTAGACACATAGGATTAAAGATGGCGGCATGAGAGGTGAGACAGAGACATCATGCTAAAACCGCATATAATATGAAAATATATTTAATACAGCTAATACTGAAAGAGCAACAGGAAAGAGGGCTATGCCAGACTGCATACACCTGGAGAAGAGAATAAACCTCATGGAACAGGGTAAGGTACCAAAGCCATTGCCCGGCGGGACCCAATCCCTTCCCCCACCCCAGCTCACTGGCGGGAGGAAGAAAAACAGAGTGGGGAGGTGGTGGAGGCCCGGGACGGCTGAACACATAGCTCTGGAGATCTGCTCTGGGAGCACAAACCTACATGGCATAGTGCTCTGGTGATTAGGGGATTGGAAAGCTAAGACAGACAGAATTCTTGGAGAGACTAAGATTCCAGCTGCTTGTGGAAAGCAGGGATCCATATCCAGCTGCTCTGGGACAAAAGAAAGGCGGGCAGTCTGAGAGACTTCCTAACAGTGAGAGGGCTGCTAAAGGGGCAAGGATTACACAGAGTTTACTGCTCAGGAGAAAGGACAGGTAGACAAAATTGTCCGGGTGCACTCTACCCAGCAGGTTGGGAATTTTCACAATCTTTAGGAGCTCCAGCTCCCTGACTGGCTATGCAGTTCCAAGGCCGCCCTCCATGATATGCAGCCTGCTGTGCCTTCGTCCCAGCTAGCCTGCACCTGCCTCACAAACTGGCAAACCATGCCCTGCCTGGCATCAGGCCACCCAGAGGGAAGCCCCACCTACAGCAGCTACAAACACAAAGCATTGAAGCTTATACCTGTGTGCTCGGCCCACTAGTTCTGGCAGTGGAGACAGGCATAGCAGTCAGAAAGCAGGAAACAGCTCTTTCCTCCCCCCAGTCACCAGCACCACTCCCCTGTGACCCCTGACATTGCTAGAGGGGCTGAGCAGCTACAGAGAGTAGAGCTTCTGGGAACTAGAGGGCACCACATACAAACAGGAAACGTCAAAGGAACCTGGTTCAAAGCAAAATCATACATACACCAGGGAAAGAATTGCATGAAACCAATCTCATGAATCTTCCTGAAAGAGATTTCAAAATAAAAATCATAAACATGCTCATGGATGTACAGAAAAATACTCAAGAACTGAGGAATGAATTCCAGTTGGAGATCCAATCATTATGAAACATAGTATCAGAAATGAAACATACAATGGAAGGTTTTTAAAGCATATTAGCTACAGTGGAGGAGACAATAAATGAAATAGAAATTAGAGAAGAGGAACACAAAGAAGCTGAGGCACAGAAAGAAAAAAGGATCTCAAAGAATGAAAGAATATTGAGAGAACTGTGTGACCAATCCATAAGAAACAATATTTGTATTATAGGGGGTACCAGAAGAAGAAGAGAGAGAAAAAGGGATAGAAAGTGTCTGTGAGGAGGTAATTACTGAAAACTGCCCCAATCTGGGGAAGGAGATAGTCTCTCAGGCCATGGAGGTGCACAGATCTCCCAACACAAGGGACCCAAGGAAGACAACACCAAGACATATAGTAATTAAAATGGCAAAGATCAAGGATAAGGACAGACTATCAAAAGCAGCCAGAGAGAGAAAAAATATCACATGCAAAGAAAAGCCCATCAGGCTATCATCACACTTCTCAGCAGAAACCTTACAGGCCAGAAGGGAATAGCATGATATATTTAATGCAATGAAGCAGAAGAGCCTCAAACCAAGAATACTATATCCGGCAAGATTATCATTTAAATTTGAAGGAGGGATTAAACAATTCCCAGATAAGCAAAAGCTGAGAGAATTTACCTCCCACAAATGGTCTCTACAGAGTATTTTGGAGGGACTGCTATAGATGGAAGTGTTCCTAAGGTTTAATAGCTGTCACCAGAGGTAATAAAACCACAGTAAAGAAAGTAGAACAGCTAATTACTAAGAAAATGCAAAATGTAATTAACTACTCCCAAAGTCAGTCAAGGGATAGAAAAGAGTACAGAAAATGATACCTAATATATAAAGAATTCAGGAGGAAGAAAAAGGAGGAGAAAAAAAGAACCTTTAGATTGTGTTTGTAATAGCATATTAAGTGAGTTAGGTTAGACTCTTAGATACTAAGGCATTATCCTTGAACCTTTGGTAACCACAAATCTAAAGCATGCAATGGCAATAAGTACATACCTATGCATAATCACCTTAAATGTAAATGATCTGAATGTACCAATAAAAAGAGATAGACTCACTGAATGGATAAAAAACAAGATCCATCTATATGCTGCCTACAAGAGACTCACTTTAAACCCAAAGACATAGAGAGTCTAAAAGTGAAAGGATGGAAAAAGATATTTCATTCAGTAGGGAGAAAAAAGCAGGAGTTGCAGTACTTGTGTGAGATAAAATAGACTTCAAAACAAAGAAAGTCACAAGAGACAAAAAGACATTACATAATGATTAAGGGGTCAATCCAACAAGAAGATATAACAATTATAAATATCAATGCACCCAACACAGGAGCTCCTACATATGTGAAACAAATACTAACAGAATTAAAGGGAGAAACAGAATGCAATGCATTCATTCTAGGAGACTTCAACACACCACTCACTCCAAAGGACAGATCAACCAGACAGAAAATAGGTAAAGACACAGAGGCACTGAACAACACATTAGCACAGATGGACCTAACAGACATCTACAGAACTCTACACCCAAAAGCAGCAGAATACACATTCTTCTCAAGTGCACATGGAACATTTTTAGGAACAGATCATATACTAGGCCACAAAAAGAGCCTCGGTAAATTTTAAAAGATTGAAATTGTACCAACCAGTTTCTCAGACCAAAAAGGTATAAAACTAGAAATATATTACACAAAGAAAATGAAAAATCCCACTAACACACGGAGGCTTCACAACATGCTCCTAAAGAACCAATGGATCAATGACCAAATAAAAACAAAGATCAAGCAATATATGGAAACAAATGACAACAATAATTCAATACCACAAAATCTGTGAGATGCAGTGAAGGCTGTGCTAAGAGGAAAGTATATTGTAATACAGGCCTACCTCAAGAAAGAACAATCCCACATGAACAGTCTAAACTCACAACTAACGAATTTAGTGCAGACCTAATACCATTCTCCTTAAAGTTTTCCAAAATGTAGAAGAGGGAATACTTCCAAACTCATTCTGGGGCCAGCATTACTCTAATACCAAAACCAGGTAAAGACACCACACACAAAAAAATTACATACCAATATCCCTTGTGAACATAGTTGCAAAAATACTCAACAAAATATTAGCCAACCAAATTAAAAAATATGTCAAAAAGATCATCCACCATGATCAAGTAGGATTTATTCTAGGGATGTAAGGATGGTACAGTATTAGAAAATCCGTCAATGCCATCTACCACATCATCAAAAAGAAGGACAAAAACCACATGGTCATCTTCATAGATGCCGAAAAAGCATTTGACAAAATTAAACATCTACACATGATGAAAACTCTCAACAAAATGGTATAGAGGGCAATACCTCAACATAATAAAGGCCATAAATGATAAAGCCAATATCATACTTAATAGCAAGAAGCTGAAAGCCTTTCCTTTAAGATCTGGAACATGACAAGGGTGCCCACTCTCTCCACTTTTATTTAGTTCTGGAGGTCCTCACTATAGCAATTAGACAACACAAAGGAATAAAGGGCATCCAGATTGGTAAGGAAGAATTTAAATTGTCACTGTTTGCAGATGACATGATATTGTACATAAAAAACCCTAAAGAATCCACTCCAAAACTGCTAGACCTAATAGCTGAATTCAGCAAAGTTGCCGGATACACAATTAATACACAGAAATCTGTTGCATTCGTAAACACTAACGATGAACTAGCAGAAAGGGAAATCAGAAAAACAATTCCATTCACAATTGCATCAAAAAGAATGTAATACCTAACCAAGAAAGTGAAAGATCTACCCTTTGAAAACTACAAGGCACTCATGAGAGACATTAAAGAAGATACCAATAAATGGAAACACATCCTGTGATCATGGATAAGCAGAATTAATATTGTCAAAATGGCCATCCTGCCTAAAGGAATCTACAGATTCAATGCAATTCCTAGGAAAATACCAAGAGTATTCTTCAATGAACTAAAGCAAATCATTCTAAAATTCATATGGAACCATAAAAGACCCTGAATAGCCAAAGCAATCCTGGGAAGGAAGAATAAAGCAGGTGGGATCTCATTTCCTAACTTCAAGCTCTACTACAAAGTCACAGTACTCAAGACAATTTGGTACTGGCACAAGAACAGACCCATAGACCAAAGGAACAGACTAGGGAGCCCTGATATAAACCCAACAATATATGGTCAATTCATATATGACAAAGGAGCTATGGACATACAATGGGGAAATGACAGCCTGTTCAAAAACTGGTGTTGGCAAAACTGGACAGCTACATGCAAGAGAATGAAACTGGATTATTGTTTAACTCCACACAAAAAAGTAAACTTGAAATGGATCAAAGACCTGAATATAGGTCATGAAACCATAAAAATCTTAGAAGGCAACACAGACAAAAATCTCCTGAATATAAAAATGAGCAAATTCTTTTTAAACGCATTTCCTCAAGCAAGGGAAACAAAAGCTAAAATGAACACTCAGAACTACATCAAAGTAAAAAGCTTCTGTATGGCAAAGGACGCCATCAACAGAACAAAAAGGCATCCAACAGTATGGGAGAATATATTTGTAAATGACATATTCGACAAGGAGTTAACCTCCAAAATATATAAAGAACTCACATGCCTCAATAATCAAAAACCAAATAACCTGATTAAAAAATGTGTGGAGGATATGAAGAGACAATTCTCCAAAGAAAAAATTCAGATGGCTAACAGACACATGAAAAAATGCTCCACATCACTATTCATCAGGTAAATGCAAATTAAAATGACAATGAGATGTTACCTCACACCAGTAAGGATGGCCAGCATCAAAAAGACTAAGAACAACAAATTCTGGTGAGGATGCAGAGAAAGGGGAACCCTCCTATGCTGCTGGTGGGATTCTAAGCTACTTCAACCATTGTGGAAAGCAATATGGGTTCCTCAAAAAAAATAAAAATAGAAATACAAAATGACCTGGGAATCCCACTCCTTGGAATTTACCCAAAGAATACAAGTTCTCAGATTCAAAAAGACATATGCACCTTTATGTTTATCACAGCACTGTTACAATAGCCAAGATATGGGAGCAACCTAAGTGTCCATCAGTAGATGAATGGATAAATAAGAGGTGGTTCATATACACAATGGAATACTATTCAGCCAAAAGAAAGAAACAAATCCTACCATTTGCAACAACATGGATGGAGCTGGAGGATATTATGCTCAGTGAAATAAGCCAGGCAGAGAAAGGCAAGTGCCAAATGATTTCTCTCATTTGTGGATTATAATAATGAAGCAAAATGAAGGAACAGAACAGCAGCAGACTCACAGACTACATGAGGGACTAGAGGTTACCAAAGGGGAGGGGTGTGGGATGGTGGGTGTGGAGGGAAGGAGAAGGGGATTGATGGGTATTATGTTTAGTACACATGGTGTTTGGGGTTACAGGGAAGACAGTGTAGCACAGAGAAGGCAAATAGTGAATCCGTGGCATCTTACTATACTGATGGGCAGTGACTGCAATGGGGTATGGGTGGGGACTTGATAATATGGGTAAATGTAGTAACCACATTTTTTTCATGTGAAACCTTCATAAGAGTGTATATCAACAATACCTTTAAAATGTTAGTAATACTTGTAGGGAAAAGATATTTTTAATAAGATAGGAGTAACTGAACAGCTGTGGGCCACTAGTTCTTACCTCTGTCAAGGACATGGGCATACCGGGGGCACCACCCTTTACTGGCGGAAGAGCATGAATGGAGAAGTGTTGACCTGGAGGAAGAGTGCCAACTCTGCAGCTGGCCTGACCAACCTGAACTTCACAAATATCTTAAGAAGAAACAAAGAATTGTTCGCTTGAAATTTGACTCAGATGCCCACATCCAAGAAATAACAGCAAATTCAAATTCCCACCTTTTGGGAATAATGAACCTTAAATGTGATGTAGCATCTTATTTAGAAATTCCAGGTGCACTTGAAATATACTCATACATAAAGTTAATGCCTAAAATTACATACACAGGGACTTCCGGGAAGATGGTGGTGTGAGCAGGGTGGCAGAAATCTCCTCCCAACACTATATTTATCTATGAAAACACAGCAAATACATCTATTACTAAAAGAGAGATAAGAATACACAGGAAAGCGCACAGCATGCAGCTACACCCGAGAGGACTCGGCACCCCAAGAGGCAGGTAAGATACGGAGCCATGACCCGGCGGGACCCGAGCACTCCCCCACTCCAGCGCACCGGCGGAAGGAGAGGATTCAGAGTCAGGAGGGAGTGGAAGTGCACCCCGCGAAGTAGCCAGCCCCGGTGATCTGCGCGGGGAGCGCTGACCCACATTGCGCAGTGCAGTGGAGATTGGAGAGACAGAGGGGCAGAATCTGAGCAGGGAAGCACCAGGGTGCTTGCAGCCGGCTCCCGGGAAGGGAAAAAAAAAAGCGCGCGCTTTCTTCAGTGGTCTTCAAGAGACAGGAGCCCAGCGGAGGAGCCGGATCGCCCCAGCACACTCAGCCCAGCAGGATGGGAGTCCTGGGGAGTTTCAGTCACCTTAGCTGGTGACTGGGGAAACGTAGCCATACTTCCACTTCTCACTGAGATCAACAGCCTCCTATTCGTTCCGACCCTGCCGGAGTGATAAAGGGCCCTGCGGAGTGGCGCAGTCACAGCTGTGGAATAGTGGGGCAATAGTGCCACCTACAGCATTCCCACAGAATGTATGTCCGGTGGGCATTTTGTTTTGTTTTTTGTTCTTTCTTTTCTTTCTTTTTTTCTTTCTTTCATTCCTTCTTTTTTCTTTTTTTCTCTTTTTTTTTCTTCTCTTTTTAAAGACTTAAAGAGCCCAGATGACATACGTGGCAACTATCAGTGACCAATTCTATAGCCATGAAAAGACAGAGGAATATGCTTCAGACCAAAATCAACTAGACAACCCCAGAGAGGGACTCTGAAGGGATGGAAATGCACAGTTTTCCTGAAAAAGAATTCAGAATAAAAGTCATAACCATGCTGATGGACCTACAGAGAAATGTGCAAGAGCTGAGGGAGGAAGTGAGGGAACTGAGGAAAGACAATGCAGAAATCAGACAAGCAATTGACGGGCTTAAGAGCAGAATGGATGAGATGCCAGAGACTGTTAATGGAATAGAAAACAGAGAACAGGAGTACAGAGCAGCTGAGGCAGAGAGAGATAAAAGGATTTCTAGGAATGAAAGAATATTAAGAGAACTGTGTGACCAATCCAAACGGAACAATATTCGCATTATAGGAGTACCAGAGGAAGAAGAGAGAGAAAAAGGGATAGAAAGTGTCTTTGAAGAAATAATTGCTGAAACCTTTCCCTCGCTGGGGAAGGAAGTAGTCTCACTGTCCACCGAAGCTCATAGATCTCCCAACACAAGGGAGCCAAGGAAGACAACATCAAGATACATAATAATTAAGATGGCAAAGATCAAAGATAAAGACAGGGTATTAAAGGCAGCTAGAGAGAGAAAAAAGGTCACCTACAAAGGAAAACCCATCAGACTATCATCAGACTTCTCAACAGAAACCTTACATGCCAGAAGAGAATGGCATGATATATTTAACGTTATGAAACAGAAGGGCCTCGAACCAAGAATATTGTATCCAGCACGATTATCATTTAAATATGATGGAGGAATTAAACAATTTCCAGACAAACGAAAGTTGAGAGAGTTTGCCTGTCATAAACCACCACTACAGGATATCTGAAATGGACTGCGCTAGATGGAAGGACACCTAAGGCTAAAAAGATGTCACCAGAGAAAATAAAATCATAGCAAAGAAAGCAGACCATCCAAATACTAACTAAAGGCAAAGAATAAAACACCTATTATAGAAAGAATGGAGGAGGAGGAATAAGAAGGGAGAGAAATGAAGAAACATCAGACTGTGTTTACGATAACTTAACAAGAAAGTTAAGTTAGATTGTTAGAAAGTAAGGAAACAAACCTTGAACCCTTGGTAACCATGAATCTAAAGCCAGCAATGGCAATAAGCACGTATCTATCGATAATCACCCTAAATGTAAATGGACTGAATGCACCAGTCAAAAGACACAGAGTAACAGAATGGATAAAAAAGCAAGACCGATCTATATGCTGCCTACAAGAAACTCACCTCATATCCAAAGATATACACAGACTAAAAGTGAAGGGATGGAAAAAGATATTTCATGCAAAAAAACAAAGAGAAAAAAGCAGGTGTTGCAGTACTTGTATCAGAAAAAATAGACTTCAAAACGAAGAAAGTAGCAAAAGATAAAGAAGGACGTTACATAATGATATACGGGTCCGTCCAACAAGAAGATGTAACCATTACAATATATATGCACCCAACAGAGGAGCGCCAGCATATGTGACACAAATACTAACAGAATTAAAGGAGGAAATAACAGCAATGCATTCATTTTAGGAGACTTCAACACACCACTCACTCCAGGGCACAGATCAACCAGACAGAAAATAAGTAAAGACACAGAGGCACTGAACAACACACTAGAACAGATGGACCTAACAGACATCTACAGAACTCTACACCCAAAAGCAACAGGATACACATTCTTCTCAAGTGCACATGGAACATTTTCCAGAATAGACCACATACTAGGCCACAAAAAGAACCTCAGAAAGTCAGAAATATTGAAATTCTACCAACCAACTTCTCAGATCACAAAGGTATAAAACTAGAAATAAATTTTAGAAAGAAATCAAAAAGGCTCACAAATACATAGAGACTTAACAACACTCTCCTAATTAATCAATGGGTTAACGACCAAATCAAAACAGAAATCAAAGAATATATTGAGACTAATGATAACAACAACACAAAGCCACAACTTCTGTGGGACGCAGCAAAGGCAGTTCTAAGACGAAAGAATATTGCAATCCAGGTCTATTTAAAGAAGGAAGAACATTCCCAAATGAATAGTCTAAAGACACAATTACTGAAATTGGAAAAAGAAGAACAAATGAGGCCCAAAATCACCAGAAGGAGGGACTTAATAAAGATCAGAGAAGAAATAAATAAAATTGAGAAGAATAAAACAATAGAAAAAATCAATAAAACCCAGAGTTGGTTCTTTGAAAAAATAAACCAAATAGATAAACCCCTAGCCAAACTCATTAAGAGAAAAAGAAAATCTACACACATAAACACAATCAGAAATGAGAAAGGAAAAATCACGAGGGACCCCACAGAAATACAAAGAGTCATGGGAGAATATTATGAGAATCTATTTGTTAACAAGTTGGAAAACATAGAAGAAATGGACAACTTCTTAGAAAAATACAACCTTCCAAGACTGACCAAGCAAGAAACAGAAAAACTAAACAGACCAATCACCAGCGACGAAATCGAATTGGTAATCAAAAAACTACCCAAGAACAAAACCCCCGGGCCTGATGGATTCACCTCTGAATTCTACAAGACATACAGAGAAGAAATAACACCCATTCTCCTTAAAGTTTTCCAAAAAATAGAAGAGGAGTGAATACTTCCAAACTCATTCTATGAAGCCAGCATCACTCTAATACCAAAACGTGGCAAAGACCTCATCAAAAAAGAAAATTACAGACCAATATCCCTGATGAACGTAGATGCAAAAATACTCAACAAAATATTAGCAAACCGAATTCAAAAATACATCAAGAGGATCATACACTATGATCAAGTGGGATTCATCCCAGGGATGCAAGGATGGTACAACATTCGAAAATCCATCAACATCATCCACCACATCCACAAAAAGAAGAACAAAAACCACATGATCATCTCCATAGATGCAGAAAAAGCATTTGACAAAATTCAGCATCCATTCCTGATTAAAACTCTCAACAAAGTGGATATAGACGGCAAGTACCTCAACATCATAAAGGCTATATATGACAAACCCACAGCTAACATCATACTTAATGGCGAGGCTCTGAAAGCTTTTCATCTAAGATGGTTAACAAGACAGGGATGCCCACTCTCTCCACTGTTATTCACATAGTACTGGAGGTCCTAGCCACAGCAATCAGACAAAACGAAGACATACAAGGCATCCAGATTGGTAAAGAAGAAGTCAAATTGTCACTATTTGCACATGACATGATACTGTGCATAAAAAAACATACGATTCCATTCCAAAACTACTAGCACTAATATCTGAATTCAGCAAAGTTGCAGCATACAAAATTAACACACAGAAATCTGTTGCTTTCCTATACACTAATGATGAACTAGCAGAAAGAGAAATCAGAAAAACAATTCCATTCACAATTGCATCAAAAAGAATAAAATACCTAGGAATAAACCTAACGAAGGAAGTGAAAGACCTGTACTCTGAAAACTACAAGATACTCCTAAGAGAAATTAAAGAGTACACTAACAAATGGAAATGCATCCCATGCTCTTGGCTAGGAAGAATAAATATTGTCAAAATGGCTGTACTACCTAAAGCAATCTACAGATTCAATGCAATCCCTATCAAACTACCAACAGCTTTCTTCAATGAACTGGAACAAATAATTCTAAAATTCATATGGAACCCCAAAAGACCCCGAATAGTCAAATCAATCCTGAGAAGGAGGCATAAAACAGGGGGCATTACACTCCCTGACTTCAAGCTCTACTACCAAGCCACAGCAATCAAGAGAATTTGGTATTGGCACAAAAACAGACCCACAGACCAGTGGAACAGAATAGAAAATCCAAACATTAACCCAAACATATACACTCAATTAATATTTGATAAAAATGTCTTGGATATACAATGTGGAGATGACAGCGTCTTCAGCAGCTGGTGTTGGACAAACTGGACAGCTACATGTAAGAGAATGAAACTGGATACTGTCTGGCTCCATACACAAAAGTGAACTCAAGGTGGATCAAAGACCTGAATGTAAGTCATGAAACCATAAAACTCTTAGAAAAAAACATAGGCAAAAATCTCTTGGACATAAACATGAGCGACTTCTTCATGCACATATCTCCCCGAGCAAGGGAAACAAAAGGAAAAATGAACAAGTGGGACTATATCAAGCTGAAAAGCTTCTGTACAGCAAAGGACACCATCAGTAGAACAAAAAGACATCCTACAATATGGGAGAATATATTCATAAATGACGTATCTGATAAAGGGTTGACATCCAAAATATATAAAGAACTCACGCACCTTAACAAACAAAAGCAAATAATCCAATTAAGAAATGGGCAGAGGACATGAATAGACACTTCTCCAAAGAAGAAATTCAGATGGCCAACAGGCACATGAAAAGATGCTCCACATCGCTAATCATCAGAGAAATGCAGATTAAAACCACAATGAGATATCACCTCACACTGGTGAGGATGGCCAACATCCAAAACACAAACAACAACAAATGTTGGTGAGGATGTGGCGAAAAGGGAACCCTCCTACACTGCTGGTGGCAATGCAAATTAGTTCCACCATTGTGGAAAGCAGTATGGAGGTTCCTCAAAAAAGTCAGAGTAGAAATACCATTTGACCCAGGTATCCCACTCCTAGGAATTTACCCTAAGAATGCAGCAGCCCAGTTTGAAAAAGACATATGCACCCCTATGTTTATCACAGCACTATTTACAATAGCCAAGAAATGGAAGCAACCTAAGTGTCCATTAGTAGATGAATGGATAAAGAAGATGTGGTACATATACACAATGGAATATTATTCAGCCATAAGAAGAAAACAAATCCTACCATTTGCAACAACATGGATGGAGCTAGAGAGTATTATGCTCAGTGAAATAAGCCAAGCCAAAAAAGACAAGTATCAAATGATTTCACTCATCTGTGGAGTATAAGAAGAAAGAAGAAATACTGAAGGAACAAAACAGCAGCAGACTCACAGAACCCAAGAACGGACTAATAGTTACCATAGGGAAAGGGACTGGGGAAAATGGCTGGGAAGGGAGGGATAAGAGGGAAAAGGGGGCATTATGATTAGCAGATGTAATGTTGGGGGCGTATTGTGAGGGCTGTACAACTCAGAGAAGACAAGTAGTGATTCTATAGCATCTCACTACGCTGATGGGCCCTGACTGTAATGGGGTTTGTGGGGGGGACCTGATGAAGGGGTAGTTTAATAACCATAATATTGCACATGTAATTGTAGATTAATGATAATAAAATAATTATATTTAAAAAGGATCAAAATAAGAAATAAAAGTACATACACGTTTAGTGGAATAATTTTTCTTATTACATAACTTTTTTAATGGCATGGTTTAGATGCCATTAGTTTACGTAAGTGCTCTTGGTAAAACAAATATTGATGTTTGAACAGTTTTTCAGGATTTGGCCTATTACATAAAGTGGGGCAAATAATTGTATAAAATACATTGTGATTAGCTTCAAATTAAAATGGCAAATTATATTTTGTTTACTAATATAAACTACTTCATGCATTAAGAACTAATAGTAGAATATATTGAAAACCGCAGTGCTCTAACAAACTATGACTAAAGAATCTTAAAACAAGTCATCACTTGACCAGAAAGGCTTGTCATCTGACTTCTAATTTAAAAAAGTATGTTGCTTACTCTGCAAAAGCAGCAAGACCTGAATGATCTAATAGCAGCATTTTTTTTCCTATGTTTGCAGAGAGCCGGACATTATTTTAACAAGATTCAGTACCAGGAATGCTTTTTTGAACAATAGACCTGAAAATTTTTTTCTTGACCTTACTTAGAATTAGCATGTAAATGGCAAGTAATGATTTATGATTAATTCATTAGATGGAACCTGAAGTCCTGTAAAATATCCTTTTTTTTTCACTTTGGTAAGAATTATAGGTTTAATATGTCTTATGATTAGCTTCAAAGAACTAGCATAATATACTTTTGATATTAAAAAGATGATCAGATTCTATTTTAGGGAGTGTGATATGTTTGTAGGTAAAATAAAAGGCAAGGAACTGGTAATTAAACTAGTTGATGTTAAGCTAAGAATAAAATTTTAAATTGAAAATAGATATCCAACATTATCATTATATAAGAAAACTAAATAAAAGAATAATCATTTTCTGAAGTTCCTTTATATTAGACAAAAACTGAAGTTTGATGGTCTTGGGATATGTCTTTGTATAATATAAGCTCCTTGAAAACAATTCCTTGTATATTCAGCCATTGTTTTTATATTCAACACAGTGTTTACACATATGGAGACCTGAAGTTACTCTCTCTCCACTGTGGTTCACAAGGCCCTGTTTCACACTGACATAAGCAACATTGCTCCTTCAAAATTAGTTCCTTTAATAGTTGGGTAGTTAACAACTTCCAATAGTTGGATATAGATGAAGACTATAGATCTCCTTTCCCTCAACCTAGGTATGAGGTGATACCTTACACTGTGAGAAATCAAGCAATCCTCAGTCTGAATTTTGAAACTCAGCAAGCATTTATTAGCATTCAGACACCAGCACGGTCATACAACCTGTCTGCATTCTCAGTTAAGCCCAGCCTCTTACTTTTATGGTTGTCTGATAAGCAAACTGCATTGAAGGTTTACTCAAGGCAGAGGCAATAATATATATTTTTTATAATTTATTTTCTTATCATTAATCTACTATTACATATGCAATATTATGGTTATTAAACTACCCCCTTCATCAGGTCCCCCCCACTAACCCCATTACAGTCACTGCCCACCAGCGTAGTGAGATGCTATAGAATCACTACTAGTCTTCTCTGAGTTGTACAGCCCTCGCAATACGCCCCCAACATTACATCTGCTAATCATAATGTCCCTTTTTCCCTCTTATCCCTCCCTTCCCACCCATTATCCCCAGTCCCTTTCCCTTTGGTAACTATTAGTCCGTTCTTGGGTTCTGTGAGTTTGCTGCTGTTTTGTTCCTTCAGTATTTCTTCTTTGTTCTTATACTCCACATATGAGTGAAATCATTTGATACTTGTCTTTTATGGCTTGGCTTATTTCACTGAACATAATACTCTCTAGCTCCATCCATGTTGTTGTAAATGGTAGGATTTGTTTTCTTCTTATGGCTGAATAATATTCCATTGTGTATATGTACCACCTCTTCTTTATCCATTCATCTACTGATGGACACTTAGGTTGCTTCCATTTCTGGGCTATTGTAAATAGTGCTGCGATAAACATAGGGGTGCATATGTCTTTTTCAAACTGGGCTGCTGCATTCTTAGGGTAAATTCCTAGGAGTGGGATACCTGGGTCAAATGGTATTTCTACTCTGACTTTTTTGAGGAACCTCCATACTGCTTTCCACAATGGTGGAACTAATTTGCATTGCCACCAGCAGTGTAGGAGGGTTCCCTTTTCACCACATCCTCACCAACATTTGTTGTTGTTTGTGTTTTGGATGTTGGCCATCCTCACTGGTGTGAGGTGATATCTCATTGTGGTTTTAAGCTGCATTTCTCTGATGATTAGCGATGTGGAGCATCTTTTCATGTGCCTGTTGGCCATCTGAATTTCTTCTTTGGAGAAGTGTCTATTCATGTCCTCTGCCCATTTCTTAATTGGGTTATTTGCTTTTTGTTTGTAAAGGTGTGTGAGTTCTTTATATATTTTGGATGTCAACCCCTTATTGGATACGTCATTTATGAATATATTCTCCCATATTGTAGGATGTCTTTTTGTTCTGCTAATGGTGTCCTTTGCTGTACAGAAGCTTTTCAGCTTGATATAGTCCCACTTGTTCATTTTTGCTTTTGTTTCCCTTGCTCAGGGAGATATGTTCATGAAGAAGTCCCTCATATTTATGTACAAGAGATTTTTGTCTATGTTTTTTCTAAGACTTTTGCGGTTTCATGACTTACATTCAGGTCTTTGATCCACCTTGAGTTTACCTTTGTACATGGGGTTAGACTGTAGTCCAGTTTCATTCTCTTACATGTAGCTGTCCAGTTTGTCCAACACCAGCTGCTGAAGATGCTGTCATCTCCCCATTGTATACCCACGGCTCCTTTATCAAATGTTAATTGACTGTATATGTTTCGTTAATGTTTGGATTTTCTATTCTGTTCCACTGGTCTGTGGGTCTGTTTTTCTGCCAGTACCAAATTGCCTTGATTACTGTGGCTTTGTAGTAGAGCTTGAAGTCAGGGAGCATAATTCCACCAGTTTTATTCCTCCTTCTCAGGATTGCTTTGGCTATTCGGGGTCTTTTGTGGTTCCATATGAATTTTAGAATTATTTGTTCCAGTTCACTGAAGAAAACTGTTGGTAGTTTGATAGGGATTGCATTGAATCTGTAGATTGCTTTAGGTAGTATAGCCATTTTGACAATATTTATTCTTCCTAGCCAAGAGCATGGGATGCATTTCCATTTGTTAGTGTCCTCTTTAATTTCTCTTAGGAGTGTCTTGTAGTTTTCAGAGTACAGGTCTTTCACTTCCTTCGTTAGGTTTATTCCTAGGTATTTTATTCTTTTTGATGCAATTGTGAATGGAATTGTTTTTCTGATTTCTCTTTCTGTTAGTTCATCATTAGTGTATAGGAAAGCAACAGATTTCTGTGTGTTAATTTTGTATCCTGCAACTTTGCTGAATTCAGATATTAGTTCTAGTAGTTTTGGAATGGAGTCTTTAGGGTTTTTTTATGCACAGTATCATGTCATGTGCAAATAGTGACAGTTTGACTTCTTCTTTACCAGTTTGGATGCCTTGTATGTCTTTGTTTTGTCTGATTGCTGTGGCTAGGACCTCCAGTACTATGTTGAATAACAGTGGAGACAGTGGGCATCCCTGTCTTGTTCCCGATCTTAGATGAAAAGCTTTCAGCGTCTCGCCGTTAAGTATGATGTTAGCTGTGGGTTTGTCATATATAGCCTTTATGATGTTGAGGTACTTGCCATCTATACCCATTTTTTTGAGAGTTTTAATCAGGAATGGATGCTGAATTTTGTCAAATGCTTTTTCTGCATCTATGGAGATGATCATGTGGTTTTTGTTCTTCTTTTTGTGGATGTGGTGGATGATGTTGATGGATTTTCGAATGTTGTACCATCCTTGCATCCCTGGATGAATCCCACTTGATCATGGTGTATGATCCTCTTGATGTATTTTTGAATTTGTTTTGCTAATATTTTGTTGAGTATTTTTGCATCTACGTTCATCAGGGATATTGGTCTGTAATTTTCTTTCTTGGTGCGGTCTTTGCCTGGGTTTGGTATTAGAGTGATGCTGGCTTCATAGAATGAGTTTGGAAGTATTCCCTCCTCTTCTATTTTTTGGAAAACTTTAAGGAGAATGTGTGTTATTTCTTCTCTGTATGTCTGGTAGAATTCAGAGGTGAATCCATCTGGCCTGGGAGTTTTGTTCTTGGGTAGTTTTTTGATTACTGATTCAAGTTCATTGCTGGTGATTGGTCTGTTTAGTTTTTCTGTTTCTTGCTTGGTCAGTCTTGGAATGTTGTATTTTTCTTGGAAGTTTTCCATTTCTTTTATGTTTTCCAGCTTGTTAGCATATAGATTCTCCTAATATTCTCTTATAATTCTTTGTATTTCTGTGGGGTCCGTCGTTATTTTTCCTTTCTCATTTCTGATTCTGTTTATGTCTGTAGATTCTCTTTTTCTCTTAGTGAGTCTGGCTAGGGGTTTATCTATTTTGTTTATTTTTTCAAAGAACCAGCTCTTTGTTTCATTGATTTTTTCTATTGTTTTGTTTTTCTCAATTTTATTTATTTCTTCTCTAATCTTTATTATGTCTCTCCTTCTGGTGACTTTGGGTCTCATTTGTTGTTCTTTTTCCAATTTCAGTAATTGTGTCTTTAGACTATTCATTTGGAAATGTTCTTCCTTCTTTAAATAGGCGTGGATTGCAATATACTTTCCTCTTAGAACTGCCTTTGCTGCATCCCACAGAAGTTGTGGCTTTGTGTTGTTGTTATCATTAGTCTCCATATATTCTTTCATTTCTGTTTTGATTTGGTCATTAACTCACTGATTAGTTAGGAGAATGTTGTTAAGTCTCTGTGTATTTGTGAGGTTTTTTGATTTCTTTCTAATATTTATTTCTAGTTTTATACCTTTGTGATCTGAGAAGTTGGTTGGTAGAATTTCAATATTTCTGACTTTCTGAGGTTCTTTTTGTGGCCTAGTATGTGGTCTATTCTGGAAAATGTTCCATGTGCACCTGAGAAAAATATGTATCCTGCTGCTTTTGGGTGCTGAGTTCTCTAGATATCTGTTAGGTCCATCTGTTCTAGTGTGTTGTTCAGTGCCTCTGTGTATTTACTTATTTTCTGTCTGGTTCATCTGTGCCCTGGAGTGAGTGGTGTGTTGAAGTCTCCTAAAATGAATGCATTGCTGTCTATTTCCTCCTTTAATTCTGTTGGTATTTGTTTCACATATGCTGGCGCTCCTCTGTTGGGTGCATATATATTTATAATGTTATATATTCTTGTTGGACTGATCCCTTTATCATTATGTAATGTCCTTCTTTATCTCTTGCTACTTTCTTCGTTTTGAAGTCTATATTTTCTGATACAAGTACTGCAATACCTGCTTTTTTCTCCTTGTTGTTTGCATGAAATATCTTTTTCCATCCCTTCACTTTTTGTCTTCGTATGTCTTTGGGTTTAAAGTGAGTCTCTTGAAGGCAGCATATAGGTGGGTCTTGTTTTTTTATTCATTCAGTGACTCTATGTCTTTTGACTGGTGCATTCAGTCCATTTACATTTAGGGTGATTATGGATAGGTATGTACTTATTGACATTGCAGGCTTCAGATTCGTGGTTGCCAAAGGTTCAAGGTTAAGTTCCCTACTATCTAAAAGTCTAACAACCAGCTTAATATGCTATTACAAACACAATCTAAAGGTTGTTTGTTTGTTTCCTCTTTTTTCTTTCTATTCCATTCTTTATATATTAGGTATCATATTCTGTACTGTTTGTCTATCCCTTGATTGACTTTGCGAATGGTTAATTTAATTTTGCATTTTCTTAGTAATTAGCTGTTCTATTTTCTTTACTGTGGTTTTATTACCTCTGGTGACAGCTCTTAATCTGTAGGAACACTCCCATCTATAGCAGTCCCTCCAAAATACACTGTAGAGATGGTTTGTGGGAGGCAAATTCTCTCAGCTTTTGCTTATCCTGGAATTGTTTAATCCCTCCTTCAAATTTAAATGATAATCTTTCCAGATAAAGTATTCTTGGTTTGAGTCCCTTCTGCGTCATTGCATTAAAAACATCATGCCACTCCCTTCTGTCCTATAAGGTTTCTGCTGAGAAGTCTGATGATAGCCTGATGGGTTTTCCTTTGTATGTGATACTGTTTCTCTCTCTGGCTGCTTTTAATAGTCTGTCCTTATCCTTGATCTTTGCCATTTTAATTACTATATGTCTTGCTGTTGGCAATCACCTCCTCAAAGACCCTTTCTATCGCTTTTTCTCTCTTTTCTGCCTCTGGTACCCCTATAATGCGAATATTGTTCCGTTTGGATTGGTCACACAGTTCTCTCAATATTCTTTCCTTCTTTGAGATACTTTTTTCTCTCTGTGCCTCAGCTTCCTTATATTCCTCTTCTCTAGTTCCTATTTCATTTATTGTCTCCTCCACCGTATCCAATCTGCTTTTAATACCATCCATTGTGTTCTTCAATGATTGGATCTCTGACCGGAATTAATTCCTGAGTTCTTGAATATCTTTCTGTTCCTCCATGAGCATGTTAATGATTTTTATTTTGAACTCCCTTTCAGGGAGAGTCATAAGGTCCATATCATTTAAATCTTTCTCAGGAGTTGTATTCATTATTTTACTCTGGACCAGGTAGCTTTGGCATTTCATATTTGTGTATGGTGCCCTCTAGTGCCCAGAAGCTCTACTCTCTGGAGCTGCTTAGCCCCTGAAGCAATGCGGGGTTTGTAGGGGAGTGGTATTGGTGCCTCCGGGGAGGAAAGGGCTGTTTCCTGGTTCCTGGCTGCTATGCCTGTCTCCACTGCCTGAACCAGTGGGCCAAGAACACAGGTATAAGCCTCTGTGCTTTGCATTTTTAGTTGCTGTAGACAGATCTTCCCTCTGGCTGGCCTAACACCAGGGAAGGATTTCCCAGTTTGCAAGCCCAGTGGGGCTAGCCAGAAGAAAGGTGCACAAGTCTGCCTGTCACAGAAGGGGTTCTTGGAGCTGTGTAGGCAGCCAGGGAGCCAGAGCACCTGAAGATCGTGAAAGCTCCCAACCTGTTGGGCAGAGTGCACCTGGACAATTTTGTCT
The DNA here is from genome assembly GCA_032199065.1 of Smutsia gigantea. NCBI lineage: Eukaryota > Metazoa > Chordata > Mammalia > Pholidota > Manidae > Smutsia > Smutsia gigantea. The sequence continues at coordinate 63,252 of JAVSCE010007032.1, forward strand.
GCCTGTCCTTTCTCCTGAGCAGTAAGCTCTGTGCAATCCTTGCCCCTTTAGTAGCTCTCTTCCTAAGGGCTTCTTTGTTAGGAAGTCTCTCAGACTGCCCGCCTTTCTTTTGTCCCAGAGCAGCTGGATATGGATCCCTGCTTTCACAAGCAGCTGGATTCTTAGTCTCTCCAGGAATTCTGCCTTTCTTAGCTTTCCAACCCCCTAATTACAAGAGTATCATGCAAGCACCATGAAATTTAGGTTTGTGCTCCCTGAGCAGATCTCCAGAGTTAGGTATTCAGCAGTCCCACATCTCCTCTCCTTCCCTGCTCCATGCCTGTTCCTCCTGCTGGTGAGCTGGTGTGGGGGAAGGTCTTGGATCCCGCAGGACCACAGCTTTAGTATGTTACCCTTTTCTGTGAGGTCTGCTCTTGTCTCCAGGTGTATGCAGTTTGTTGCCGTCCTCTTTCCTGTTGCTCTTTCAAGAGTAGTTGATGTAGCTTTATTTTCATATTATATGCGGTTTTAGGAGGAAGCCTTGTTCTCACCTCTCACGCCGCCATCTTTAATCCATTCCGCTCTGCTCATTTCTTAATTAGGTAAATTGTTTTTTTGGTGTTGAGTCATATGAGTTCTTTATATATTTTGGATGTTAACACCTTATCCAATGAGTGGTTTACGAATATTTTCTCCCATAATGTAGGGTGACTTTTTGTTCTGCTGATGTCCTTTCCTGTACAGAAGCTTTTTAGTTTGATGTAGTCCCACTTGTTCATTTTTTATTTTTTTCCCTTGCCTCAGGAGATGTTTGCTCCTGCTTATATTCAAGAGATTGAATATATGTTTTCTTCCAAGACTTTTTTGTTTCCATGACTCACATTCAGGTCTTTGATCCATTTCAAGTTTATTTTTTTGTATGGACTTTGTATTCCCATTCAACTGACACCAAATGCTTTGTTTTTCTTTTTCTTTTTACATATATGTATAACAATAACAATATGATATGGAACAGTAATAGTAGTATAACTCCATTCATCTTCCTGGACCCAATTCCAATTTATGTAAGTATTTGGGAGTGGGGGGTCTTCCCACATATAACAACACCAAACAATTCTCGAGTACAAGCAGGGTGTCCGAGAATTCAACTGAAATCTGATGCTATCTGCATGGAGACAGCACCAGATTTCCTAGGTTAAGGGATGCATCCTACAAGACTGCCCTCTACTCCCCAACTCCAAATGCTGGTTGCAAGCCCCGGGCAGTTACCTGTGCTTCTGACTTACCAGCTATAGAATCACCTGCAATGGCCTCCCACTTAAGTTCTATTAATTTACTAGAGTGGCTCACAGAACTCAGGAAAACACTTATGTTTACCATTTTAATAAAGGTACTGCAAAGGATTCAAGTTAAATCCAGATAAAGAGATACATAGGATGAGGTTCCAAATAAAGGAGCTTCTGTCCTTATGGAGCTTGGGTTCTGGCTTGGTGGCACATGGAGGTATTCTGGTTCCCCAAGCATAGAAGCTCTCCAATCAAGCAGAGCAGAGAGATTAGCTCTTCTCAGGGTTTTTGTGAGGGCTTCATTGTGTAGTCATGATTGACTAAATTATTGGCCATTGGCTGACTCAACTTCCAGCCCTGCTCTTGGATGGGGGTCCAAAACATCCATTTCACCTTTAAAACTGCATTGTTTT
>JAVSCE010007033.1:0-32586 GCA_032199065.1 Smutsia gigantea
TTTTAGTCTGTGTATATCTTTGGATTTTAGGTGAGTTTCTTGTAGGCAGCATATAGATGGGTCTTGCTTTTTTATCCATTCTGTTACTCTGTGTCTTTTGATTGGTGCATTCAGTCCATTTTACATTTAGGGTGATTATCGATAGATATGTACTTATTGCCATTGCTGGCTTTAGATTCGTGGTTACCAAAGGTTCAAGGGTTGCTTCTTTACTATCTAACAATCTAACTTAACTTTCTTGTTAAGTTATTGTAAACACAGTCTGATGTTTCTTTCTCTCCCTTCTTATTCCTCCTCCTCCATTCTTTCTATAATAGGTGTTTTATTCTTTGCCTTTAGTTGGCATTTGGATGGTCTGCTTTCTTTGCTATGATTTTTTTTTTCCTCTGGTGACATCTTTTTAGCCTTAGGTGTGCTTCCCTCTAGAACAGTCCATTTAAGATATCCTGTAGTGGTGGTTTATGAGACGCAAATTCTCTTAACTTTCGTTTATCTGGAAATTGTTTAATCTCTCCATCATATTTAAATGATAATCGTGCTGGATACAATATTCTTGGTTTGAGGCCCTTCTGTTTCATTACGTTAAATATATCACGCCATTCTCTTCTGGCCTGTAAGGTTTCTGTTGAGAAGTCTGATGATAGTCTGATGGGTTTTCCTTTGTAGGTGATCTTTTTTCTCTCTCACTGCCTTTAATACCCTGTCTTTATCTTTGATCTTTGCCATCCTAATTATTATGTGTCTTGGTGTTGTCTTCCTTGGGTCCCTTGTGTTGGGAGATCTATGAGGCTTCGGTGGACTGCGAGACTACCTTTCCCCAGCGAGGGAAGTTTTCAGCAATTATTTCTTCAAAGACACTTTCTATCCCTTTTTCTCTCTCTTCTTCCTCTGGTACTCCTATAATGCGAATATTGTTCCGTTTGGATTGGTCACACAGTTCTCTTAATATTCTTTCATTCCTAGAAATCCTTTTATCTCTCTCTTCCTCAGCTGCTCTGTACTCCTGTTCTCTGTTTTCTATTCCATTAACAGTCTCTCGCATCTCATCCATTCTGCTGTTAAGCCCGTCAATCGCTTGTCTGATTTCTGTATTGTCTTTCTTCAGTTCCCTCACTTCCTCCCTCAGCTCTTGCACACTTCTCTGTAGGTCCATCAGCATGGTTATGACTTTTATTCTAAATTCTTTTTCAGGGAGGCTGTGCATTTCCATCCCTTCAGACTCCCTCTCTGGGGTTGTCTAGTTGATTTTGGTCTGAACCATATTCCTCTGTCTTTTCATGACTGTATAATTTGGTCACTGATAGTTGCCACGTATGTCAGCTGGGCTCTTTAAGACTTTAAAAAGAGAAGAAAAAAAAAAAAAGAAAGAGAAAAAAGAAAAAAAAGAAAGAAAAGAAAAAACAAAAACAAAACAAAAAACAAAACAAAACAAAAAAAACAAAAAAATGCCCACCGTACGTAGATTCTGTGGGAATTCTCTAGGTGGCGCTATTGCCCCACTATTCAACAGCTGTGACTGTGCCGCTCCACAGGGCCCTTTATCGCTCTGGCAGGGGTGGGAACGAATAGGAGGCTGCTGATCTCAGTGAGAAGTGTTAAGTATGGCTACGCTTCCTCAGTCGCCAACTAAGGCGTCTGAAACTCCCCAGGACTCCCAGCCTGCTGGGCTGAGTGTGCTGGGGCGATCCGGCTCCTCCGCTGGGCTCCTGTCTCTTTAAGACCGCTGAGGAAAGCGCGCACTTTTTTTTTCCTTCCCGGAGCCGGCTGCAAGCCCCCTGGCGCGTTCCCCGCTCAGATCCTGCCCCTCTGTCTCTCAATCTCCGCTGCACTGCGCAATGTGGGTCAGCGCTCCCCGCGCAGATCACCGGGGCTGGTTACTACTTCGCGGGGTGTACTTCCACTCCCTCCCGGCTCTGAATCCTCTCCTCCCGCCGGTGCGCTGGGGTGGGGGAGGGCTCGGGTCCCGCCGGGTCGCGGCTCCGTGTCTTACCCGCCTCTTGGGGTGCCGAGTCCTCTCGGGTGTAGCTGCACGCTGTGCGCTTTCCTGTGTATTCTCGTCTCTCTTTTAGGAATAGATGTATTTTCGGTGTTTTCGTAGATAAATATAGTGTTGGGAGGAGATTTCTGCCGCCCTGCTCACACCGCCATCTTCCCGGAAGTCCGAAAAATGCCCTTTCCCTTTTTCTCTCTCTTCATCTTCTGGTACCCCTATAAAGTGAATATTGTTCTGTTTGGATTGGTCACACAGTTCTGTGAATATTCTTTGATTCTTAGAGATCCTTTTTTTCTCTCTGTGCCTCAGCTTCTTTGTATTCCTCTTCTCTAGATTCTATTTCATTTATTGTCTTCTCCACCATGTCTAATCTGCTTTTAATACCCTCCATTGTGCTTTTCGGTGATTGGATCTCCAACTGGAATTCATTCTGAGTTCTTGAATATCTTTCCTTACCTCCATGAGGATGTTAATGATTTTTATTTTGAACTGCCTTTCTGGAATATTCATGAGGTTGATGTCATTTTAATATTTTTCAGGAGTTGTATTAATAATTTTACTTTGAACCAGGTTCCTTTGGCATTTCATATTTGTATATGGTGCCCTCTAGTGCCCAGAAGCTCTGCTCTCTGCAGCTGCTCAGGCCCTGAAGCAATGTCGGGGGTCACAGGGGAGTTGTATTGGTGCCTGGAGGTAGGAAAGAGGTATTTCCTGTTTCCTGGTTGCTATGCCTGTCTCCCTTGCCTGAACCAGTGGGCCGAGCACACAGGTATAAGCCTCTATGCTTTGTGTTTGTAGTTGCTGTAGACATATCTTCCCTCTGGCTGGCCTAACGCCAGGGTAGGGTTTGCCAGTTTGTGAGCCAGGCGGGGCTGGCTGGAAGATAGGCACAGTAGACTGCTTATCACGGAGGGGGTCCTTGGTGCTGTGTAGCCAGCCAGGGAGTTAGAGCACCTGAAGATCGTGAAAGCTCCCAATGTTCTGGGCAGAGTGCACCTGGACAGTTTTGTCTACCTGTGCTTTTTCCTGACCAGTAAGCTCTGTGCAATACTTGCCCCTTTAGCAGCCCTCTTGCTAAGGGCTTCCTTGTTAAGAAGTCTCTCAGACTGCCCATCTTTCTTTTGTCCAGAGCAGCTGAATATGGATCCCTGCTTTCCACAAGCGGCTGTAATCTCAGTCTCTCCAGGTATTCTGTGTGTCTTAGCTTTTTAACCCCCTAATCATGAGAGTACCATGAAATATAGGTCTGTGCTCCTGGATCAGATCTCTGGAGTTAGGTATTCAGCAGTCCTAGGCCTCTACTCCCTCTCTGCTCTGTTTCTCTTCCTCACCTGGGAGAGCTGGGGTGGGGGAAGGGCTTGGGTCCTGCAGGGCCACTGCTTTGGTATGTTACCCTGTTCCATGTGGTTTATTCTTTTCTCCAGGTGTATGCAGTTTGGCACAGTCCTCTTTCCTGTTGCTCTTTCAGGATTAGTTGTATTAGTTATATTTTTGTATTATATGCAGTTTTAGGAGGAAGCCTCTGTCTCACCTCTCACACTGCCATCTTTAATTCACAATTGTTGCTTTTTGCATGTACATTTCTGAAAGTAATAATAATGTATACAGCCTTTTTTCCCTTTTATTCCTTCCTTCCTTTCTTCCTTCTCTCCCTTTCTTTTCTTCCTTCCTTCTTTTCTTTTTCTTTCTTTCTTTCTTTCTTTCTTTCTTTCTTTTTCTTTCTTTCTTTCTTTCTCTCTTTCTTTCTTTCTTTTCTTCTTTCCTTCCTTCTTTCTTTCCTTCTTTCTGTCTTCTTTCTCTCTCTCTCCTCTCTCCTCTCTCTCTCTTTCTCTCTCTCTCTCTCTTTCTCTTTAACAAGAGGAAAGAATTAGTGATTAAGGAATAAAGATTACAACACAAATTGAAATAGATATTCTGCCATGGAGATCTGGGCATTTGCACAGGTGGAGCTTGGCAAAAGGGCTAGTGCAGAGCTCACAAGCCTGCCTGGTGAGATCTAATTTGAGGAAACTGGCTTTGCTCAATTGACATATCTCTGTCCTTCCTTGGCAGCGAGAGAGTCACAGAGACCAGTGTTTATGGAGGGTGACACAGGCTTATCCTTGAGCCTGATTACCATATAGCTGTTACCCAAGGCTGACTTTTATAGCATGATACAAGCCTGAACTCAAAATGCTCCTGAGAAGGCTTTTGGACCTATCTCATGGCCAATATACAAAGAACTTTGCCACTGGTATGAGCCAAGGCTGGTATTATGGGTAGATAAGACATGTACAGAGCAAAAGGCAGACGCTCTGGCTGGGGAATGGGAAGAGTGCTCCATGTGGGTGAGGTCCTGGTGCAAAGTTCTGACAGCATGGCCTCTTATCACCTGGGCCTTCTTAGCTTTCGGTCCAGTGTCCTTGAGGCTAGCTCTCCTTGGTTTCAGTGAGCACCACAATTCAGAGGTCAGATGTCCTATGGCAGATGTGGACAGTGGCTAAGAGAGCAAGATGCTGGTTTAAGGATGTGCTTTCAGTGAAAGAAAAAACTGTACTTTGGAGATTTAGGCTTGAGTTACAGACTTTTCTTGCTCTGCCTGAGCACTGAAACCAAACTTGTAGCTCTAGAATCATAGCTCTCCACTAAGCCTCTCCAGCCATTGTTTCACTTCACTTTCCAAATGCAGTTTGCCCAAAATCAAAATCATGTTCCCTTCCAAAGCTTCTCTTCTCCCACTATTTCTTATTTTGGTGAATGGCCACCATACCTAGATTCTCAAGCCGGAAATATGGGGGTTATTTTCAGTCATTCCTCTCTCACATCCACATCCAATTAATCACAAAGACCAGTCTTCATTTCAAAAAATATCTCCGAATTTTCTCTCCTCAACATTTCCTCTGCCTTATCTGACTGCCATAATTTTTTCCCACTAGGTTTCTGTCTGTTTTCCTGGAACACCTCCAAACAACCCTCAATAATGGGGCATAGTGATCTTTCTACTATGTAAACTTTCTACTATGTTCTCTGGAGTAATCCTGCTTAAAACCATTTGCAGCACAAATTTAAGACACCTAAATGTGACATCACTGTTTACTTCTGTGGCCTTCTCTGCACTCCTCACCACCCCCAAAGAACCCCACCCCCCACCCCACAGTCTAGCTAGTATTTCCATTACTTGTAATGTCTTCTTTTATTTGCAGAGTTCACTTCTTAAGGTTATTTTAGGCCATCTCTGCTGGAAAGATTTCCTTTTTTCTCCCTAGCAGAGATATGGTCCGTTTATTCTGGCACCATTAGCCAATTTGTGCCTCTTTGTCATGAGCTGTAGAATGCTGCACTCTTATTAAATAACTGAATAGCTCTGAAGGACCTAATCGTTCATCTGTGAATTTGTGCCTACCACTCATAGATGCTTAATGCTAAATGAATGAATTACACCATCTGACTGTTCTGAACATACAAAGGCAAAAAACCATGTAGGACAACTTGCTTGAACTTTTTTTTGTCCTCTGGGATTCTATTTTGGGAGGTCAGTGTGGGGATCCCTACTCTGCCTTTTTGACACTTCCTAGATGATTCTCCTGCAGGAAGTTCAGGGATTATATCCTGAGAAATCTGTACCCATTGGTATGGGTGCCTTTCCTTCTTAGGGGCTATTTCTGAAAGCCCTTTAAGGATAGAGGTTATGCCCTATTTCTATAAGCAAACCCCTAAATCCAGAAAGCGCTTGTTGAGTAAATGACAAAACGATGGGTGAATGGACAAACGCAAGGTGCCGAGTCAGTCATTTTACCACAAAGGTTCCAGTAACTTCCACCACTTCCAGCCGCAGAAACTGCCGCTTGGTCCATCCTGCAAAAGTTTTCCCGGCGACGGGAAGCACGTTGTACTACATTTCCCAGAGTTCCAAGGGACGGGCCCCACACCGCGCGCAGGCGCACTTGGGAAACAGCAACCTCCGGCTCCATTCTCGGAAACTGGGAAGTCACTCTCTCCTCCCTCTGTCAAAGCCTGAATTCCAGCATTTCTTCCTACGTGTGTGTCGCTGCTGGCCGGACTCATGGCTTTGCAGTTGAGATTCGACGGGCGGGTGGTACTGGTCACCGGCGCGGGGGGAGGTGAGCACGAGAAGGCTGGAGGGCGGGTGCCCGAGACCCCCTTTTTCGGGCCGGGGAAACGCGCGCAGCGTCTCTGAGGTCCCGGCGTTGAGGCCGCGGGCGGCCGTGAGGAGACGGAAGGGGAACGAGCGAATGGACCCAGTGGGGCGGGGTGGGAGGACGGGGAGCGGCTGTTTTCGGGGCGCCGAGGCTGCCGAGGAGGGAGAGGTGAGGCTGGCCAGCCCTGAGGGAGAGCCATGAACACCTAGCACAGAAGTGCAGCCCGCTTCACCGCAGGGCTTGCGGGAGGAGAGAGGCCGGGCTGGGCTGTGGGTTAAAGGTCTTCCTCCAGCTCGTCTGTGCGCTTCGATTGCGACCCTACCTGCCGGTAGACAGTCTTGACGCCGTCAGGTCAAGGTTGCGAAGCAGCCATCAAGGGGCTGGAATCACCCCTAGGGTAGAGACGTCATACGATTGGGTTTGAAAAGTCGGTCATTCGGTGTTTCGTTCCCTCTGCCTGAAGTTTTTTAAGCTCTTGAGAGGGCCTTCTTTAACGAGAGCATGTGGTAAGAACCCTCCTCGTTGGAGTTTGTGTGCTCGAAGCACTGTACTCAAAATCCACTGACATCTGGGCACTGGGTCTGAACTCAGATACTTGCAGGAGTCAGGCAGGTTGATAGAGGATCCAAACGGGAGTGGGTAGGGAGAGTAGGACCTGAGAGCAGAGACGTTTCTGAAGTGGGCCAGATTTTGCCGTATGTCTGGAGAAGCAAAATGGAAATTTGTTACGTGAAATAATCCTATTTTTAAAGGACGAAAAGTTAAAACAAGCCACTCATACCTATACCGATGCTCTGCGGTGAGATTTTACACCATATCCTACCAGTGGATGACTTCTGTAACCTCCAGGAGCAGTGATCTTGATGTTATGTGCCTTTGATTCCCCACTGGTAGTTCTTTATATGTAGAACAGACCTAATGCACGATTCATTTAAATTGTATATTAAAAGTCACAAACAAATCCTGTCAGTTAATCCGTGTGAACTTTTACATCTCCAATGATAAAATGAATTCTAATGCTACCTTTCATAAAATACTTTTATTATTAATTGGTGGCTAAGTATTTTATACTCACAGCTATATTCATTCCAAAACAATCATATGTTTTTGGGAAAACATTTTGTTTACACTTTGCTTTTGATGGCAATAATTACATGATAGACTCAGTGTTTTAAACCTCCTTTGACAGTGATTCACTGTATGAAATACATTTTTATACCAGGACCCAGTACACGCACACACACACACACACACGCCATCTATACTTGACACAAGTTCGTGCATGGTACATAGTGAATGAAGTGCACTCTGAAACTTTCTATTTTGTTGCATTAAGTAGATGCAGATTGCAACTCAATAAATTGATTTTGTGAAGCATTAATGAGTTGTGACTAGATAATTGTCACTTAGTACTTCCTGTTTATAAGCTGGTCCGTATTTTAAAGAGCCCTGTAGACGAAATTTCCATGCCTGGATTATGACCCACTTACTAGCCATTAGACATAAGCACTGATCTGAGGGAATCATTTAATTTTGGAGTGAAGTTGAGACTGTCATAGGCCATCATTGAGGAAGGGAGATAGTCCAATCATGGGGATTACTGTCCTTGAGGTCTTGGGGTTCTCAGAGATCCATACCTATGGAATTGAAGCAGTGCTGAGCATTCCAGGAGGGTGTTTATGAAAGCCTGCTGGGCCTGTGCCTGGGAATTAGTCTGACTCCAACCCACTCATGTTCTAGAAATGACTAGAAGTATCTCTGCACTATTCAGGCATTGTTTGCTAGCTTGGAATATAGAATGGGAGACCGAGAAGGCGAGGTTTAGAATTATCCAGGCTTGAGGTAAACAATTTTGCCATGGTTGGTAGTATAACAGGGAAGTTTGTATTTATTTCTGATTGTAGTGGTTGTTGGGATGTAACTGTGAGAGTGGTGGAGCAGGCAATGGAAAAAGAAAGTCTGGCCATTAGGAGTTTGAGATGGCTATAAAACAGCAACTTGTAGATCTGGGGATAGTGAGAAGTGTGTGAGTAGTTGGAGATTCTGGTGGCTGGGGAGAGATTTTGAAATCATTTGAATTCCTTTGATTGGTAAAGCTAGAATGTGAAATAGTCTAGGAAGCTATTCTCAGGGGATCTTGGTTAACTTAAAAGTAGAGAGGAGTCTTAACCACTGTTTGGAGCACTGAACTAGCAGTTTAAAAATTAACTGAGATTAGACAGTGCTAAAGGATTAAAGATTAAAAAAAACAGAGGAGAGGGTGATTGACAATGAATTTAGGTATATGGGAGAAATTTAAGAGAGTATTTAAAAAGATTAAGACAAAATGGAAGCTTGGATTTAACTTTTTGTGCACTTTGACTATAAAGCTGTGCTGGCGTTGTGGGAAATGAAAAAAGTGACATTCAATCTCAACCTTCAAGGACCTTCTAGTTTAATTGGTGAGGCAGACTAATGCAGATAAAGTATTTTAATAATGTTTATATAAGCACAGATACAAAAACATGGAAGGACCCTTACCAATCAAATATTCAATGGGCTATTATTGGTTTACAGGGAAAAGGCAGGAGACTGTCACTTTTTATTTTGTGTGCAGATTCGTGTACAGTTTGTATGAGCCTTATGGTAAACATAGATCAGTTATTTTTTGAGAGAATTGTACACTTGGTTTTAAGTTGAGACAATTCTCTGATTAAATCTATCTTTACTAAAGAACTGCCCCATTCTTTCAACAGATGATTTTCTACTGTTTACTGTGATTTTTTGCATTCTGTCATTTGATTTCTCAAAAAAAACTTTAGAACAACTGCTTTAGGCTTGATCTGATCAAGTATGAGAAAACTTGAGTTAGTATATTGGCTTAATTCTCTCTTATCCATTCTGAGTGGATGAAACTTTAAAATAAATTATTTGGTGATATCTTTTAGTTTTGGAAAACTTATATTTTGGGTTCTTTTTAGAAGAGCCTGATAATTTAGTCATCTCAATTTGTTATTTGTGAACTTATTTATCAATTAGTTTAAATTAAATTTAAACTGCCAATTAGATGTACCAATTTAAGCTAAAAAAAAAGTGTACATGTTAAGACAATTGAAACAATACAAGATAGCCTTCATCCCCAATTGCTAGTCACCCAGTTCTGTTCCCAGAGGTAACCACTAGTTGCCAGTCTCTCATGTATTCTTCCTGAGATATTCTATGTCAGTAAATGTATATAGGTATGCTTCCCTTTTTGGATGTGTAAGTTTACACCTCATACCCATCAGATTAAATCTAATATTTTTTGCATTTGGTGATTGTGTATTTAAGTTCCAGTGTAGGATACAGAAATTACAAAATATTTGAAGCAGAAAAGGTTTTAACAGGCAGTTGGGTTTTAGGCAGTTTCTCTTGGAATAGCTTGTGGAACAGTGTGGAATTGGCCCACTAGTGGAGCCCCGCTCTCTGAGGTTACCTTTGGAACTGTACAGCCCACACAGCCACTGGACTCCAGGGATCTATCTGGAGAATGGAAGTGGTCATCCAGAGATTAGGGGGCTAGATCAAGAAGTTGCCGCTCTGTCCCTGTTAATACCTCAGAAGCTTCAAGAAATCAGCTTCTTACCCAAGAGCAGCAGCCAGAAATCACAGTAAGATAGCTTTGGTCTCATTTCCACCTTATAGATTTCATGAAAATGTATTCAATGGTAGAACCTAATTCACATCAAGCATCCTAGCAGCTAAGTAGAATGGTAGGAAATGATAGGTAGAAGAGGTGAAAAATATAGTTTTAAGCTTTCCAACCTCTGCAAGTAGAAGAGGGTGAAAAAGGAATTGTAAAAGAGTTGGAGTGGAGGATGAGAGCGCCAAGGAAGACTCTACCAGTGTAATGTACTTAATTGCTCACTAGCTGCTTTAAAATAGGGATTGAGTTGAGTGGACCAAAAAAAATTATGCTAATATTTGCTCAGCTTGCTTTTGTTTATTTTGTTTTTCTTTAGGACTGGGCCAAGCCTATGCCCTGGCTTTCGCAGAAAGAGGTGCATCAGTTGTTGGTAAGTTGATAAATTTTTCTTTTAGATCAGTAGCTGGTAACTTAAGTACCATCTTCACAAGCCAGCCACGTTTGTTGTTATAGCAAATAGTTTGTCAGTGTTCATCAGTAATTTTTTTCTTCTGCCAGCAAAATTTTTTCTCCCTTGAGGCTGACTTAGTATAGCTTAGTTTTAAAGTAAACTAGTTTCTCAGAACTTGCAACTTAACAGTATTGGTAAAGATGGGTAGGCATTTATTATATAAAAGAAAATTCTTGAATTCAGTACATTATGGGCTGTGATTTTTTTGAGCTAGGAGGTTGGTGCAAGATGAATCCCAGGAAATTTGAAGATATTGATAGGAGTAAGAAATAAGTACATCTTGAGAACTGGAATTTTGGAGTCAGGAATCCAAAGTATGGTTTTAAAAAAAAATTTCATGAAGATTTTTCAAATGGAAATGGCTTACAATAAATTAAACATTTTTATTTAAGGGGGCAGTCACATGAGTTTTATTATGGGGGTTCCTTGGACGGTGCTGTACTAAAGCATTCTAAAGGCAGGAGGTTTTAGTAATCTAAATGGCTTGGACTGTCCTGATGCACTTGGCAGTTGGTGTGAGAACAGGAGCGGATCGTCCACAGCCACCCTTTGTGGAGACTTACTGAGGGAGCAGTTAGTGCAGGGTAGGGGGTAGGTCCGATGTGGTGACTCAGTATTTACTAGTATTTTTCCTGGAATAAAGTTGTCAGACCACAGTGTCCTCCCAATCCCAGTTTTTCTGTATCTTCCTGGGGAACACGGAAACAAATTTCCCCCAGTTTGTTATGGAGACATGTATCGCAAAAGTGTGAACAAGCAACCAGCTTTTCTAAACAAAGAAGATCTAAGCAGGACATTGAGTATACTCCCTCCTAGTGGATGTACAGGGACTTGAGGGAAGTCCCTGCCATTATGGAAGGAACCCTGAACCTTTGGGTGTTCTTGAAGATCGTAACAAATCAAATCAGCTGCTTGTGGCAAGGACTGATTGTGACGTGGTGGTATTTGGCCAGGGGGTGTATAGTTCAGGCATTCTTTGTGAGATTTTCCCCAGAATGTTTATTTCATGACCTAAAGACACACGTGGTTACTGCTTTTCTGTTTTCATACTGCTATTTGTTTCTTAATATTTTTATCTTATAACTTTTTATTTATTTATGTCTTTTCTACTCTACTCTGTAAGGACCTTCTATATCTCCTAAAGGACCTATAATATTGTCTTGTGGATCTTTTCTTGTTTGACATAGATTTTTTTTGGGGGTGGAGTGGGGTGGTGTGTCTTTGAGATTGGTTAAGTAAATTTCTACTTTTTGATTGTGTCTGAGAGATAATCTTGTCAACCTGTTTTATAAGAAAATTTTAAAGCAATGTGTGTCGTCTGTGTGGATCACTTTTCCTATATTTCTCTGTTACCTTTAGACTTGTTAAATTAGGGTTAGGAGCTTTGTTTTGGGGTTCTATAAAAAAGAAAACAGGCACGGTGTGTCTATTTATTTTGTCATTGCCTTAGAGGTGGTATTGCTACAAGTGGTGCTGAAAGTCCAAAAAGGCAGATTTGTATCTTGGAAAAATATTTGTCAGCCTTGGCTGAAGAGCCAGATTTAGTTTAGTTTCAAGGAGAAGTCCACCAATGTGACACTGCAGAACTCTGGGCTGATATTTTCAACTCCTTTGTCAGGTTACCTACCTGTGTGCTTTCTAGGCTGCCACTGAGTTGTGCCCTTTGCTAACGACCACTAGGCTTGAATTTAGCTTTTTTAAACATACATTCCCTGCTTCCAGGTTGTATCACATGCATCAACATTTCTCCTGTTTTAATTTTTATGTTGCTCAGCATAATTTTTACCTAAGTAAACCAAAAAATGATAAAGAAGAAAAAGCAAACCTAGGATGTTATGACATCAGAGTATCTTGTTTGTGGAAAGGTGATTGATTACTCAAAGAAGTAAGACCCTAAGAAATCGAGTAGCTTGTTTCTCATATAAGTCAACTTGTGGTAGGTTACAAAGGTTAACAAACAAATATCAGTGGTTCACAGTAATAAAGGATTATTTCATGTTACATGACCTATCAGCTTCTGGTCAGCTCTGCCTCTGTTCTTTGTGTCTTCCTAACTTCAGAATCTCAGCTGAAGGAGCAGCTTCTGTCTGGGATATCGCTGTTCTTAGAACAGAGGGAAAATAACAATGGATTCACTTGGTGGCTCTTAAAGCTTTTGTTCGGAGGTGGTATGCCACTTCCATTCCCATTTCACTGGCGGAAGGAATTCACATGGCCAAGCTGAAAGTTAAGGGCATCATTTAAGATATTCTTTAACTTCATGTTAATATGATCGCTAAGTTTTCTATTCCATAATATAAAGCACTGTGGGAGATTTAAAGCTGAGTATAAGAACTGCTAGGACTTTGGCTGATGTTTGTAACAAGAGACATCTGGTTTTGTATAAATTACATGTTTCAGGAAATGTCTGTACATATTTGAAGTAAATGTTGGGAGTGGAATAGTTTTGAGATTTCCTCAGTGGGTGAGCCCTATCCAGTTCTCGGAATATTAAGTTTTATCTTGAGGTCCTGAACATGAAGAACAGTGAAGTGTTGCAGCAAGAAGGTCTTCTTTGATGAGAAGAAAGGCAGAAAGTTTACTTTTCTTGGACAGGAGGGGTAACATTGGATAATTGAAACTACAATCTTAAAGTAAGATCTACGTGATTTCTTTTCTGTGGGGCGGTTATATAGTAACTGCTAAAGATGACAGTCATAAGTTCCTTTGGTCCATTATTAGAGCTTGTGTTTTTAACCACTCTGTGATCCTGACAGCCAGAAGGTGACCCGTCGTGAGAAAGTGAATTGCCTTTGAAGCGAGGGTGGGCTTCAGATCCTGTGGCTGCTGCTAATTATATGCCGTCTCTGAATATTAGGAGCCACCTTATCCACCGTCCAGGATTATGATGGGGATTAGAGGGCATCAAAAATTAAAGCCCTTTTAAAGGGAAGAGAAGGTGCCAATATTAGTGACTGCCCACCATGCGCTGGGCACTGTGCTCAGGAACTGGATATGTCAAAATGAGCCTGAGTTCTTGTTCACTCAGGGGCATCCCAGCCCCTTTGTTTAACATGATTTCTTTCCCAGAGTTATGTAATAACTGGTAAAGATGAGTCTTAAGTTCCTGTGGCCTGATGCCGTGTTTCTCTTACAGCTGCTTGAAGAAAAAGGCCTGGCTTAGGCACTGATGTATTCTTTTCAAGTGTCAGCACAGTGGTTTGCCTGGTAATCAGTCAAGGCATATGTATGCTGATTGCGTGAATAAGTTGAACTTATATGACATGAGGAGAAAGATCACAAGAAAGCACATGTGGATTCCAGCTTATAAGAAATAAGCCACATGTACAATGCCTGCATCTTCCCCAGATGCCTTCTGTCAATATCTCTAATGCACAGGGAAAGGTTTTAACTAGTTTTAGAATAGCTATTAGCCATTTGTCATTTGAAAAGCCCAATTTAGAAAAACTAAAAATAATTCATAATGTTAATAGACTTAACACTGTATGGATTCATTTATTCATCCAATGATTACTTACTGAGTGCCAGTTATGTAGCACACACTGTTGTGGGTACAGGAGGAATAGAGTGGGGAATAAAACAGGGTCCCTACTTCATGGAGCTTGCATTCTAGGGGGAGGTGGTGGAGAGACAGACAATGAATATATATGTAACAATTTATCAGATAATGATAGGTACTATGGAGAAAAAACTCAAGAGTAGATGGGATAGAAAATGCTGCAAGAGGACTTTTGAGAAGATGCTTGCAAGAAGTGAAGGAAGGGGTATGCCAGGAGAAGATCTGGGGCCCAGGATCCCCTGGCAGAGAGAGCAGCTAGAGCCAAGATCCTGAGGTAGGAGCAGGGTTGGTGTGTTTCAGAGTTAGCAGAAGCTCAGTGTGGCTGGAGCATGGTCAAGGGGACCAAAATGAGAGATGAGAGCTGAAAGGTCACAGGAGGCCAGATCATGTGGGACCATTTAGTTCAGAGTAAGGACTGGCTTTTACCCTGATGGAGATAAGTCACTGGAGAGTGTAAATAGAGGAGCAACATGAAGTGGATCATTCTGGTTGCTGTGTAGACTGTAGATTGTAAAGGAGCCAAGATTGTAGTGGAAGTGAAGAAGGATGATGGACACGGGGTTTATTATACTAGTATCTCTTCTTGTGCACACTTGTAATTTTCATGAAAAAAAAAGGAAGAAGAGAGACCTGTCAGGTTATTGCAATAATTCACATATGAGATGATTTAGACAGGTGGCAGGGATGGAGGTGGTGCAAAGAGGTTAAATTCTATATATATTTTGAAGGTAGATAGGGCTGGTTTGCTGACTTGCTTATGTGGGTTGTAAGGGAAAGAGAAGGTTGGAGTGGCCATATACTGAAGTGGGAAAGCCTGAATGAGGGAGGACCAGATTGGCAGGGAGGAGAACTTCCCATTACACTCTCAGATGGAGACATTAAGTAGGCAGTGGAATATAGCACTTTAGTTGAGGGGACAAGATGAAGCTATATAAATCTAAATATTCTCAGTTTATAGATGGCCTGTAAAGCCAGGATCACATTACCCAAGTACCTGTAAACAGGAGATGTCCAAGGACTGAATGCAGGATGACTCATTGTCTCATTTTCTGTTTTCTCCTTTGATACCTTCTTGTTGAGACTAATAAAATCAACTAATTTAATATACTGCTCTCTACCACCACTACATTTTGGAGTCCTTCAAATATTTAGATATATTTATGGCCATTCTGGAGAACATTCCTGATGAACTTGGTGATTGTATTTTTCTACCAAAGAATGAAAATAGTGTGTCAACTCTCTGTTTCCCCCACCTTTTTTTCACTGATAGGAAGCTTAAGCTTTGACACTGTCCCCAACTAGAGTAACTACCATTAGCCAGTGGTTTCAGTATGCTTGTCTTTCTCTGACTTCACATTCTGTTTATTTGTCTGTCTTTAATAGTCCTTGCACATGTGTTTTATATACAAGTCACTTTAAATACTTTTTGGTAGCAGTCAGGGCATAACAGAATATAGGAAGAAATCCCATTGTGTCTGCAGCTCTAAAATCAATGGAATGAGTTGACTTCAGTTTGCTAATATTTTGTTGAGTGTTTTTGCATCTATGTTCATCAGGGTCTGTAATTTTCTTTTTTTGTGGTGTCTTTGTATGGTTTCAGTATTAGAGTGATGCTGGCCTCATAGAATGAGTTTGGAAGTATTCCCTCCTCTTCTAATTTTTGGCAAACGTTAAGGAGGATGGGTATTAGGTCTTCACTAAATGTTTGATAAAATTCAGTAGTGAAGCTATCTGGTCCAGGAGTTTTGTTCTTAGGTAGTTTTTTGATTACCAATTCAATTTTGTTGCTGGTAATTGGTCTGTTCAGATTTTCTGTTTCTTCCTGGGTCAGCTTTGGAAGGTTGTATTTCTCTAAAAAGTTGTCTATTTCTTCTAGATTATCCAATTTGTTAGGAGACAGTTTTTCATAGTATTCTCTCATAATTCTTTGTATTTCTGTGTTGTCTGTAGTGGTTTTTCCTTTCTCATTTCTGATTCTGTTTATGTGTGTAGACTCTCTTTTTTTCTTGATAAGGCTGGCTAGGGATTTATCTATTCTGTTAATTTTCTTGAAGAACCAGCTCCTTCTTTCATTGATTCTATTGTTTTATTCTTCTTGATTTTATTTATTTATGCTCTAATCTTTATTATGTCTGTCCTTCTACTGATTAGGGGCCTCATTTATTCTTTTTCTAATTTCATTAATTGTAAGTTTAGTCTGTTATATGGGATTGTTCTTTCCTGAGGTGAGCCTGTTTTGTAAGATACTTCCCTTTTAGCACTGCCTTCACTGTGTCCCACAGATTTTGTGGTGTTGAGTTATTGTTGTCATTTGTCTCCATATGTTGCTTGATCTGTTTTTATTTGGTCATTGATGCATTGATTATTTTGGAGCATGTTGTTAAACCTCCATGTGTTTGTGGGATTTTTGTTTTCTTTGCATAATTTATTTATGGTTTCATACCTTTGTCGTTTGAGAACCTGGTTGATACAATTTCAATCTTTTTGAATTTACTGAGGCTCTTTTGTGGCCTAGTACATGATCTATTCTTGAAAATGTTCCATGTGCACTTGAGAAGAATGTGTATCCTATTGCTTTTGGGTGGAGTGTTTTGTAGATACCTGTTAGATCCATCTTTTGTAATGTGTTGTTGAGTGCCTCTGTCTCCTTACTTATTTTCTGCCTGGTTGATCAGTCTTTTGGAGTGAGTGGAGTTTTGAAGTCTCCTAAAATGAATGCATTGCATTCTATTTCCCCCTTTAATTCTGTTAGTATTTGTTTCACATATTTGGGTGCTCCTGTGTTGGGTGCATAGATATTTATAATGGTTATATCCTCTTGTTGGATTGACCCCTTTATCATTATGTAATGTCCTTCTTTGTCTCATTACTTTCTTTGTTTTGAAGTCTATTTTGTCTGATGCAAGTACTGCAATGCCTGCTTTCTTCTCCCCATTAGTTGCATGAAATATCTTTTTCCATTCCTTCACTTTTAGTCTGTGTATGTCTTTGGGTTTGAAGTGAATCTCCTGTAGGCAGCATATGGACAGGTTTTGTTTTTTTATGCATTCAGTGACTCTATGTCTTTTGATTGGTGCATTCAGACCATTTACATTTAGGGTGATTATCAATAGGTGTGTACTTATTGCCATTGCAGGCTTTAGATTCGTGGTTACTAAAGGTTCAAGGCTAACTTCCTTACTATCTAACAGTCTAATTTAACTCACTTAGTATACTATTACAAACACAATCTAAAGGTTCTTTTTTTTTCCTCCTTTTTCTTCCTTCTCCATTCTTTATATATTAGGTATCATATTCTGTACTCTTTTTCTATCCCTTGACTGACATTGGGGGTGGTTGATTTGATTTTCTATCTGCTTAGTAATTGATTGGTCTGTATTCTTTACTGTGGTTTTATTTCCTCTGGTGATGGTTATGTAACCTTAGGAACACTTCCATCTATAGCAGTCACTCCAAAATACACTGTAGAGATGGTTTGTGGGAGGTAAATTCTCTCAGCTTTTGCTTATCTGGAAATTGTTTAATCCCTCCTTCAAATTTAAATGGTAATCTTCCAGATAGAATATTCTTGGTTCAAGGCCCTTATGCTTCACTGCATTAAGTATATCATGCCACTCCCTTCTGGCCTGTAAGGTTTCTGTTGAGAAGTCTAATGATAGACTGATGGGTTTTCCTTTGTATGTGATCTTTTTTCTCTCTCTGGCTGCTTTTAAAAGTCTGTCCTTATCCTTGATCTTTGCCATTTTAATTATTATATGTCTTGCTGTTGTCTTCCTTGGGTCCCTTGTGTTGGGAGATCTGTGCACCTCCATGGCCTGAGAGACTATCTCCTTCCCCAGATTGGCAAAGTTTTCAGCAATTACTTCCTCAGAGACACTTTCTGTCCCTTTTTCTCTCTCTTCTTCTGCTACCCCTATAATGCGAATATTGTTCCATTTGGATTGGTCACACAGTTTTCTCAATATTTATTCATTCCAGAGATGGGTTTTTCTCTCTGTGCCTCAGCTTCTTTTTATTCCTGTTCTTTAATTTCTGTTTCATTTAGCATCTCCTCTACTTCATCTAATCTGCTTTTAAATCCCTCCATTGTATGTTTCGTTTTGGATACTGTATTTTTTGAAGTTTCTGTCTCATTCCTGTATTCTTTCCTGAGTTCTTGAATATTTTTCTGTAGCTCTGTGAACGTATTTATGATTCCTATTTTGAAATCTCTTGCAGGAAATTCAGGTAAGTTCAGTTTCACTTGGCCCTCTTTCTGGTGTTTTGGGGACTTTGGTTTGAACCAGGTTCCTTTGACGTTTCATATTTGTAGGTGACATCCTTTAGTGCCCAGAAGCTCTACTCTCTGTAGCTGCTCAGCCCCTGGAGCGATGGCAGGGGTCGCAGGCAAGCAACACTGGTGCCTGTCGGGAGGCAAGAGCTCCTTTCTGCTTCTTGGCTGCAGTGCCTGCCTCCACTGCCAGTGCCAGTGGGCTGAAGGTGCAGGGAGGAGCCTCTATGCTATGCACTTGTAGCTGCTGTAGGAGGAGCCACCCTCTAGCTGGCCTGGTGCAATGGCGGAGGCAGCTGATTTGCGATGGGAGGAAGGAGCAGCAGGCTGTCTATCATGGTGGGGGGCCTCATAGCTGAGTTGGCAGCCAGGGGAATAGAGCGCCTGAAGCTCCTGAAAGTTCCCAGCCTGCTGGGCAGAGTGTACTAGGACAATTTTGTCCACTGTCCTTTCTGCTGAGCAGGAAACTCTGTGCAACCCTTGCTCCTTGAGCAGCCCTCTCTCTGTTAGGAAGTCTCTCAGACTGCCCACCTTTCTTTTGTTCCATAGTGGCTGGTTGTGAGTACCTGTCTCCACAAGTGGCTGAAATCTCAGAGTTTCCATATATTCCACCTGTCTTATCTTTCCAACCCCATTAATCTCCAGAACACCATGTAATTGGTTCGTGCTCCCAGAGCAGATCTCCAGTGCTGGGTGTTTAGCAGTTCTATGCCTCCACCCCCTCCCTGCTCTATTTCTCTTCCTCCCTCCGGTAAGCTAGAGTGAGAAAGGGCTTGGGTCCTGCTGTATCATGACTTTGATACTTTACCCATTTATGCTGAGGTCTTCTGCAGTCTGCTGTAGCCTTCTCTCCTGTTGCTATTTCAGGATTAGTTGTATTTGCTATATTTTCATATTATGTGTGATTTTGGGGAGGAGGTTTCTTTGTCACCTCTCACATTGCGATCTTTAAGCCAATCCCCTCCTACTTTGTTTTTGTACTTCACAAATAAGTGAAATCATATGGTATTTGTCTTTCTCTCCCTGGTTTATTTAACTGAGCATCATACCCTTTAGATCCATCCATATGTTGCAAATAAATGGGCAGAATTCGTTTCTTTTTATGGCTGAATAATATCACATTGTGTTTATGTGTCACATCTTCCTTTCCATTCATCTATTGATGGACATTTAGGTTGCTTTCATATGCAAATAGTGCAGTGATAAACATAGGGGTGCATATGTCTTTTTGAATGAGGCATTTTGTTTTCTTCAGGTAAATTCCTAGGAGTGGAATGACTGGATCAAATGGTATTTCTGTTTTTAGTTTTTTGAGGAATCTCCATATTGCTTTCCACAGTGGTTGCACCAATTTACATTCCCACCAACAGTGTAAGAGAGGTCTCATTTCGTGGCATCCTCGTCTGCATCTGTTCTTTCTTGTCTTTTGGATAGTGTCCATCGTAACTGGTATGAGGTGGTATCTCACTGTGGTTTTAATTTGCATTTAACTTATAATTAGCGATGTGGAGCATCTTTTCATGTGCCTATTGGCCATTTGTATTTTGGAGGTGTCTTTTCAGGTCCTCCACCCATTTTTTTTACCAGGTTGTTTTTTTGGTGTTGAGGAGTGAGTTCCTTATATCTTTTGGATATTCTTTTTATTACGGTATTATTGATATACACTCTTATGA
Source organism: Smutsia gigantea (assembly GCA_032199065.1). NCBI lineage: Eukaryota > Metazoa > Chordata > Mammalia > Pholidota > Manidae > Smutsia > Smutsia gigantea. Next base: position 19,750 of record JAVSCE010007033.1, read on the forward strand.
AGGTTTCATATGAAAAAACAATGTGGTTACTACATTTACCCATATATCAAGTCCCCACCCATACCTCAATGCAGTCACTGTCCATCAGTGTAGTAAGATGCCACAGATTCACTGTTTGCCTTCTCGGTGCTACACTGTTTTCCTCATGATCCCCCACACCGTGTGTACTAAACATATTACCCCACAATCCCCTTTTCCCACCCTCCCCACCTGCACTCCCACACCCCTCCCCTTTGGTATCCACTAATTCCTTCTTGGAGTCGCTGAGTCTGCCGCTATTTTGTTCCTTCAGTTTTGCTGTGTTGTTATACTCCACAAATGAGGGAAATCATTTGGCATTTGTCTTTCTCTGCCAGGCTTATTTCACTGAGCATAATATCCTCCAGCTCCATCCATGTTGTTGCAAATGGCAGGATTTGTTTCCTTTTTATGGCTGAATAGTATTCCATTGTGTGTCTGTACCACGTCTTCTTTATCCATTCATCTACTAATGGACACTTAGGTTGCTTCCATATCTTGGCTATTGAAAAAAGTGCTGCAATAAACATAGGGGTGCATATGTATTTTTGAATCTGAGAAGTTGTATTCTTTGGGTAGCTTCCAAGGAGTGGTATTCCTGGGTCAAATGGTATTTCTGTTTTTAGTTTTTTGAGGAACCTCCATATTGCTTTCCACAATGGTTGAACTACCTTACATTCCCACCAGCAGTGTAGGAGGGTTCCCTTTTCTCCACATCCTCGCCAGCATTTGTTGTTCTTAGTCTTTTGGATGGTGGTCATCCTTAATGGTGTGAGGTGATATCTCATTGTGGTTTTAATTTGCATTTTCCTGATGTTTAGTGATGTGGAGCATCTTTTCACGTGTCTGTTGCGTTGGGAGATCTGTGCACCTCCATGGCCTGAGAGGCTATCTCCTTCCCCAGATTGGGGAAGTTTTCAGCAATTACCTCCTCAAAGACACTTTCTATCCCTTTTTCTCTCTCTTCTTCTTCTGGTACCCCTATAATGCGAATGTTGTTCCATTTGGATTGGTCACACAGTTCTCTCAATATTCTTTCATTCTTAGAGATCCTTTTTTCTCTCTGTGCCTCAGCTTCTTTATATTCCTCTTCTCTAGTTTCTATTTCATTTATTGTCTCCTCCACCATATCCAGTCTGCTTTTAATACCGTCCATTGTGCTCTTCAATGAATGGATCTCCAATTGGAATTTATTCTGAGTGCTTGAATATCTTTACATACCTCCATGAGCATGTTAATGATTTTTACTTTGAACTCCCTTGCAGGGAGAGTCATGAGGTCAATATCATTTAAATGTTTCTCAGGAGTTGTATTACTAATTTTACTCTGGACCAGGTTTCTTTGGCATTTCAGATTTGTGTATGGCACCCCCTAGTGCCTGGAAGCTCTATTCTCTGGAGCTGCTCAGCCCCCGAAGCAATGTCAGGGGTTGCAGGGTAGTGGTATTGGTGCCTGTGGGGAGGAAAGACCTGTTTCCTGCTTCCCGGCTGCTATGCCTGTCTCCACTGACTTTTCCAGTTTACAAGCCCAGTGGGGCGGACCAGATGAAAGGTGCAGTAGGCTGCCTATTACGGAATGGGTTTTTGGAGCTGGGTGGGTAGTCAGGGAGCTGGAGCACCTGAAGATCGTGAAAGCTTCCAACCTGGTAGGCAGAGTGCACCCAGACAATTTTGTCTACCTGTCCTTTCTCCTGAGGAGTAAGCTCTGTGCAATCCTTGCCCCTTTAGCAGGTCTCTCAGTAAGGGCTTCGTTGTTAGGAAGTATCTCAGACTGCCCGCCTTTCTTTTGTCCCAGAGCAGCTGGATATGGATCCCTGCTTTCCACAGGCAGCTGGAATCTTAGTCTCTCCAGGAATTCTGCCTGTCTTAGCTTTCCAACCCCCTAATTATGAGAGTATCATGCAAGCATCATGAAGTGTAGATTTTTGCTCCCAGAGCAGATATCCGGAGTTAGGTATTCAGCCATCCCAGTTCTTCACTCCCTCCCTGCTCCATTCTGCTTCTTCCCACCTGTGAGCTGAGGTGGGGGAAGGGCTTGGATCCCAGCAGGGCAAAGCTTTAGTAGGTTACCCTGTTCCATGAGGTCTGCTCTTGTCTCCAGGTGTATGCAGTTTGGTGCAGACCTCTTTCCTGTTGCTCTTTCAAGAGTAGTTTTATTAGTCATATTTTCATATTATATGCAGTTTTAGGAGGAAGCCTCTGTCTCTCCTCTCACACCACCATCTTTTATATCTTTTGGATATTAATTCCTTATATCTCATGGATATTGTTTATGAATATATTCTCCCATACTCTAGTATGCCTTTTCTACTGATGGTGTCCTTTGCTGTACAGAAGCGTTTTAATTTGATGTAGTCCCATTTGTTCATTTTTGCTTTTGTTTCCTTTGCCTGAGGAGATGTGTTAAGAAAAAAGTTTCTCAGGTTTATATTCAAGAGATTTTTGCCTATGTTTTCTTGTGAGAGTTTTATGGTTTCATGACTTACAATCAGGTCTTTGATCTGTTTCGAGTTTAGTTTTGTGTATGGAGTTAGACAGTAATCCAGTTTCCTTCTCTTACATGTAGCTGCCCAGTTTTGCCAAAACCAGTTGTTGAAGAGGCTGTCATTTCCCCATTGGATATCCATGGCTCCTTTATTTTATATTAATTGGCCATATATGTGTGGATTTATATTTGGGCCCTCTATTCTTTTCCATTGATCTATGGGTCTGTTCTTCTGCCAGTACCAAATTGACTTGATTACTGTGTCTGTGCCCGACCATCTGTCTTCTTTGGAAAAATGTCTGTTCAGGTCCTCTGTCTATTTTTTAATATTGGGTTGATTGTTTATTTGGTGTTGAGTTATATGATTTCTTTATATATATTGGATATTAGCCGCTTAACAGATAAATTGTTGAAAATATAGTCTCCCATAGAGTCTGTTGCCTTTTTATTTTGTTGATGGTATCCTTTACTGTACAGAAGCTTTTTACTTTGATGTAGCTCTGCTTTTTTATTTTTGCTTTTGTTTCATTTCGTGGGAGACATAGCCCAGAAAAACTTACCTATGACAATGTTCAAGAATTTACTATGTTTTCTTCCAGAAGTTTTATAGCTTCAGGTCTTATATTTAGACCTTTTATCTATTTCTTTTTTTCAGGCACTGTTTTTCTTTTTCTTTTTTTTCTGCTGTTAATCTTTTTTTTATATAATTTATTTTGGTATCATTAATCTACAATTACATGTGCAATATTTTGGTTATTAAACTACCCCCTTCATCAGGTCCCCCCCACCAACCCCATTAAAGTCACTGTCCATCGGCATAGTGAGATGCTATAGAATCACTACTTGTGTTCTCTGAGTTGTACAGCCCTCCCCGTGACACCCCCTACATTATCTCTGCTAATCGTAATGGCCCTTTATCCCTCTTATCCCTCCCTTCCCGCTCATCTTCACCAGTCCCTTTCCCTTTGGTAACTATTAGTCCGTTCTTGGGTTCTGTGAGTCTGCTGCTGTTTTGTTCCTTCAGTTTTTTTCTTTGTTCTTATACTGCACATATGAGTAAAATCATTTGGTACGTGTCATTTTACGCTTGGCTTATTTCACTGAGCATAATACCCTCTAGCTCCATCCATGTTGTTGCAAATGGTAGGGTTTGTTTTCTTCTTATGGCTGAATAATATTCCATTGTGTATATGTACCACATCTTCGTTATCCATTCATCTACTGATGGACACTTAGCTTGCTTCCATTTCTTGGCTATTGTAAATAGTGCTGCGATAAACATAGGGGTGAATATGTCTTTTTCAAATTGGGCTGCTGCATTCTTAGGGTAAATTCCTAGGAGTGGGATTCCTGGGTCAAATGGTATTTCTATTTTGAGTTTTTTGAGGAACCTCCATGCTGCTTTCCACAATGGTTGAACTAATTTGCATTCCAACCAGCAGTGTAGGAGGGTTCCCTTTTCTCCACATCCTCGCCAACATTTGTTGTTGTTTGTGTTTTGGATGTTGGCCATCCTCACTGGTGTGAGGTGATATCTCATTGTGGTTTTAATCTGCATTTCGCTGATGATTAGCGATGTGGAGCATCTTTTCATGTGCCTGTTGGCCATCTGAATTTCTTCTTTAGAGAAGTGTCTATTCATGTCCTCTGCCCATTTCTTAATTGGATTATTTGCTTTTTGTTTGTTGAGGTGCGTCAGTTCTTTATATATTTTGGATGTCAACCCTTTATCAGATACGTCATTTAATATATTCTCCCATACTGTAGGATGTCTTTTTGTTCTACTGATGGTGTTCTTTGCTGTGCAGAAGCTTTTCAGCTTGATATAGTCCCACTTGTTCGTGTTTGCTTTTGTTTCCCTTGCCCGCGGAGATAATGCCCACGAAGAAGTCGCTCATGTTTATGTCCAAGAGATTGTTGCCTATGTTTTTTTCTAAGAGTTTTATGGTTTCATGATTTACATTCAGGTCTTTGATCCACCTTGAGTTTACCTTTGTGTATGGGGCTAGACAGTAGTCCAGTTTCATTCTCTTACAGGTAGCTGTCCAGTTTTTCCAACACCAGCTGCTGAAGAGGGTGTCATCTCCCCATTGTATATCCATGGCTCCTTTATCGTATATTGATTGACTGTATATGTTTGGGTTAATGTCTGGACTCTATTCTGTTCCACTGGTCTGTTGGTCTGTTCTTGTGCCAGTACCAAATTGTCTTGATTACTGTGGCTTTGTAGTAGAGCTTGAAGTCAGGGAGCGTAATTCCCCCTGTTTTATTCCTCCTTCTCAGGATTGCTTTGGCTATTCGGGGTCTTTTGTGGTTCCATATGAATTTTAGAATTATTTGTTCGAGTTCATTGAAGAAAGCTGTTGTTATTTTGATAGGGATTGTGTTGAATCTGTAGATTCCTTAAGGTAGTCGCCATTTTGACAATATGTATTCTACCTAGCCAAGAGCATGGGATGTATTTCCATTTGTTAGTGTCCTCTTTAATTTCTCTTAGGAGTGTCTTGTAGTTTTCAGAGTATAGGTCTTTCACTTCCTTCGTTAGGCTTATTCCTAGGTATTTTATTCTTTTTGATGCAATTGTGAATGGGATTGTTTTTCTGATTTCTCTTTCTGTTAGTTCATCGTTAGTGTATAGGAAAGCAACAGATTTCTGTGTGTTAATTTTGTATCCTGCAACTTTGCTGAATTCAGATATTAGTTCTAGTAGTTTTGGAGTGCATTTGCTGTGTTTTCATAGATTTATATAGTTTTGGGAGGAGATTTCTGCCGCCCTGCTCACACCGCCATCTTCCCGGAAGTCCCTCTTGATGTATTTTTGAATTCGGTTTGCTAATATTTTGTTGAGTATTTTTGCATCTATGTTCATCAGGGATATTGGTCTGTAATTTTCTTTTTTGGTGAGGTCTTTGCCTGGTTTTGGTATTAGAGTATTGGCTTCATAAAATGAGTTTGGAAGTATTCCCTCCTCTTCTATTTTTTGGAAAACTTTAAGGAGAATGGTTGTTATTTCTTCTCTATATGTCTGGTAGAATTCAGAGGTGAATCCATCTGGTCCGGGGGTTTTGTTCTTGGGTAGTTTTTTGAATACGGATTCAATTTCGTTGCTGGTGATTTGTCTGTTTCGTTTTTCTGTTACGTGTTTGTTCGGTCTTGAAAGGTTGTATTTTTCTAAGAAGTTGTCCATTTCTTGTAGGTTTTCCAGCTTGTTAGCATATATATTCTCATAATATTCTGTTTGAATTCTTTGTATTTGTGTGGGGTCCGTCGTCATTTTTCCTTTCTCATTTCTGATTCTGTTTATATGTGTAGATTCTCTTTTTCTCTTAATGAGTCTGGCTAGGGGTTTATCTATTTTGTTTAGTTTTTTCAAAGAACCAGCTCTTTTTTTTAAATCTATTTTGAGTTTAATTTTGTGTATGGTACAAGACCGTGATCCAGTTTAATTCTTCTGCATGCAGCTGTTCAGTTTTTCCAGCACGGTTTATTGAAGAGGTTGTCTTTTCTCCATTGTGTGTTTTTGTCTCCTTTGTCAAAGATCACTGTTCATGTAGGTGTGGGTGTATTTCTGGGCTCTCTTATGTTCCATTGGTCTATGTATCTATTCTTGTGCCAGTACCAAAGCGTTTTGGTTCCTTTCGCTTTGTAGTCGTGCTTGAAGTCAGGGAGCGTGGTACCCCCCAGCTTTATTCTTTCTTGAGATTGCTTGGGGGTGGTAGGAGAAAGGGAAACAAGAATGCTTGGGCTATTTGGTTTTATTTGTGGTTCCATACATATTTTAGGATTATTTGCTCTAGTTCATTGGAAAAAATGCCATTGGTATTTTGTTAGGGATTGCACTGAATCTGTAGACTGCTTTAGTCTTTGGAGCCAGTAGGGAAGCCTGGGGTGAAGGGCAAAGAGAAGGAACAAGACAGTCAGCTTCCGAGAGCAAAGAGACCAGTAATAGGACGTAGGATTACTAAAGACAAATCCAGATTTCTCTATCTGGTTTACATGAGACAACACTGAAAAACGGTGTACATATGCTTATCAACTAATATTTATGCTCGTATGTTTCTTCTATTTCTCGCTCAACATTTCAATAAAAGAATTTATGATTTGCAGTATGTATGATAAAGAATTAAATGTTTTATAAATAAAGGACACTTAAAAATCTTTAAGACAAACATCCTAAATAAAATGTGATTTAAGCAGTGCAAACAATAAACCCATGAAAATAAAATGTTACCTTACTTGTGTTGGAAGAAATGTAAATTAGAATAATGAGCTACAGTTTATAATAATTTAATTGGCAGACTGCAAAGAATGATTATGTCCACTGTTGTGAGGAAGTGGGGAAGTAGGCAATCTCACACACACATAAGTCCTATTTTCAGGCCATCCATTCCTGATAATGTGGTACTTAGTATTTATGTGTCCATTTACCTATTTATAGAGTACGTTTATAGGCTCTAATGGTGTTTTAGAGGTCCCTGGATCCTTACCTCCATGTCTAGTGGTTGACTTATAGCAGGCTACTGCTGACTTTAATAAAGTTTTGGGGATGGATTCTTAGGAAGAAATTTATCTAGTCTTTGATAGCCCTGTTGGCCCTCTGTATCTCTTCTTTGGGAAAATGTGTATTCAGGTCCTCTGGTTTAGTGTCAGAAGTAGGCAAAAGATTATGTGTCTTCAGGAAACAAGCCCTTCAGGGTTATAAACTGTATTTTATATGGAGGGCCTACAGATATATTACATTTATGGGATATTTTGATAGTTTCAGCTGAAAGTACTCTGTCTTTATCATAATCTTAAGAATTTTTACTACTTATTTTAAAGCCATTTGCTTGAGTGGGGTGGCTGATCTGTTGTTTCCTTACTCCCTCCCCCATATAAACATGATTTTTGTTGCTGTTGTTGGGTGGAAATAATTATGTTCTGTTTTAGGATTAAAAAAACTTGCAGCATTAGAGGAGCAGAGTGACATTGTAGTAGACCAAGGTTCAAGTCTGAATTTTGCCTCTTCATACAGCCTTGGAGCCTGGGACAAATTACCTAACCTTTCCCAACTGTTTCCACATCCCTGAAAGTAATAACAACTGCTCCTGCCAACCTCCTGAAAAGCTGCTTGGAGGTCAAATGCAGCAGTGTACATAATGGTTCTTTGAAAACACAAAGTATGCACATCCCAGTATAAAGTAGTGATGATATTTAACATTTTTATTTATCATTACTGTATTAGAATTTTTGTCTTACAGTTGTGTGGTAACAGTGTCATGTAGTATAGATATATGTTTCTTTGTATACAAGTAAAAAATCTTGTAGCATTGTTACTATCCAAGCCCTTCAGCCTGTAACCCGGGCTTTTCTTGTTTAGGCTATAGTCCCTGTGAGTTAGCTCTGGTGATAGTAGGATGACTGAATGAGGTCAGTGTTAATTTAGTGCTGAGGTAGAGACGTGTCTTGAGTAAATCTATTCTGATACTGTTTCACTGCACATCATTTATGTCAATAAATTATTTACTCAGGTTTCAGTGTTCACCTGTTTGGTTGCACTTTGAACAATTTCCACTTGGGGGTAGTCTTTCATCGCACAATTGAATAATTTTCTCTACTGAAATATCACTCTTGTCAATTGACTTTTAAGCTTTCCCTTGCTTGGTTAAAAAGGGTTTTAAAAGGCTGTTAGCTGCATGTTTTAAAATCTTGATATTTTGTACTGGATGTTTCCTGTCATTTGAATAATTGCATGGAAATGAATGATTAATAGGAATTTAGTCTTAAAAATTTAAACCATGTTTTTTAATTTCTTCAGGGATAATATAAGACTCTTCCCATTATTTTGTACCTTCACAGCATTTTTTATTTGCAGTAAAACTGATAAAACTATATTAGAAAAAATATATCATAGTCCACAGTTTGAAAACCTCATTTCCTTTAAGAAAATAAAAAACAAACATTTAGCTTAGCTGATTTGAAGTGTGTCTAGGCACTGGCTTTTTCTCTGTATCATCCTTTTGTCTACCCAATCCCCCATGCAACCCTCACCCCAATCCAAAAAAAGGAGCCATTCCTCAGAAGAAGAAAAAAAAATTTTTTTTTGCAAATTAATTCTTTGTCCCAAGTATTTTTTAAATTGTTTTATTTTTCAAGTTATTTGGCACTGACCTACATATCTTTTTATTAGTTTTTGCATGTTATTTTGTAAAATTTACCAGAAATTATTGTATAAGTTAACTTTGTTTTTTGTGCCTATTACTAAGTTAATCTGGCCTTTTTATACCTTATGCTAAACTCTTTGCATTGCTGTAGTCATCACACACTTAACTTTCAACAGATTATAAACTCTTCAAGGGCAGGAACCACTCTTGGACATGTTTGTCTCCCTCTGTAGGTTTCCTTGCAAATAGTAAATGTTCAATTAATGTGTGTAATTGGAAATAAGGAGATGTTAAGTGGTAAGTGCAGTCATTTGTTGAACATATAAAGAAAGTATAAATTAGTGACAATATGTATTAGTTCTGTGGATAATTCTTGACTTCTTTTAATTGTTTTTCTTTCTTTCATTGTAGCCCATGACACAGAGTGTTCTATGAAGATTTACAAGTGTTCTTCTCTGTCTACTAGTTTAATGTCATACTAGTTCTTTATCGCCATTCCTGTAAACAAAAGGTTTCTTGACATAGAGAAGTTATTTCACATTGTGTATTTAATCTTTTTTAAAATTATAGTAGAACACTTAATACTAGATCTACCGTCATGACAAATTTTAAGTGTACAGTATTATTAAATATAGGTACCATGTTGTAGACCAGATCTCTAGAATGAATTTATCTTGCATTGTTGAACCTTTATGCCCATTTATGAGCAACTCCTCATCTCTTCGCTCTAATCTTTGGCAACCACCATCCTACTCTCTGATTCTGCAAGTTTGTCTATTTTAGATACTTTGATATAGGTGGAATCATGCAGTATTTGGCCTTCTGTGAATTTGTTATTTCACTTAATATATTGTTGTCAAGGTTCATCCATGTTGTTGCATAATGCAGAATTTCCTTTTTTTTTAAAGCTGAATAGTATTCTATATTGTATATATGTGCCACATTTTCTTGATCAGTTCATCTATTGATGGATACTTAGGTTTCCATGTCTTGGTTATTGTGAATAGTGCTATAGTGAACATTGGGGTGCTAATACCTTTTTGAAATCCTGATTTTAATTCTTTTGATAAATATCCTGGAGTGGGTAAATATGTATGATTAATCATACAGCAATTCTATTTTTAATTTTTTGAGAAACCTCCATATTATTTTCCTGTGTGTTTAATCTTACTGTGATCCTAAGGTTTTTTCTTCCTTTGTTTTTCCTAAAAGTGGGTTGAATCATTTTCTTTTTCTTTTGAAAAAAGGAAAAGCATTGCAAAGTTAAAAACTGCATGACATGAACCTGTGTTTAAATGTTTTTGCTGCTTCACATCTGCATCTATCAACAAAGAGGCATATTTTGAAAGTACATATCTCATAGTGTGTTTAGTAATATGAGGATGGGGGTAGAAGGAAATTGGGGAGATAGATAACTGAAGAAATACACTAATAATAGAATTTCATTTCCAATTTGTGTTTTGAAGGTCTAGAAATGAATTCTTTTTTTTATAATTTATTTTGGTATCATTAATCTACAATTACATGTGCAATATTATGGTTATTAAACTACCCCCTTCATCAGGTCCCCTCCACCAACCCCATTACAGTCACTGTCCATCAGCGTAGTGAGATGCTATAGAATCACTACTTGTCTTCTCTGAGTTGTCCAGCCCTCCCCGTGCCCCCCAACATTACATCTGCTAATCGTAATGCCACTTTTTCCCCCTTGTCCCTCTCTTCCCACCCATCCTCCCCAGTCCCTTTCCCTTTGGTAACTATTAGTCCGTTCTTGGGTTCTGTGATTCTGCTGCTCTTTTGTTCCTTCAGTTTTTTTCTTTGTTCTTATACTCCACATATGAGTGAAATCATTTGATACTTGTCTTTTTCGGCTTGGCTTATTTCACTGAGCATAATACCCTCTAGCTCCATCCATGTTGTTGCAAATGGTAGGATTTGTTTTCTTCTTATGGTTGAATAATATTCCATTGTGTATATGTACCACATCTTCTTTATCCATTCATCTACTGATGGACACTTAGGTTGCTTCCATTTCTTGACTATTGTAAATAGTGCTGCGATAAACATAAGGGTGGATCTGTTTTTCAAACTGGGCTACTGCATTCTTAGGGTAAATTCCTAGGAGTGGAATTCCTGGGTCAAATGATACTTCTATTTTGAGTTTTTTGAGGACCCTCCATACTGCTTTCCATAATGGTTGAACTAATTTGCATTCCCACCAGCAGTGTAGGAGGGTTCCCTTTTCTCCACATCCTCGCCAACATTTGTTGTTGTTTGTGTTTTGGATGTTGGCCATCCTCACTGGTGTGAGGTGATATCTCATTGTGGTTTTAATCTGCATTTCTCTGATGATTAGCGATGTGGAGCATCTTTTCATGTGCCTGTTGGCCATCTGAATTTCTTCTTTGGAGAAGTGTCTATTCATGTCCTCTGCCCATTTCTTAATTGGATTATTTGCTTTTTGTTTGTTGAGGTGCGTGAATTCTTTATATATTTTGGATGTCAACCCCTTATCGGATATGTCACTTTTGAATATATTCTCCCATACTGTAGGATGTCTTTTTGTTCTACTGATGGTGTCCTTTGCTTTACAGAAGCTTTTCAGCTTGATATAGTCCCACTTGTTCATTTTTGCTTTTGTTTCCCTTGCTCGGGGAGATATGTTCATGAAGAAGTCGCTTATGTTTATGTCCAAGAGATTTTTTGCCTATGTTTTTTTCTAAGAGTTTTATGGTTTCATTACTTACATTCAGGTCTTTGATCCACCTTGAGTTTACCTTTGTGTATGGGGTTAGACAGTAGTCCAGTTTCATTCTCTTACATGTAGCTGTCCAGTTTTGCCAATACCAGCTGCTGAAGAGGCTGTCATCTCCCCATTGTATATCCAAGGCTCCTTTATCAAATATTAATTGACTGTATATGTTTGGGTTAATGTTTGGATTTTCTATTCTGTTCCACTGGTCTGTGGGTCTGTTTTTGTGCCAATAAAGAAATGAATTCTTGTTTGTTCTTACATTGCAGTGAATGATTTAGGAGGGGACCACAGGGGAATTGGTAAAGGCTCCTCAGCTGCTGATAAAGTTGTTGCAGAAATAAGAAGAAAAGGCGGAAAAGCAGTAGCCAACTATGGTATGATATTTGAGAGAATTGTTTATTTTCCTTCAACTAATGCTATTGCTCACATTAGTAATCACTGAACAAATATCTCAGCATTCCAGAGTAATTATGAAATTAGATTTTATCTAAATTATCTAAAGCTGTTTGGCTACATAGTTTATGTAATATGGGAGAATTTTTTAACCTTGATATAAATTACTTCATGAATCTAACTTTTAGAGTATCATTTATTTAATATTTTATTAATGAGCACATGGTATAATCAGTAAATTATTGTAGGTGTGGATATGAATATGTTCTTGTTTTAAAAGACCTGTTTTAACTAAAAGGTCTTATGTATTCCTACAGAATAACCTTAAATTCTTTTTAAAATAGTTTTTAAAACATTCTTCAAGTAATATAGTGTAAGAAGTGAAATGCCCCCTTTCTATACTCAAATTCCATATTCCCTTTTCCTCAAGTAATCATTGCTCTGTGTGACTTTCTTATCTTTGTAAAATACCAAGAGTCAAAGTTAGGCATTAAAACAAAGCGTCTAGATAAACAGCAAATACAGCCTTTACATTTAATGTATTGATTCTAGTAGTATGTGTAAGGAACCTTCTTGAGTAGAGGTGCTTTAAAAAGCTTTTCTGAAAATTAGATTGTTTTTATGGGCCAGGGATAAAATTAGACCACGAGTGGCTTCATTTTGAAATATTAGAGGAAAGGAAATAGGATATGGTTTGTTTTGAATGTTGAGGGGAATAATGAGATAGTCATTTTAGTTTCCACATTGAGGATCTATGAAAAGGTTTTTAGCTTTTTTTTAATTCTGCAGTTTTAAAAACCTATGTTATAAAGAGAAAAATCCCGGACTTTCCTCTTCTCCACCACAGTTTGATATGCAGCCTGTAACAATCACGATTCAGTCAGGAAAACAGAAGCTACTCTAGGTTTTCCAAGTGTGAAAGGTTTTGATACAAAGAATGAGAGGCTGACATAACCATTGAAGGGCTGGACAGGTGCATGTCCTAGGGACCAGTGACCCTCAGCCTGATGCAGGTGGTTTGCAAGAGCTCACCCACATGTGCTG
>JAVSCE010007034.1:0-54742 GCA_032199065.1 Smutsia gigantea
TAGTTGTATTTGTTGTATTTTCACAAATATATATGGTTTGGGGAGGAGATTTCTGCCACCCTGCTCATGCTGCCATCTTCCCAGAAGCCCATTTTCTTCAATTTTAAGGAAAAGTTTGCGAGTAAATGGTATTAATTCTTCTTTTTGTGTTTGATATAATTTACCAGTGAAACTATCCAGGCCTGAGATTTTCTTCATTGTTAGAATTTTTATTACTGTAACACACTTCTTATTAGTAATTGGTCTATTCAATTTTTTTATTACTTCCTGATTAAATCTTGGTAAGTTATATGATTTTAAGAATTGTTTCCATTTCTTCTAGGTTGCCCAGATTGTTGACATATAGTTGTTCATAGTAGCCAAATATGATGCTTTGAATTTTTGAGGTATCCATTGTGATCTCTCCTTTTTCATTTATAACTTTGTTGATTTGGGTCTTTTCTCTTTTTCCCTGTTTAGTCTAGCTAATTTCACTTTTTTTATCTTCTCAAAGAAACAAGTCTTAGTATGATTAATTTTTTTCTATTTTTTTTCTGTAATCTCTTTTATTTCTGCTCTAATCTTTATCATTTCCTTTCTTGCCTAAATTTGGGCTCAGTTTCCTCTTTTTCTAGTTCCTTAGGTAGTTTATTTGGTATCTTTCTTGCTTCACAGTGTAAGTGTTTATTGCTATTCACTAACCTCTTAGAACTGTTTTAGCTGCATCCCACAAAATTTGTTATGTTTCCATTTTCATTTGTCTTATTATAATTTTTTATTTCCCCTTTAATTTCCTCTTTGATCCTTTGGTTGTTCAGGAGAGTGTTGCTTACCTTTCATATGTTCATGAATTTTCCAGCTTTTGTCTTGTTATCAATTTCTAGTTTTATGCCATTGTCAGAGAAGATATTTGGTATGTTTTCAATGTTCTTGAATTTACCAAGACTTGTTTGGTGGCCTAACATATGATCTGTCTTAGAAAATCTTCCATGTGGCTTGAGAAGAATGTGTATTCTGAGGTTGATGGATAGAATGTTCTGTATATGTTTTCCTTTGTGATTCTCTGCCTGGATGATATATTCAAAGTTGAGAGTGGAGTATTCAATCTTCAACTATTATTGTATTATTGCTTATTTCTCCTTTAGCCTTGTTAGTTTTTGCTTTATATATTTATGTATAGTTTCTGCTTTATACATATAGGTGCTGAATTTTGGACACTTAAATATTTTAAATTGTTATATTTTCTTGATATGTTGAGCCATTTATCATTATGTAATGACCATCTTTGATTCTTTTTACAATTTTTAGTTTAAAGTTTATTTTGTATAACTACCTCTGCTTTTTTTAGATTACCATTAGTTTTAAATGTCTTTTTCCACACCTTCAGTCTCAGTCTGTGTGTCTCTAAGACTAAAATGAATCTACTGTATGCAGCATATTGTTGGATCTTATTTTTTAATGCAGTCATCCATTACATGCTTTGAATCAAAGAACTTATTTATGTTTAAAGTAATTTTATTGGGTAAGGATTTACTGTTGCAATTCTGTTCATTGTTTTCTGATGGTTTTGTACATCTTTTGATCCTTACTTTGTATCCTTCTGCCTCTTTTTGCATTTTTGTGTCCTTTGGTTTCAGAATGCTTTGGCTATTTTGTTATTTCTATTATGTGATTTCTACAGGATTTTCCTTTATGGTTACCATGAGACATATAAAATATCTTAAATTTATAATACCCTATTATAACAACTTAAATTTAATAGAATTCTTAAACATTTTTATTTCTCTTCCTCCTCACATTTTAGGTTATTGCTGTTATAATTTACATGATTTTCAAATATTTTGGAACTATTAACATATTATCTTAGTTATGGTTATTTTTGCTACATTTTTTTAACTTTGGACAAGTTTTCTAAGTGAATTATGCACCACTATTACCATACTGTAGAGTCCAACTAGGTCTACATGTTAACCAGTACCAGTGATATTTACCCTACCTTCTTATGTCTTTATTATGTTAATTAGAATTCTTTTATTTCTACTCAAAGAACTCTTTCTAGCAATTCTTTTAGGCAGGTCTGGTGATAATGCATTCCCTCAGCTTTTGTTTGAGAAAATCTTTATCCCTCCATCTCTGAAGGAAAGCTTCACCAGGAGTAGAATTCTTAATAGACAGTTATTTTTTAATATATATGTATTGAATACAGCATACCATTCTCTCTTTGACTGAAAAATTTTGCTTAGAAATCTGCTAGTCTTATAAGGGTTCACTCGCATGTAACTTCTTTTTCCCTGGAGGCTCTTAAAATGCGATCCTTGTCTTCCAATTTTGACAATTTATGTATAATGTGTTTTGGTGTAATCCTATTTGGGTTAAAACTTTTTCATCTCTTTTGGACCTAATGCAACTTGATGTCCATTTCCCTCAAGATTTTGGAGTTTTCAGCCATTTCTGCTTTGAATATACTTTATGTTCCTTTCTATTTCTCTTTTCTTTCTGAAATCCCATAATATGAGTACTGTTTATTCTCAGTGTTTTCCATAATTCCAGTTGTCTTCCTTCAGTATTTTTCTAATTTTTGATATTTTTATTGAAGTATGGTTGATATACAAAATTATATTGGTTGTAAGTATGCAGCATAGTGATTTGACAGTTATATAGATTTTGAAGTGCTCACCCCACCTATGGTAGTTACTATCTGTTAACATAGAAACAGCTTGGAGAACTATTGACTATATGTTCTCTGCTGTATTTTCATAACTGGGAATAAGTTATATTATGACTAATATTTTGTGCCTTTTTATCCCCTTCACCTAATTCACTTGTCCACCCCAAATACTTCACCATGGTAACCACTAATCACTCACTTCTCAGTGTCTAAGAGTTTACTGCTGTTTTGTTCATTGTTTTGTTTTGTTTTGATGCCATATGTAAGTGAAATTATATGTTATTTGTCATTATCCACCTGCCTTATTTCACTTAGCATTATACTTTCTAGGTCTACCAATGTTGTGACAAATAGCAGGATTTGTTTGCTTTTTCATGCGTGAATAATACTCCATTGTGTGTATGTACCACAATTCTTCATCCATACATAAATTTATAGAAACTGGTTGCTTCCATATGTTGCTACTGTACATGAAGTAGCAATAAACATAGGGGTACATCTATCTTTTCAAATCAGAGATTTTGTTTTCTTCAGGTAAATTCCTAGAAGTGAAGATACTGAGTCATATGGTATTTCTATTTTTAGTTTTTTGAGGAACCTCCATACTATTTTCCATAGTGAATACACCAATTCAAATTCCCACCAACAGTGCTGGAGGGTTCCCTTTTCTCCACATAATCACCAACACTTGTTATTTTTTTTCTTTTGTGTAGTGGTTATTCTGACTAGTATGAGGTGATATCTTATTGTGGTTTTGATGTGCATTTCCCTGATGATTAGTGATGTGGAACATCTTTTCATATTCCTGTTGCCCATCTGTATGTCTTTGAAAAAATGTCTATTCAGGTCTTCTGACCAATTTTTAATTGGATTATTTGTGTTTTTGATGTTGAGGCTAACGAGTTCTTATATTTTTGATATTAACCCATTGTAGGATACATCATTTATGAATATATTCTCACATAGTATATGTTGCCTTTTTGTTTTGTTGATAGTGCCCTTTGCTGTACAGAGCCTTTTTAGTCTGATGTAGTCCCACTTATATATTTTGCTTTTGTGTCCCTTGCGTGGTGAGACATGTCCAGAAAAGAATTACTCATGCTTATGTTAAAGAAATTTTTGACTATGTTTTCTTCTAAGAGTTTTATGGCTTCTTCTCTTATATTTAGGTCTCTAATTCATTTTGAATTTGCTTTTGTGTATGGTATTAGGGAGTTATCCAGTTTCATTATTTTGCTTGTAGCTGTCCAGTTTTTCCAACACTATTTACTGAAAAAACTGTCTTTCCCCATTGTATATTCTTTTCTCCTTTGTCATATATTAGTTGACCTTATATGTGTGGGTTCCGTTCTAGGCTGTATATTTTATTCCACTGATCTATTGGTTCTTTTTGTGACCTAGTATGTAGTCTATTCTGGAAAATGTTCCATGTGCACTTGAGAAGAATGTGTATCCTGTTGCTTTTGGGTGCAGAGTTCTGCAGATGTCTGTTAGGTCCATCTGTTCTAGTGTGTTGTTCAGTGTCTTTCTGTCTTTACTTATTTTCTGTCTGGTTGATCTGTCCTTTGGAGTGAGTGGTGTGTTGAAGTCTCCTAAAATGAATGCATTGCTGTCTATTTCCTCCTTTAATTCTGTTAGTATTTGTTTCACATATGCTGGTACTCCTGTGTTGGGTCATATATATTTATAATGGTTATATCTTCTTGTTTGACTGACCCCTTTATCATTATGTAATGTCCTTCTTTATCTCTTGCTACTTTCTTCGTTTTGAATATTTTGTCTGATACAAGTACTGAAACACCTGCTTTTTTTTTCCTTGTTGTTTGCATGAAATATCTTTTTCCATCCCTTCACTTTTAGTCTGTGTATATCTTTGGGTTTGAGGTGAGTCTCTTGTAAGCAGCATATAGATGGGTCTTGCTTTTTTATCCATTCTGTTACTCTGTGTCTTTTGATTGGTGCATTCAGTCCATTTACATTTAGGGTGATTATTGATAGATATGTACTTATTGCCATTGCTGGCTTTAGATTCGTGGTTACCAAAGGTTCAAGGGTTGCTTCTTTACTATCTAACAATCTAACTTAACTTTCTTGTTAAGTTATTGTAAACACCGTCTGATGTTTCTTTATTTGTCTCCCTTCTTATTCTTCCTCCTCCATTCTTTATATACTAGGTGTTTTATTCTTTGCCTTTAGTTAGTATTTGGATGGTGTGCTTTCTTTGCTATGATTTTATTTTCTCTGGTGACATCTTTTTAGCCTTAGGGGTGCTTCCCTCTAGAGCAGTCCGTTTAAGATATCCTGTAGTGGTGGTTTATGAGAGGCAAACTCTCTCAACTTTCGTTTGTTTGGAAATTGTTTAGTCCCTCCATCATGTTTAAATGATAATCGTGCTGGATACAATATTCTTGGTTCGAGGCCCTTCTGTTTCATAACGTTAAATATATCATGCCATTCTCTTCTGGCCTGTAAGATTTCTGTTGAGAAGTCTGATGGGTTTTCCTTTGTAGGTGATCTTTTCTCTCTCTCTAGCTGCCTTTAATACTCTGTCTTTATCTTTGATCTTTGCCATCTTAATTATTATGTGTCTTGGTGTTGTCTTCCTTGGGTCCCTTGTGTTGGGAGATCTGTGGGCTTCCTTGGACTGTGAGACAATTTCCTTCCCCAGCGAGGGAAAGTTTTCAGCATTTCTTCAAAAACACTTTCTATCCCTTTATCTCTCTCTTCTTCCTCTGGTACTCCTATAATGCGAATATTGTTCTGTTTGGATTGGTCACACAGTTCTCTTAATATTCTTTCATTCCTAGAAATCCTTTTATCTCTCTCTGCCTCAGCTGCTCTGTACTCTTGTTCTCTGTTTTCTATTCCATTAACAGTCTCTTGCATTTCATCCAGCCTGCGGTTAAGCCCGTCAGTTGCTTGTCTGATTTCTGCATTGTCTTTCCTCACTTCCCTCACTTCCTCCCTCAGCTCTTGCACATTTCTCTGTAGGTCCATCAGCATGGTTATGACTTTTATTCCGAATTCTTTTTCAGGAAGACTGTGCATTTCCATCCCTTCTGCCTCCCTCTCTGGGGTTGTCTGGTTGATTTTAGTCTGAATCACATTCCTCTGTCTTTTCATGGCTACAGAAGTGGTCGCTGGTAGTTGCCACGTATGTCAGCTGGACTCTTTAAGACTTTAAAAAGAGAAAAAAAAAGAAAGAAAGAAAAAACAAAACAAAACAAAAAGCAAAAAAAAAAAATGCACCCCGGTAGTAGATTCTGTGGGGATGCTGTAGGTGGCGCTGTCGCCCCACTATTCTGCAGCCATGGCCGCGCCCACTCTGCAGGGCCCTTTATAGCTCTGGCCGTGGTGGGAACAAATGAGAGGCTGTTGATCTCTGTGTGAAGTCAATGTGCGGCCACCCTTTCCCAGTCGCCAGCTAAGGGGTCCGAAACTCCCCAGGACTCCCAGCCTGCTGGGCAGAGTGTGCCAGGGCAATCTGGCTCCTCCGCTGGGCTCCTATCTCTTTAATACTGCTGAAGAAAGTGCTTTCTTTCTTTTTTTTTTTTTTCCTTCCTGGGAGCCGGCTGCAAGCACCCTGGCATGTTTCCCACTCAGATCCTGCCCCTCTGTCTCTCTAATCTCTGCTACACCGCAATATGTGTGTCGGGGCTCCCCGTGCAGATGACCGGGGCTGGTTATTTCATGGGGTGTACTTCCACTCCCTCTCGGCTCTGAATCCTCTCCTCCCGCCAGTGCGCTGGGGTGGGTAAGTGCTCGGGTCCCACCGGGTCGTGGCTCCGTGTCTTACCTGCCTCTTGGGGTGCCGAGTCGTCTCGGGTGTAGCTGCATGCTGTGCACTTTCCTGTATGTTCTGGTCTCTCTTTTCGGAATAATTGTATTTGCTGTATTTTCGTAGATAAATATAGTGCTGCGAGGATATTTCTGCCGCCCTGCTCATGCTGCCACCTTCCCGGACGTCTGTCATTCTGTTTTTTCTTAACTCAAGGCAATCTGCACCCTAAGTTCCCTGACTAAACAAGACTACTGTCTTTGCCCTGAAAACTATCAACTCTAGCCTGCCTGATTCTTAGCCCATATCCCACTGAGCTACACAGCTTCCACTGGTCACTAGACTTTCTGATCAGATGGAGCCAGAGGGTACTTTCCATAATGGGTGGGGCTATGTCACAGATACTTTGACTGGAAGGGAGGGAGAGGAGCTGTTTCAGGCTTGTCAATTTCCCAAACAGTATCTCTAGTTGGGACAAACTGGAAGCTATGCTCAGCCTTTGTTACAAATTAATCCACCTTCCTGTGCATTGAATGGGAATGCTCCAACTGGTACTGGCTTTGCTCTTGGGGAGGGTAGTTCCTCCTGCCTGAGAGACTCCTAACAATCTCCCACTGGTCAGTACTTTTTACAAACATTGTCATTGGCCCTTCTGGTCAGATAGGGCAGGAAGACACTGCAGTGAAGGTGAGGCTGTGATTTGGCTCCTTGCATGGGCAAATTGAACTCTGTTGCCAGCAAAAGTCCTGGCTTGTGCATCTAAATCAGGCATATCTTCACCCCACTGAGTTCCATGATTGGAGTGTGCTACCAGATTTTATTTTGCAGAGGAAAGCTGCTGGTTGGGATTGCTACTTAGGCACTACATGTTTGAACTTGGTCAGCCAAGACCTATGTGCTGATCTTTGCAAGCCCTTCCTCTCTTCCCCATCACAGATTCCCAGTGGCTGAGCCAAGCAGATTCCCCTGCAATCCTCAAGGTTCAAAATTAGTGTAGGGGCTCCCAGACAGCAACCCACAATGCTGTGGTGGTAGTTAGTTGTCCCCTCTGGGTTTTCTTTTCCCCCTGGAAGAACTGGAACCTCAGGGGAGACCTCTTTCATGGCACTGTACTGGCCTGGAGTAGGAACAATGTGGTCAATGTGTAGCAATTTCACTTACCTTTGTAAAGTAGTTTGTCTTGATCTCTTTGATGGAGGAGGGTTATTCAGCCTCACCCCATGATCTAGGATTCTCTCAGTTGTGTGTCATTTTGGAATGGTTGTTAGTTGTTTTTCTTGTGATAAGGAGCAAAGTCAGGAACAACCTATGCCACCATATTGGTGATGTCATTCTTACTATAAATTTTTGCTTTGTGGTTACCATGAGACTTATATACAACAACTTATATTTATAACACTCTGTTTAAAGTCTATTAATTTTGAATGCATTATAAAGCTCTACTCTTTTACTCTCTCCCAATGTTTTATGCTTTTGATTTCACATTTTATATCTTGTTTATCCCTTAACTGATTACTGTAGTTATTTTTACTACTTTTTTCTTTTAACCTTCATTCTAGCTTTATAAGTAATTAATCTACTACCTTTACTATATATTTCCTTTTATGAGTGAGATTTATACTTTCTTATGTTTTCTTGTTACTAGTTATTACCTTTTATTTCAGCTTTAAAAACTCCCTTGATTTTACATTTATTGAAAGCATGATAGAGTGGTGATGAACTCCTTAATTTTCCTTATCTAGAAAACCATTTATCCTTCAATTCTGAAAAATAACTTTGCCAGGTAGAGTATTCTTGATTAGAAGTATTGTTTGGTTTGGTTTTGTATATTCCAGAACTTTGATTATATTGTGACATTCCCCTATAACTTCAATATTTCCACTGAAAAATCTCCTAATAGTCTTAATGGTGATTCCTTTGTATTTAGAACTCCCTAGGGAATTCTTGATCTGCAGATCTGTGTCCTAGCCCAAGCTAGGGACATTTTCAACCAATATTTCAATTATTTCTTGAAATAATTTTTCTACCTTTTTCTCTTTCTTCTTCTAGGATACCTATAATGTGAATGTCAGTCAGCTTGGTGTTGTCCCACAAGTGTCTTAAGTTAGTTTCACCTTTTTCATTTTCTTCTTTTTGCTGCTCTGATTAGGTGAATTCTACTACCTTGTCTATGTTGAAACCCTTAAGTGTATTTTTCAGTTTAGTTAATGTATTATTCAGCTCTATTACTTCTGTTTGGTAAGTTGCTATATTTTCTGTCTATGTTGAAATTCTCAGTGTGTTCATTCATTCTTCTTCTGAGTTCAGTGAGCATTTTTGTGACAGTTACTTTGAACTTTTTATCAGGGAAATTGTCTCCATTTAACTAGATTTTTCCTTAGGTTTTATCTAATTTTCTGTTTTGAACATATTACTCTGTTTCTTCATTTTACTTGACTCTATGTTGCTTTCTGTGCATTAGATGAAAAAACCACCTTTCCCAGTCTTGAAATTCAAGCCTTGTGTGGGAAATGAACCATATCATTCAAATCTGTTCTACCTCTTAGCTGTCTCTCAAACACTTGTGATTGTCCAAACAGCCTATTTTGTTTTTAAAAGCTCCCAGTATTTGATGGTGTTCGGGGACAGTTGTTTATTTTCCTTGGTTCTTTTTCCCACTGCAACAAAGAATTGAAGGGCAGAGATACAGTAATGAAGCAGAGTAAAAGTTTTATTTAAAGTTGTGCATTTAAAGGAAGAGAAAGTGTGGGTATCCTCAGAGGGGAGGTGCCTTGAAAGGTTGAAAAGTTTTATTTAAAGTTGTTGGGAGAAATTCAGTTTTGAGACACAGGGAAGTTAGAGTACAAGGTGAGGAAGGACTTCATTAAAGTGAGAGTGTCAGGAAATGATAGAACAGAGTGATAGAGGAAGTTCATTAATTGCTACTCAGCGTGGAACACATCCACTGCTAGCTCCTTAAGCCAATGTTAACTGGCATCTAGTGTCCGCTTGGATCTGCATGGCATGGAAACTGAGTCCTTACACCCCAGGATTTGGGAGAGACATAGAACACTGGATAGAGTCAGATTATGCTCTGTGAACTTCCTCAAGGCAAAGAAAGGATACTTTCAGGCAGGCTACTAAAGAGCATGACTGTGCAGTTGCAATTCCATCTGGGTCACCCAGGTGATGGTAATTTGCGACCCCAGCTCTGTGCTCTCAGCAGCCATTCCCTACTCATCTGGATAGGACATAAAGAGTGAATACTTGAGCTTAAATCCAGAGGATTTAAGATATAAATTGAACAGTGAGAAGTTTAACTAAGGCAAAAAAGTGCATACTCAGAGAAAGGAAGGGCAACCTCAGAGAAGAGGAGTGGTGAAAGTTTTAAGTTTTATTTAAAGAGAAAGAAAGTGTGGATGACCTCAGAGAAGAGGTGCTCTGAAAGGTTGAGAAAAAGTGCAGGTGCCCTCAAAGAAAAGGAATGCTAAAAGATTGCGGGTTCCCCCTTTCAAGGATTTTTCAGGAATGTGACAAAGGGCTAGGGCATGTAGACTTGTTAAGTGGTATCAAGATGTTCATCTTTGATGAGAGACATTACATTTCTTCTCTTCTATTATCAGTTCTCCAGGTAATTCTTCAAAATTAATTTATTTTTTATTTTTTTATTTTTATTTTGGTATTATTAATGAGCAATTACATGAGCAACATTATGGTTACTAGACTCCCCCTATTATCAAGTCCCCACCATATACCCCATTATAGTCACTGTCCATCAGTGTAGTAAGATGGTATAGAATCACTACTTGTGTTCTCTGTGTTATACTGCCTTCTCCGTATCCCCCACCCCCACTACATTATGTGTGCTAATTGTAATGCCCCTTTTATTCCCCGTATGCCTCCCTTCCCACCCATCTTCCCCAGTCCCTTTCCCTTTGGTAGCTGTTAGTCCATTCTTGGGTTCTGTGAGTCTGCTGCTGTTTTGTTCCTTCAGTTTTTTCTTTGTTCTTATGCTCCACAGATGAGTGAAATCATTTGATACTCGTCTTTCTCGACATGGCTTATTTCACTGAGCATAATACCCTCTAGCTCCATCCATGTTGTTGCAAATGGTAGAATTTGTTTTCTTCTTATGGCTGAATAATATTCCATTGTGTATATGTACAACACCTTCTTTATCCATTCATCTACTAATGGACACTTAGGTTGCTTCCATTTCTTGCTATTGTAAATAGTGCTGTGATAAACATAGGGGTGTATCTCTCTTTTTCAAACTGGGCTGCTGCATTCCTAGGAGTGGGATTCCTGGGTCAAATGGTATTTCTATTTTGAGTTTTTTGAGGAACCTCCATACTGCTTTCCACAATGGTTGAACTAATTTGCATTCCCACCAGCAGTGTAGGAGGGTTCCCTTTTCTCCACATCCTTGCCAACATTTGTTGTTGTTTGTGTTTTAGATGTTGGCCATCCTCACTGGTGTGAGGTGATATCTCATTGTGGTTTTAATCTGCATTTCTCTGATGATTAGCGATGTGGAGCATGTTTTCATGCACCTGTTGGCCATCTGAATTTCTTCTTTGGAGGTGTCTGTTCAGCTCCTCTGCCCATTTTTTAATTGGCTTATTCTTCAAAATTAATTTAACACAAGAAATTTACTGGTCATTTCCTCCCCAGTACAGCATCTTCCCTCTGGGAACATATCAATCAAGACTGCCTGCCCTGCCCCCAAGGTGGGCTGAGTTATTGTCTGTTTGCTAAAGAATATGTTAAGAATCTTACTTCTTAAGTTCCTGGAATTTAAAATGCAATCTTAAAGATGGGCTAACTTTAAGATGGACTGTTTCCTGTTTTCACTATGCTGTTTGTATCTGGGGTTTTTTCATCATAGGCAGGAAAAGTTACCCGTGATGTTTGTCTCCTGCCCAGGTTGCAAATTACTTGATTAGGAGCTAGAGGAGGAAAAAACAGCACATAGGTGAAGTGAAAGAATAAGTTGGGCATTTTAGCAGGCTAAAGTAAATCTTACAATGGCATGACCTGAAACAATGAAGACATAGGCTGTGCTGGGATACTTTTCTTAATCTAGTGAATATCTTCATATTCCAAGTTACTCCTGGCCTTTGGAGCTTCAACTGATTAACTTATTAACTCTGTGAGCCTTTTCTGGCTCTCTTGTTTTAACTTATGAACTCTCTGAGTCCCTCCTAGTTGGCTTTACTGGCCTTATTCTCCCTTCATCCCACTCATATCTACTTTTCTGCTTAGCAAAGGTATGCCAAGATGAGTGAGTGTCCCAAAGGGAAGGACCTCAATCAGCACCTACATTCATACTGATTGGAAACCTGACTCTCATTCAGCAGTTTTTAAAAAGTGCAAATATATACAGTCCTATGGGACCACAAGTGTAAGCCCTACTGAACACCGGAGCCAAACCATCTGGAGGTGTCCCCTGGGCAGCAGTTCACAAAAAATGTGCCTCCACATGAGTGTATAGGCTTCTTTCTGGAAGATACTGATAAGTTGTACTAATGTAGAGGGAGAGTACACAAATGTCGTCCCTCAGTCTGCATTCCCTGTCAGCAGCTCCATAGTCTCCAGATATGTGCCAGACCTGAAGCCTCCCCTAAGGTTAAAGCTATATGACAAGCAAGTAGTCCTCTTTCAGAGAATGGATGGGGATGTTTCACTCTGAGTCTGTAGTTCCCTGGGTGTTTCAGCCTTCCAAGAATTGTCTCTTTGATTGTTATATGTGACCCAAGAATGTAAGAATCCTGGCCATAAGAGCCAAGCAAGGATTTATCCCCGGGGCAGTGATCACAAAAACCAAGGCACTGGACATAAAAACTGAGGCAACAGACACATATAAGAACTCCCCTTTGAGAGATGCTGGCCCTCTAGAGCATGGAAGAAGAATGTAAATATAGTATTTATTTACCAATGTCTCAGGATAGGTTTACAGTTAGCTCTTAGATGTATGTTTAATTAAAACCCTGCTGCCCAAACTGCAGTTATGATAATAAGCTAATTAGACATCTTTCACAGGAATATTAAGCTCTTAGGTCTGTTACCTCTTGATGTGCCCTCAGGGTTGTAGATGCTTAAGAACTCTTTCTCTATTGGTTATATCCCCATGGGACCTGTGACTATATACTCTTCCAGCCACCAAAGTCAGGCATTGTAGAGGTATTCTTTCTCAGCAGTCTAAAAAGTCGGGGCACTGAAGAAGTTTTAAGCTTCTTTCTGGAAGATCCCAGCTAGCTGGGGTGATTCAGAAGGAATGAGCAAAGATTACATCTTCCAGCCTCCATTCCCTGATTTCACCTCAATAGGCACCTATAAGTATACCAAACCAGAAGCCTGCTTCTCAGACCAAACTATGTGGAGAAACAAATAGGCTTCTTTATCAGAGAGATTTTGGGTGTGTTACAGTCTGCTGCCTGTGCAGTGCCCTAAGAGTGGTAGTCCACTACACACTGTATCTCTGATTGTCATAGTCGCATAGGACCCATGATCACAAGCTCCCTGGTCTCCAAAGCCATGTGATCAAGAAGCATACCCTGGGTGGCTGCCACAAAAATCAGGTTACCAGATGTAAAAGCAGGGTCACCAGACCTGTAAACACTCACCTCCAATAGATACAAGTGTTCTGTAGTGTAGCAGAGGGAGAACATGAAGATTGTGTTACCAACTGCAGCAAGGTAGAGGGGAGGTAAAAAGATGATAACTATTAAAAAAGGAAAATAAAATGGAAAAGAAAAGTAAAATAAGAAAATAAAGAAAAATGAAAAGAAAAGAAAACAAAGATAGTGCCCATTGAATTTAGCAGGGCAGATGGAGAGCAGGAAGATGGTGCCCATCAGCTCCATGCCAGAGTATATTTCATCAGAGCCCTGCCCTTCAGACCAAAGTTTTAAAATTTGCAGTGAGTCTCTTTCACATAAAGTTTAGGAGCTTTTCAAAGAGCTTCTTCTGTGCTGGGCCTTGGGGTGAGTGAGTCCGCATGAGAGCCCTTTATAGAGCCATTTCTCAGTTTGCCACAGTCCCATGGGTCTTATGGAGCTGTGCCTCATTGGTCCTTAAATTCAGATGTTTTGGGGTCTTGTCAGTCATTCATGCACTGGTCTTAAATGTTGGATTGCCCAATTTTGCCAAAGGTAGGAACCCTTTGACCTTCAGGTTGAAGCTCCGGATTTTGAGTCCCCTCCCAATTGTGTATTGTCATACCAGCAGTGAGGATTATGGTGAGATTATGTCTCAGCCTTTCCTACTCACTTTGATATGGTTTCCCTTTCATATTCCAGTGTGCAGTGGTTGCTCTGCCTGTTTTTAAGTTTTTTCCCAGAGGAATTTTTCCATATATAGCTACAGATTTGGTGTGTCCATGGGAGGAGGTGAGTTCAGGTTCTCCCTATATTGCCATCTTGAACTGGAACCAGACCTCTAAATTTTATAGCCTCATTACTTACTGCTTCTGTGTATATTTCTAGCCAAACCATAGTATTCAGTGGTCACTTTCCATTATTTTTCCTCATTCCACCCTTGGCTCAGAAGGGTTTTCAGTAAGAATGCTTACTCTTCTATATTTATCAAGAACTTGAAAACTTTCCCATCATGCAAGACCCAGTTCAAATTCAATTTTTAAGGTCATGCAAATCTTTCCTCCTATTCTAGAAGATCAGGAAATTTGCTAGTCTATTTTAATAGCTCCTGGAATTATGTTACTCTCCTTTCTCCTTTTTACCCAATTTTAAATTCAGTTTCTATAAATCAATTATCCCCTTCCTAATTTATCAATTCTGTACAGTAAAAATTATGCACATATTACTTACTTGGATAAAGTAATACCTATAAGGAAAATTGAAATTAATTTTTTAAATTGTGGTTAATGATTAAAACATCAGGGGGCCAAAATACCTTAATTATTCACTGTTGGTGAATTTTGAATTTTGGGAGATTAATGAACTCTTTCAGAGCCTTAGAGTATAATAGTATACTTTCATTTGTAATTGCATATTGTATTTTAATGTACTTAAAGGTACAGCAGTTCTAAAGATTTAATAAGATACTTAAATTACTTACTACTTAAAAGAGGGATGTGGTTTTAAATTCTATTATAAATAGTAACTTTACTTTTGTGGTAGATTATATTCCTGGAAAATATGCAGAAGAATGTAAGAAGAAACTGATTTTCTTATAGAAGCAAGGTTTTTTTTTTGCAATTAATTGTAATTTATTTTGGTATCATTAATCTAAAATTACATGTGCAACATTATGGTTATTAAACTACCCACTTATAGAAGCAATTTTATCACAGAGTAGTTAATTTTCAAATAAGAGCATGATGATTAATATTTTATAGAATTGACTACATATTTCATAATGACAATGGACTAGCTCTCTGATAAATGTTATATCTATACTCTGTGCTAGTATTTAAAGCTTTCTAAAGATAAACAGTAAAATCAATCATTTTCTAACTGCATTTAAGGCCATATAAATTGTTGCACAAAGTTGTTTTATGCCTCAAAATCCCTTCCCTTTTTACCAAAGCTGTCAGGTTAAAAAGCCTTTAATTAGGGTCATGAAATTCTGAATGTTCCCTAAGTGGATTTTGAAAAGTGTCTTAGAGAGATTTGGGAGCAATGTAGAGTTGTTTTGGTGACTTTTTGAAAAGCTGATTCCAGGGTATGTTTTGCTGTCCTCTTTATCTTACATCATGTCTCTGTGATAAGCACAGGGAAAACTGTTCAAATTCATTGTAAAACTTTTATCTCTTGGACTCACTGATTTCTTCAGCTACTTCATGTGATCAAGTATTACCACCTGTCCTACTGGTATCCCAGCCTTTAAAATTCAAAACTAACCATGGCTTGCTTTTATGGTATCTTTTCCTATCTCACTACGATAGGAATTCCCATGTCAAAAAAATAAAAGCAGCCAAAATACTCCAATTTAATGCAGACCCAATGAAAGACACATAATTTAATTTGCCAACTAATCCACAAAACCTGTGTCTGAAGCAGTACTTCTTTTTTTAATGTAATACATCTTCTTTATCTATTCCTCTATTGATGGACACACTGATTGCTTCCATATCTTGGCTATTGTAAATAATGTGACAATAAACATAGGGGTGCATATATCTTTTCAAATCAGAGATTTTGTTTTCTTTGGGTAAATTCCTGGAAGTGGAGTTACTGGATCATATGTTATTTCTATTTTTAGTTTTGTCAAAAAATTCAAAGC
Organism: Smutsia gigantea; assembly: GCA_032199065.1. Classification (NCBI taxonomy): domain Eukaryota; kingdom Metazoa; phylum Chordata; class Mammalia; order Pholidota; family Manidae; genus Smutsia; species Smutsia gigantea. The sequence continues at coordinate 15,651 of JAVSCE010007034.1, forward strand.
ATTAATATTTAAAACTGAGGAGGTTCCTTTCTCCAAAAACATAACAGGATGTGTAGTACCAAATGGGTTTCTTTCAAAATCATAACCTTAGAGTGGGGCTGTCTATACAGTCATTCTGATAATGCTGACATTAACTCTAAGCATATCTGGAAACCCTTATTAGGCAGTGCCTTCAGATACAGGTTAACTAAGCACAAGAAAACCAGTCTTAATACTTTATAATTACAGACCACTCTCCTTCCTTAGAAACATTGTTATTTTTTTTTCTTCCTCTTCAATAGAAAGTTTGTTCAAATGGATGTTCTGAGGATTACCACTTCTCTTCCCCTCCCTGCACATGATGTTTTTACTATTTAAATTGCAGGCATAAGAGATGAAATTGATGGACTGAGTTTTATAAATGCCAACCTGAGAAGCTAAGGATTGTTTGTATTCATATACTCCATAATGGCTCTGAAATAATAGCTGTAACCTCTAGAAAAATGAAGATAAGGTTGACAGAAGACACACCTTATTCCCATTCATTCATGATGTAGTGATGTTTTCTGTTTATAATGCAATTCTGTGAGCTCTGTTCACAGAGAATTTTCATAATAAATACATATTTTCTCAGGGCAATGCAAAGTTTAAGAAGAAAAAGGTTGGGTAAGCTCCGACCCCCCCCCCCAAAAAAATGAGTTTCACAGAATACTTACCTCTCAGCATTACAGCTTTCTTTCTTTCATCCATTTATGGGATTTGTATGACCAACATTAAGCGTTATATATATATTTTTGTGGCAAGTAATGAACTACTAGAGTTTCATATACACCTGATCATCAGGACACTGTAGATCAGGACATTGTTAGAGCAACCTATCATTTTATGCATTGCAACCTGAGGTCTGACATGCCATTCCCACAACACACAGACTTTTCAATCTCAGGAAAATTGTGTAGAAATTGTCTTTGTCTCATGTGCCTTAGCTTTAGTTTTTATTTTCACCATTCAAATCAAGTTTAGTGTTAACTTAATAAATGTAACAATGCAAATGGAATAACAAGTATATGTAGCATATACAGGACAAATTTGGGCTCAACACTGTTCATCCTCAGGCAAATTATTTCACCTCTCTTAGATTCCATTTATTCATTTGTATTGGAAAGTTCCACAAGTTTATTAGAAAGGCCAAATGAGATGCTATATGTGAAAGTACTTAAGAAAGTTGTAACCGAGAATACAATAGGCATCCGACACATATTTAGTGAATGGGAAAATTTTCATGCCCTTTATTTAGTTATATATAGGTTTGTGGTCCTGATGTTTGTGCATACATTGTTTCAGTTTTCACTTTCCCTTGCCTGTTCAGTTATCTCTTAGACAGACTGAACATTTTTACTATCATTCACAAATAAAAGGATTTATATGAAAGAGATTTACTTTTGCATTCTGGAAAAGATTCTTGTATTTATTGTATCTTATTAACAATATCATATTTAATGAATAAATGCTTAAGATAAAATATTCGATTTCCATTTGGTTGAAAATATTTGTAAAAACATGATCTATGTCTCTTAAATAAGAAAGCGCCTTGAATTTCAATGAGGAAACAAAGAAAGTTCATCTTCCCTTCCTCCCACATTAGTCACACTTGGCCTCCATCATCACACCTCTGTGACCACAAATATCACACAAGAAGAAGACATTTATTTCTGTTGTCCCCGAAGTTCAATGAAAGGAGTTGTCTGGTTGGTCATTCTGGCCCTTGAAAAAGCCAGGAAACATAGTTAAACATAATCACAATTGACAAATTATTTTATTTTTAGCTAATCATTGATGAACCACTCTCCCTGCTCATAAGACGGGAACGGGTCACAGAGCTGCCATGGTGGGATAGTTGGTCACGAAACTCTGAGGCCATGAAGTAATAGAGAATTGGATCCAAAAGACAGGAAAGACTTGCAAGGCATAGACAAAAAGGATGGAAATACAGTGTGCTCTGGACAATGGGACAACTGCTAATAATGGTTTCCTTTACCAAGGTATAAAAAAAAAAGTTAATATGATAGGGAGTGAAGCAAATGAAGAAGACAGAGGCACACATGAAAACCATCCTGAGTGCTTTCTGCCTCTCACTGATTCCTTGGAAAGCCAATGGTGGCTGCCTCAAGGATATAGTAGTTTTCCAGGTACACCATGCAATGGTGACTACTGGAATCACAAATCCTGAGAGTTCAGCAATTGTAATCATCCCAACCAAAGCAACTGGATTCATTTTCTTGTAACCAAGATCAGCAAAGCAGGACTCAGTGTTGTTGGCTAAGTCTGTGTTTCTCAGGATGGGAAATGGCAAACAGGCAGTCCCCACGATGATCCAAATGGCAGCACTGATGGCCACGTCATGTCTACGTTTCCAGTCTCTGGCCCTAAAAGGCTTCAAGAGGAAGAAGCACCTCTGAAGGCTGATGCATGTCAGGAAGCAAATGCTGGCATACATATTGAGATATTTCAGGTAGAAGCACAGCAGGCAAAGGGCCCTCTGGAAAGGCCAGTGGTGACTGATATAATAGTAAATCCGGAGGGGTAAGGACAGCACGTGAGCAAGGTCAGCCACGGAGAGGTTGATCATGAAAATGATGGCTTTATTTTTCTTGCTGATGAAGCGACACAGAACCCACAAGGCTGCACTGTTGGCCAGAAGACCAGGAATGAATATGAGAATGTAGGTGGTTGCATACAAGGTGTACTGAAATGTCACCCTAGTGACACTGCAGTTAGTCATAACATTACTGGTACTGTTGCTACCCATCTTGAATATTTCAGTATATTCATCAAGGTAAGCCATGAAGTTCTGATCCCTGCACAAAGCAAAGAAAGAAAGAGTCTAATGGTTAATCAGTTCTTTAGCCAAAATCTGGATACCTTTTCATACTTACAGAGACAGAGTGTTAGAATTAGAAGGAACCTGTATACAGATGAATAAGGAGATACTCAAGGAAGATATACTACTGATCCAAGGTCACCCAATGAATGATTTAAGGAACCATGGAATTATCCACAAGCTGCTCTCCCAAATTGTTTAAGTTATGTATTACAGGCAAGGATATCCTGAGATATTCAGTCTGCTGTTCTCACCACAAGAGAAAATGTGTAGCATTTGAATCTGGTTTTTTTTTTTTCCATATTTAGTCTCTGAGTTTCAAGGACTGCTTTCTGAAGATAGAGGTGGTGGATCATTTTGCTCTTTAACTGTATTTTAAAAAATAAATTATCCTTGTTTAATTTATTTTTTATGGAAGTATAATTGATATACAATATTATCTTTGTTTCAAGAATACAGCACAGTGATTCCACAGTTACACACATTATTAAATACTTACCCTCACTAGTGTAGTTACTATGTGTCAACACAGAAGGATGTTATGAAACCATTGACTATGTTCTCTATGTTGCACTTCCCTCTCCATGATCAACTTGTACTATGACTCATATTTTGTGCCTCTTAAACCTCCTCACTCATCCCGCTCCACCCCAGTCTCTTTCCCATGGTAACTACCAGGCATTTCTCTGTGTCTATGGGTCTATGACTGTATTGTTCATTTTATTTTGTTTTGTTTTAAGATTCCATATATAAGTGGTATCATATGGTATTTCTTTTTCTCCACCATGTTTATTTCACTTAGCATAATGCCCTCTAGGTCCATCCATGTTGTCATAAATGGCAGGATTTCTTTCTTTTTATGGCTGAATAGTATTCCATTGTGTATACGTATCACAGTTTTTTTTTCCATTCATCTGCTGATGCACACTTTGGTTGCTTCCATATATTGGCTATTGTAAATAATGTGGCAATAAATATAGGGGTGCATCTATTCAAATCACAGATTTTGTTTTCTTTGATTAAATTCCTAGAAGTTAAGATACTGAGTCATATGGTATTTCTATTTTTAGTTTTTTGAGGACCCTCCATACTGCTTTCAATAGTGGCTGCACCAATTTACACTCCCACCAAAAGTGCTGGAGGGTTCCCTTTCCCCCATATCCCAACCAACACTTGTTACTTCTTGTCTTTTGTATAGTGGGCATTCTGACAGGTGTGAGGTAATATCTCATTGTGGTTTTGATTTTTATTTGCCTGATGATTAGCAGTGTGGAAAATCTTTTCATGTATCTGTTGGCCATCTGTATGTCTTCTTTGGAAAAATGTCTGTTCAGGTCTTCTGCCTGTTTTATAATTGGGTTATCTATTTATTTATTTATTTGTAATGAGTCATATGTGTTCTGTATGCATTTTGGATATTAACCCCTTATTGGATAAATTGAACTGAATAAAGAGCCCAAAAACAAACCCACACATATACAGTCAATTAATATATGATAAAGGAGCCATGAATATACAATGAGGAAAGAGTGCTTCTTCAATAAATGGTGTTGGGAAAACTGGACAGCTACATGCAAGAGAATGAAACTTGATTGCTGTCCAGCTCCATATACAAAAGTAGACTCAAAAATGGATTAAAGACCTACATATAAGACATGTAACCATAAAACTTTTAGAAGAAAACATAGGAAAAAAAACTCTTGAACATAATAAGCATGAACAGTATTTTTCTGAATATGTCTTCTTGGGCAAGGGAAACAAAACAAAAGTGAAAATGAACAAGTGGGACTGCATCAACCTAAAAAGCTTCTGTAGAGCAAACCATCAACAAAACAAAAAGGTAACATACAATATGGAAGAATACATTCCTAAAGTATTCTGTTTCTTTTGCATCCAATTATTCCCTGTCCCAAGCCTTGATTAAAGTGAATACTGCTTACTCATTCCCAGTCACAGTGATAAAAATCTAGCTTCACCTGTTAGGTCCCTTTGCTTCTCCCTCATCTGCCACCTTGCCCATTGAGTCCTGACTTCTTACTTTGACACCGCAATACTTGGAAAATTGTCCCGCATCCTTTATCCTGCACTGCCAATAACCTAGCTCATTTTTTATGCCTTGGAAATGCTACCTCCTTATGATTATATCACAAGGGCTGATGGTGCTTGTGCACTTTGTATCTACTGGCTTAAGTCTCATTACAATTTTACATGAAAATTTTCATTATTATATAAATTTAGAAGCTGAACTAGAATACTTTCCCTTATGTGATCTGGAAGAGAAGAAACTAATTCTCCACCCAAGGGGAACTCTGTACTGGTGTGACATAATGGACATGGCAGATTATCTAACACTCACAGTGAACATCGATTAGTACACCAACAAAACAGGCTACCAAAATAATTTTCTTGGAAACAATTTAAGACTTAATACTTCATTTTTCATTAAAATAGTCATCACAAGGATAAAATTTTGGGGGGGCTTTTTTAATCTTATTTCATGCTTTAGTGTAATTTTTATTTTGTGCTATATATAATACATGGGAAATATAGAATAATCTTTAGGGCTTCTCATGGTCTGGCCATAGACTTATGCAGGCTGCCTGCAGAAAAGAATGTCAAGAGAGCAACAACCTCACTATTTGAACTTTAACTGTCTTGTAGAATTTTATATTGAAGACTTTTGAAAATCATTTAATTTAGCCTCTGTATAATATAGGTAGAAGAAATGGAATTTATTAAGGCCACAAAGCTACTAAATGGACAAGGTGACCAATCTTTACATACATTTCTCTTCATTTTATTTTCTCCCAAAGTCAAAATTTACAAACATAACTTCTTTCCATACTTCAGGAGTGTTTATTGCATTTAGAGCTAGAAGTGGAAGAAACAAAGTAATGAGGATGTTTCTCAGGTAGAATAAGGGTTTGTGTTATTGTTGTTTTGCTTTGTTTTATATTCAGTAATTTTACCAACAAAAAAGGATGACCTGATTTTAGATTCTCCTCATAAGTAGAATGACTTCCTATATCATTCTGAGTCCTACTCCAGGAAATAGAAATATGATAAAAGAACAAAACACCAAGGGATTAATTAACAGGTTAAAGAGAGACAACATTATGAACTACCATTAATTTATAGAGTACTTGCACTTCTTCCCACCCCTTTATATTTCATCCTTCCTACTTGATCTATCTGTGGTATGTCCTGAAGAGTCATTCATCGTGCTTATACAGGTATGACTTAGAACAGTGTGTGAAGGGATATTCACAGGTATAAAAACAGGAAATAATTATCATGGTGTGACTGATTGTTAATGATGTGCCCAGGAATCTGCAATGGAATTTTCACATGCATTATCCAATTTAATTCACATAACCATCCTAAAACATAAGTACTATTGTTTTCATAGTGCAGATGAAGAAACTGGGGTTCAGAAAGATGAAGTCTACTAAGGTAACAAAGCTAGAAAATGGTGTAAAAAGGATTTACTATCATGCCTGAATTGCTCCAAGGTCTATGCTATTTCCATTACAACATTTCCATCTCCCTGCTCAGGATGGACTACTTTATTAAGTATTAAGCATTCTTTTTTATTATGTAATAAGTATTTAGTATTCTATTGAATGGGGCTCATCATGACATCTCGAGGGTACATTATGGCAGAACCTTTCTAATCACATAGTAGGATCTTATGATCTTATAACTTATGTATTCTAGTTAGGCCATCAAGATATAACTAAACACCTGTCCCCACAGATGCTACCCATCCCACCTCACCACTCACTTTGACTTCAATATTGGCACTGTTTCTACTATTACCTACTATCCATGCAGAGGTTGTGAAAGAGGAAGTGAAGACATATAGAGTGCATTACAATTCCAAGAACTAAGAATAACTCATACCCACCCAAAAAACACTTCCACTTTTGCACATTACTGACATGGGCATTAGTTTCTGCTTCACTGCTGTAGAAATTTTCACTTACTAAAAGGGGGTTGCTGTGTTCACACCTCTGTGTTAAATAATAGAGCCCTATTATGCCAGAACAACAACCTAATGGTCAAGTTCACACCTTCTTTTTTATGTGTTCTTATGCCTCTGCAATTTACAGTTTATTGTGAGCTTAGAGATTTGCATGGCCTGCTATCCAAAACCTCTTCTCTTTTCCAGACTGAAGGTAGGAAAGGTTTCTCCAAATATGTTTGGTGACAATTAAATGTAAAATCTCAATGGAAGGGAGAGATTGGGGGAATTTGTTTTTGGTAGGGAAGAAATACAGTCTCTCAGAGAAGCTTGATGGTGACAATCTGTGAGATGGCTGAAATGTAAGAAAGGAGAATAACCTAAGAAGCCACTAACAGGAAAAAGCTGAATAGAAGGAATAAAGTCAGAATATGTTCCCTCTCTCTGTCTCTCAGTTTGGTTCCCCCCTCCTGTGCCAGAAAGAAGTGTGAGATTGGTGATTCACTCCTACACCTGAGCTCTCCTTCTCAGTCAGTGTCAGGACTCTCCACCCACACACTCAAGTTGGAAACTAGGGATTCATCCAACCTCTAACACTACATTTTGCCCATATCCTACCTGAAATCAGGTGATTCTCCCTCTTTAAAATCTCTCAAACCCATCTCTGTTATATCTACATTTCTCCTGTCACCCTCCTAATTCAGGCCACTGCAATCATTCCTCTTGACTATTGTAACGCATGCCTTACTGGACTCCCTGACTCCAGTCTTAGCCCCTGAAGTCCATTCTCCCTACTGTGTCTAACATTAACATTAATTATGGCTACTGTTTATTGAGGGTTACTATTTATTTACAGGCTTAACACTTTTCGCATATTTTTACATTAATCCTCATGGCAATGCTGTCATTATTTCCATATTACAAATGAGGAAACTGAGATGAAGAGAAGTTAAATACAAATACATGTGCCAAGGTCATACTTGCATGGTATAAAGGTAGTATATGAGAATTGGAACTCATGCTTGTCCCCATACTCCCTTACTTTTGTCATGGCACTTATCACACTTACTGAAATTCTGTCAACATGTTTTTCTCTTTAGATTTAACACTCTTTGATGGCACAAACTATGTCATCTCTTGATCCTTTTAACCACTTCCACATGTTAACTTTCCTTGAAATACCATGTCATTCTCCTATCTAAGTTCCTCTTCTGGGTCTCTATTGTATTAAAGCCAGGTTTCTAACTATGTCCTAAAGGTAATATCTAATGTGGTTCCTGTGTTCTTCAACATCACCTTATGCATTCTCATCCTCATTCTATATGTTTCAACTACACTGAGATGCTTTCAGTTTATAGAACTAGCCAGGAATTTTTCCTGACAAAATCTTCACATGTTGCTCCCTCTGTCTGGAATTTTCTTCCAGATAGTCACAAGTCTGGCTCCTTTTAATCGCAGTTTGCAAATCAGAGACTTTCACTACCAATATTATCTAGGTAATCTTACACATCATTATGTAGTCTCACATTCTCTTCATTTTTCTTTGTAGATCACCATTTGTAATTTACATGTTTGTTTACTTGTTTATTAGGTATTTCACCCAATGTGCTGTTGGCTCCATTACTGCCACAAAAAGATCTGTTCTGTTAATTACCATACAGCCAGGACTTAACTTGCTGCTTATAAGCACTCAAAGAAAATTGGATTGGATTGCATGCACAATAGTTTAAAATCCCTATTTTGAAGCACTAAGCAAAAATGTAAACCCTGATATGTCAACTAATATATTTCTGCTACCTGCTTTCCCTAAAATATTCTTTTCTGATTTGGGCTATCAACAATATTTCCTGCATCTTCTCTTTTCAACTAAGAAAAGTTATACCTGTAGAAGCCTGAGAGAAAGAAAAAATAATCAATTTAGAAATCACAGGAGACTGGGGAAAAGATTCTGGGAAGATGACAGGATAGGAGGTCACTGTGATAACACCCTCTCATGTCACACTGAGGCAACAATTGAATCTAATATAACTAACTCTGAAAATGACCTGGACACTGGCAGAACACACCTTCTACAGCCAAAGACAAAGAGAAGGCCACATTGAGAAGGGTAAAGGAGACAGAGTCGTGATCAATCAGGATCCAAACCCTTTCCCCATCCTAACCCACAGGCAGGAGGGAGTTAGGTACAGAAAGGGGAGGGGATAAAGTCCCTACACATGGCATGCCTGGCCCTGGAGATTTGCAGTAGGAAGACAAGCTCTTATAATATTTGGCTTTCAAAACCAGATAGGCTGAACTGCAAAAGATCTGGAAGGTAAGCCTCCCCTCTTGGAGGACTGGTTTGTTGTGTCAGTATTCCTGAAATCTGACACAGAAGTAATTTGAAATATTGATTGCTTAACTTTAGGACATGTGCCATAGGGGTGGAGGCCTGTGAGAGGTTCTTCTGGGGGACAGGGCTGGCAGATGCCATTTTTGTACCCTCCCTAAGCCAAACTGACCTGACACTTGTTGGAACCAGTTCTAACACTCCAACTACCATGCCAGCACCACTTATTCTGCCCCAACATTCCCATGCAGACTTATTCCATCCAACATGCTCAGCCTGGCAGGAATCCCACCAAAGTGACTGCTGCCCTGGGGAGAGGAAGACCTATTCCAATACACCAACACACTAGAAGTAGTCACATGGGCATTTCTGACAGCAAGGCTGAGGGATGGTCTCACCCACCAGTGAACTGGCAAGGGATATACTGGGACTTTTAGCCAGCTGCACCTGGAGTGAGCTTTGAAGCCAGTGCAACCATGGTAGTTTCATTGGCCTTTGCTCGCAGCCAGGTTGAGGGCTGATGCCACCAAACAGTGCACACACAGGGGCTGTGCCAATCCTTTTAGCCAGCTGCACCTGCAGTGACTTTCAAAGTAGGACATCTTCAGTAGAACACTGGCTTTTGCTGTCACCTGGGTTGCGTACCGGCCCCACCCGCAAGAACACTGGCAAGAGCTGTGACAAGACTTCCATCCAGCTACAACTGGACTGAGCCTTGCAAACTAGCACAACCACAATAGTCTAATCAGTCATATGACAGCCAGAGGGCCAGCTTTGTCCCCCAGCAAAATTACAACAGCTGTGGCTCCGGCACAGCATGAAGGTGCACACAGATCACACAGGGGACACACTGCTGGAGTGCCTGGTTCGGTGATCAGGGGGTACTTTACATCAGGTCACCACAGGATGCCTACTACATAAAGCCATTGCTTCTAAGACAAGGAGGTAGCTGAACTTCTTACTATAAGAAACAAACATGGAGATCTTGACAAAATGAAGAGGCAGAAGAATATGCCCCATGTGAAAGATTAAGAAAAGTCACCAAAACATTTCTAAAAGAAATGGAGGTAAGCAATCTACCTAATAAAAAATTGAAAGTAATGGTTATAAAGATGGTCACTGGACTGGAAAAAGAATCGATAAACTCAGGTAAGACTTCAACAAAGAGACAGAAAATATAAAAGAGAACCAGTCAGAGGTGAAGATTAGAATAACTGAAATGAAAAATACATTAGAGGGAATCAACAGCAGGTTAGACTATGTGGAAGAAGAGTTAGGAATCTGAAAGACAGTGTAGTAGAAAGCAAATAAGTTTAATAACAGGAAGAAAATTATTTTAAAAAATGAGAAGATGTTAAGAATCTCTGAGACAACTCAAAGAAAACAACATTCACGTAATAGGGGTGCTCCTCAAAGGAGAAGAAAGAGAGAAAGGGTCTAAAAACCTACATGAGGTACTAATAGATGAAAACCTCCCTACCTGGAAACAGACATCCAGGAAGCAGACAAGTCCATGTAGCACAGAGAGACTCAAACAAGATGAACCCAAGGAGGTCAACAAAAATACATATTAATTAAAATGTCAAAGATTAAAAGTAAAGAGAGAATCTTAAAAGCAACAAAAGAAAAGCAGACTGTTAAATACAAAGGAAAATCCCACAAGGTTATCAGCTGATTTTTCAGTAGACACTTTACAGGCCATAGGGGAGTGATAGGACATATCTGAAGCTCTGAAAAGAAAAAATATATATAACAGAATATTTTACCAAGCAAGTTTATTATTCATAATTGAAGACAAATATCTTCCCAATAAACAAAAGTCAAAGGAGTTCATCACCATTAAACTGACCTTAAAGAAATGTGAAAGGGTATTCTTTAAGTGGAAAAGAAAAAGTCATAACTACAAGTAAGAAAATCAGGAAAGGGAAAAAATTTCACTGGTAAAAACAAACATACAGTAAAGGTAGCCGACCAATAACTTTTAAAGCTAATGTAAAATTCAAAAGATAAAAACAGTAAAATCAATTAGAGAAAAATTAGCCAAAGGGAAAAAATTAAAATATGTAAATTATGGCATCATATACATAAAATGTGGAGGGTAGAATAATAATAAAATAGTGCTTTTAGAATGTGATGTTTAGGAATCATATCTATTTATGTTTTTGTTTGTTTCCATGTGTTTTTTGACTTCCTCTTTGATTTGTTCCCATTGGTGGGCTAGTAGCATGCTGTTTAACCTCCACATGTTTGTGTTTTTTCCACTTTTTTCTTGTTATTGATTTTTCTTTCTTGCTCTTGTAGTCAGAAAAGTTGCTTGATAGAATTTCAATTTTCTTATATTTATTGAGAGCCTGTTTCATAACCTAGTATGATCTATTCTGGAGAATATTCCATGTGCTTGAAAATAATGTATATTCTGCTGATTTTTAGGTATATATATATATATTTATACACACACACACATATAGATAGATATTCGTATATTGCTGTACATGGACATCATTATAACCACAAACCAACTATAATACATACAGAGAGTAGAAAGAAAGGAATCCAATGATAACACTAAAGAAATTCATCATATCACATGGGAAGAGGGCAAGAAAAGAGGAAAGAGACATAAAAGAACTACAAAAACAATAAGAAAACAAATAACAAAATGGAAACAAGTACATACCTGTCAACAATCTCATTAAATGTAAATGGACTGTGTTCCAATCAAAACATATAGGATGGCTGAATGGACAGGAAAGTAAGACCAACTTATATGCTGCCTACAAGACATACTAAAACACATATAGATTGAAAATGAAGGGGATGAAAGATAATCTATGCAACTGGAAGCAAAAAAATCTGGACTAGCCATACTTACATCAGAAAAAATAGAATTCAAAACAAAGGATTTAACAAGAGATAAAAAAGGGTATTAAATAATGATAAAGGGATAAATCCAACAAGAGGCTATAAAAAATGTAAATATCTATGCACCCAACCGAAGAGCAGCTAATATATAAGCCAACTATAGACATAAAAGGAAAAATTGACAGTAATATAATAATAGTAAGGGATTTTAATACCCCACTTACATCAAAGGATAAATCATCAAAACAGAAAATCAACAAACAACCAGTGGTATTGAATGACACATTAGAACTTACTTATATAGAGAGGATTCCATCCAAAATCAGCCGAATACACATTCTTTTCAAGCACACATAAAAAATTCTCCAGAATAGATCATGCTAGGCCACAATACAACTCTCAATAAATATAAGAAGACTGAAATTGCATCAAGCAGCTTTTCTGACCACAAGAGTATGAAACTAAAAATCAGTAACAAGAAAAAGTGGAAAAAACACAAACATGTGGAGGCTAAACTAACCCACCAATGGATCAACAAACAAATCATTTCAAAGAATGTATGGAGACAAACAAAAATAAATATAATGGTTAAAAATCTGTGGGACACAGCAAAAGAAGTTCTAAGAGGGATGTTTATAGTGATAGAGGACTACCTCAAGAAGCAAGAACAGTCTCAAACTAAAAATATAAAAACTTACCAAAAAAGGAACTAGAAAAAGAAGAACAAAGCACAAAATTAGTAGGAGAGATAAATAAAGATTAATAAAGCAAAAAAGTGGACTCACCAGGGCTCTTCACTGCCACCTGGAGAGATAGACCATTCCTCGTGGGCCTCTTCCTGCCTCTTCTACCCACTCCTCTTCCTAGTCCCCTACTGCTCACCTCCATCCACCTCTTCTAAGGCCTCTTCTTCTGGCTCCCTTCTCCCCTTCCTATCCTTCCTTCCATCTCCCTCCTCCTGCCCTTCCTCCCTTCCCCTGTTCCCATACTCCTTCTGGCTTTCCTTTCAGCTTTTCCTCTAACCCTCCTCCCAAAATCTATTCTCATCTTCCTCCTGCATGATCTCTCCTCCCAACACTTCCTCCCTGCCTGCAGAAAAAAAAAAGCAATAGAAGAAAAGGAATGAAACTAAGAGCTGATTCTTTGAACAAAGATACAAAACTTAAAAACTGCTAACAAGATTCATCAAGGGAAAAAGAGGACTCAAATGAAAGAAGAAATGAAAAAGAAGTTACGACCAAAACCACAGAAATTCAAAGGATTATTAGAGAATTCTATGAAAATGATATGCTAAAAAACTGGGCAACCTATAATAAATGGATAAATTCCTGGAAAAAAATAATCTTCCAAGAATGAATCATGAAAGAATATAAAATTTGAGCAGATTGATTATTAGTAAGAAAACTTATTTGGTAGTCAGAAAACAACCCACAAACAAAAGTCCAGGGGCAAATGTCTTTAAAAATGAATCTACCAGAGATTCAAGATGCCAGCATGAGAGGTGACACAGAAAACTCCTCCCAAACCACAAACAGTACAAAAATATAGTTAATTAATACAACTAACCCTAAAACAGCAAGAAGAAAGAAGGCTGAACCAGACTGCATACAGACCTCATGAACAGGGCAGACCTCACAAAACACAGTAACAAATGAAACCCTTGATCCAGTGGGACCCAAGCCCTTCCCCTGCCCCAGCTCACTGGTGGGAGTAAGAGAAACAGAGCAGGGAGAGGGTTCTGTTTCTGGGCCTGCTGAAATCCTAGCCCTGGAGATCTGCTTTGTGAGCAGAAGCCTATGCTGTGTGATGCTATGGACATTGGGGAGCTTGGACAGGTGGAGGGCCTGGGAGACTGACATTACAGCCATTTGTGGATGGGAACCCGGCCACTCTGTGTCAGAGGAAGGGCAGGCAGTCTGAGAGGCTTCCTAGCCGCAACAGGGCTGCTGAAGGGTCAGGGTTTGCATGGAGCTTGCTGCACGGGAAAAGGGAGAGCTGGACAAGGTTGTCTGGGCACGCTCTGCCCAACTGGTTGGGAACTTTGAGGAGCTTCAGGTGCTCCAACCCACTGGCTGCCTACTCAGCTGCGAGGCCCCCACTGTGACACACAGCCTGCTGAAACTTCCTAATGGCCTGCAGGCACCTGCTCACAAACCCACAGTCACTGCTGCAGGCATCAGGCCAGCCAGAGGGAGGCCTCTCCGACAAGAGATAGTGACGCAAAGCACAGAGGTTTAAATGTGTGTGCTTGGCCCACTGGAGACAGTCACCACAGACAGAAATCAGGAAACAGATCTTTCCTCCCCCCCAGGCACCAGCTGTGCTCCCTTGCAACCCCCAACCTCACTCTAGGGCCTGAGCAGCTCCAGAGACTGGAGTTTCTGTGCCCTAGTGGGCACCACACAGAAATATGAAACATCAAAAGAACATGGTTCAGACCAAAATCTCACAAACCCCATTAAAAGGGCCACATGAAACTGAACTCACCAATCTTTCTGAAAGAGAGTTCAAAATGAAAATTATGAACATGCTTATGGAGGTACAGAAAAATATTCAAGAACTCAGGAATGAATTTAAGTCGGAGATTCAATCATTAAGAAATTCCATATCTGTAATGAAACATACAATGGAGGGATTTAAAAGCAGATTAGATGTAGTAGAAGAGACAGTAAATGGAATAGAAACTAGAGAAGACGAATACAAAGAAGCTGAGGCACAGAGAGAAAAATGAATCTCTAAGAATGAAAGAATATTGAGAGAACTGTGTGACCAATCCAAACGGAACAATATTCACATTATAGGGATACCAGAAGAATAAGAAAGATAAAAAAGGATAGAAAGTGCCTTTGAGGAGGTAATTGCTGAAAACTTCCCCAATCTGGGGAAGGAGATAGTCCCTCAAACCATGGAGATCCACAGATCTCCCAAAACAAGGGACCCAAGGAAGAAAATATCAAGACATATAATTATTAAAATGGCAAAGATCAAGGATAAAGACAGACTATTAAAAGCAGCCAGAGAGAGAAATAAGATCACATACAAAGGAAAACCCATCAGGCAATCATCAGACACCTCAACAGAAACCTTACAGGCCAGAAGGGAGTGGCATGATATATTTAATGCAATGAAGCAGAAGGGCCTTGAACCAATAATACTCTACCCAGAAATGATATCATTTAAATTGAAGGAGGGATTAAACAATTTTCAGATAAGCAAAAGCTGAGATAATTTACCTCTAACAAACCACATCTACAGGGAATTTTGGAGGGACTCCTATAGATGGAAGTATTCCTAAGGCTAAATAGATGTCACCCAAAGGATAGACAAAGAGTTCAGAAAATGATTCATAACATACAAAGAATGGAGAAGGAAAAAAAAGAACTTTTGGGATGTGTTGGTAACAGCATACAAAGTGAGTTAAATTAGACAGTTAGATAGTAAGGGCATCACCCTTGAACCGTTGGTAACCATGAATTTAAAGCCTGCAATGGCAATAAGAACATACATATCGATAATCACCCTAAATGTAAATGGTCTGAATGCACCAATCAAAAGACATAGAGTTACTGAGTGGATAAAAACAAGACCCATCTATATGCTGCCTACAAGAGACTCATTTTAAACCCAAAGACAGACACAGACTGAAAGTAAAGGGATGGAAAAAGATATTTCATACAACTAATAGTGAGAAAAAAGAAGAAGTTGCAGTACTTGTATCAGACTAAATAGACTTCAAAACAAAGAAAGTCACAAGAGACAAAGAAGGATATTACATAATGATGAAAGGGTCTTTCCAACAAGAGGATATAACTATTATAAATATATATGCACCCAACACAGGATCACCTACATATGTGAAACATATACTAACAGAATTAAACGGGGAAACAATGCAATGCATTCATTTTAGCAGACTTCAACACACCACTCACTACAATGGACAGATCAACAAGACAGAAAATAAATAAAGAGACAAAGGCACTAAACAACATATTAGAAAAGATGGACCTAATGGACATCTACAGAACACTGCAACCAAAAGCAACAGAAAACATTCTTCTCAAGTTCACATGGAACATTTTCAAGAATAGATCATATACTAGGCCACAAAAAGGGCCTCAGTGAATTAAAAGAGATTGAAATTGTACCAACCAGCTCTCAGATCACAAAGGTATGAAACTAGAAATAAATTACACAAAGAAAATGAAAAAGCCCACAAACACATGGAGGCTTAATAACATGCTCCTAAATAATCAATGGATCATTGACCAAATAAAAACAAAGATCAAGCAATATATGGAGACAAATGAAAACAATAATTCAACAACCCCAAATCTGTAGGATGCAGTGAAGGCCATGCTAAGAGGAAAGTGTATTGCACTACAGGTCTACCTCAGGAAAGAAGAACAATCCCATATGAGCAGTCTAAACTGACAATTAGAAAAACTAGAAAAAGAAGAACAAAAAATGAGACCCCAAGTCAGTAGAAGGAGGGACATAATAAAGATTAGAGCAGAAATAAATAAAATTTACAAGAATAAAACAATAGAAAGGATCAATGAAAGCAAGAGCTAGTTCTTTGAGACAATAAACAAAATATGTAAACCCCTAGCCAGACTTATCAAGAAAAAAAGTGTCTACTCTCATAAACAGAATCAGAAATGAGAAAGGAAAAATCACGGCAGAACCCATAGAAATACAAAGAACTATTAGACAATACTACAAAAATTATATGGTAACAAACTGGGTAACCTAGAAGAAATGGACAACTTTCTAGAAAAATACAACCTTCCAAGGGCGATGCAGCAAGAAACAGAAAATCTGAAGAGATGAATTACCAGCAGTGAAATTAAAGTGGTAATCAAAAACCTACCTAAGAACAAAACCCCTAGGACAGATGGCTTCACTGCTGAATTTTATCAAACATTTAGTGAAGACTTAATACCCATCCTCCTTAAAGTTTCCAAAAAGTAGAAGAAGAAATAAATCCCAATCTCATTTTACAAGACTAAAATCACTCTAATACCAAAACCAGGCAAAGACACCACAAAAAAAGAAAATTAGACCCAGATCCCTGATGAACGTAGATGCAAAAATACTCAACAAAATATTAGCAAACCAAATTCAAAAATACATCAAAAAGATCATCCATCATGACCAAGTGTGATTCATCTCAGGGATGCAAGGATGTTACAACATTCGAAAATCCATAACATCATCCATTACATCAACAAAAAGAAGGACAAAAACCACAAGATAATTTCCATTGATGCTGAAAAATCATTCAACAAAATTCAACATCCATTCATGATAAAAACTCTCAACAAATGTGTGTAGAGTGCAAGTACCTCAACATAATAAAGGCCATATATGACATAAACCACAGCCAACATTATACTTAACAGCGAGAAGCTGAAAGCTTTTCCTTTAAGATTGGGAACAAGACAAGGACGCCCACTCTCCCCACTTTCATTCAACATAGTTCTGGAGGTCCTAGCCATGGCAATCAGACAACACAAAGAAATAAAAGGCATCCAGATTGGTAAGGAAGATGTCAAACTGTCCCTGTGTGCAGATGCATGATAGTGCACATAAAAAAAACCCTAAAGAACCCACTCCAAAGCTACTAGATGTACTATCTCAATTCAGCAAAGGTGTGGGATAAAAAATTAATGCGCAGAAATCTGTTGCATTCCTATACACTAATGATGAACTAGCAGAAAGAGAAATCATGAAAACAATTCCATTCACAATCACATCAAAAAGAATAAAATACCTAGGAATAAACCTAACCAAGGAAGTGAAAGACCTATACCCTGAAGACTACAAGACACTATTAAGAGAAATTAAAGAGGACACTAATAAATGGAAATTCATCCCCTGCTCTAGGCTAGGAAGAATCAATATTGTCAAAATGGCCATCCTGCCAAAAGCAATCTACAGATTCAATGCAATCTCTATCAAAATACCTACAGCATTCTTCAGTGAACTAGAGGAAATAGTTGTAAAATTCATATGGAATGACAAAGACCCAAATAGCCAAATCAATCCTAAAAAGGAAGAATAAAGCAGGGGGAATTATGCTCACTGACTTCATGCTATACCACAGAGCCACAGTAATCAAGGCAATTTGGTACTGGCAAAAGAACAGACCCATAGACCAGTGAAACAGAATAGAGAGCCCAGATATAAACCCAAGTATATATGGCCAATTAATATACAATAAAGGAGCCATGGACATACAATGGGGAAATGACAACCTCTTCAACAGCTGGTTTTGGCAAAGCTGGACAGCTACATGTAAGAGAATGAAACTGGATTACTGTGTAACCCCATACACAAAAGTAAACTCAACATGGATCAAAGACCTGAATGTAATGCATGAAACCATAAAACTCTTAGAAAAAAATATAGGCAAAAATCTCTTTGACATAAACATGAGCAACTTCTTCATGAACATATCTCCCTGGGCAAGGGAAACAAAAGCAAAAATGAACATGTGGGACTGTATGAAACTAAAAAGCTTCTGTATATCAAAGGACACCATCAGTAGAACAAAAAGACATCCTAAAGTATGGGAGAGTATATTCATAAATGACATATCCAATAAAGGGTTGACATCCAAAATGTATAAAGAGCTCACACACCTCAACAAACAAAAAGCAAATAATTCAATTAAAAAATGGGCAGAGGAGCTGAACAGACACCTCTCCAAAGAAGAAATTCAGATGACCAACAGGTGCATGAAAACATGCTCCACATCACTAATCATCAGAGAAATGCAGATTAAAACCACAATGAGATATCATCTCACACCAGGGAGGATGGCCAACATCCAAAACACAAACAGCAAGTGTTGGCGAGGATGTGAAGAAAAGGGAACCCTCCTACACTGCTGGTGGGAATGCAAATTAGTTCAACCATTGTGGAAAGCAGTGTGGAGGTTCCTCAAAAAACTCAAAATAGAAATACCATTTCACCCAGGAATTCCACTCCTAGGAATTTACCCTAAGAATGCAGCAACCCAGTTTGAAAAAGACATATGCACCCCTATGTTTATTGCAGCACTGTTTACAATAGCCAAGAAATGGAAGCAACCTAAGTGTCCATCAGTAGATGAATGGATAAGAAGATGTGGTACATATACACAATGGAATATTATTCAGCCATAAGAAGAAATCAAATCCTACAGTTTGCAACAACACGGATGGAGTTGGAGGGTATTTTGCTCAGTGAAATAAGCGAAGCAGAGAAAGACAAGTATCAAATGATTTCACTCATCTGTGGAGTATATGAACAAAGGAAAAACTGAAGGAACAAAACAGCAGCAGACTCACAGAACCCAAGAATGGACTAACAGTTACCAAAGGTTAAGGGACTGGGAAGGATCGGGGGGAAGTGAGGGATAAGGGGGGAAAAGGGGCATTATGATAGCACACGTAATGCAGCACCAGGGGACATGGGAAAGGCCGTATTTATAGAGAAGACAAGTAATGATTCTATAGAATCTTACTACATTGATAGACAGTGACTGTATTGGTGTATGTGGGGGGGACTTGATAAAAGGGGGTTTAGTAACCATAATGTTCAACTGATTGTACATTAATGATGCGAGAATAAAAACAAAAAATGAATCTATCAAAGATTTAAACAAGAGCTATTACCTATTCTTTAACTATTCCAAAAAACTTAAGGGGAAGGAATGCTTACAAACTTATTCTGTAAGGCCAGCATTACCCTGATACCAAAACTTGACAAAGACACTAAAAAAGGAAAATTACAGACCAATGTCCTTAACATAGATGCAAAAATACATAATATAATATTAGCAAAACAAATTCAACAGTACATTAAAAAGATTATTTAGCATGACCAAGTAGGATTTATTTCAGGCATGCAAGAATGGCTTAATGTCTATGAATCAATGTCACACATCACACTAGCAAAACAAAGGATAAAACAATATAGTCATCTCAATAGATGCTGAAAAAGCATTTGACAAATTCAACATCCATTCATGATAAAAAATTTTAACAAAGTGGTTATAGAAGGAACATACCTTAACATAATAAAGGCCATATATGGCAAACCCACAGCTAACCTCATACTCAATGGTGAAAAGCTGAAAGCCTTTCTTCTAAAATCAGGAAGAACATAAAGATGCCCACTCTCACTAGTTTTATTCAACATAGTACTGGAAATCCCAGCCAAAACTGTAAGAATAAATTAATAAAAGGCAACCAAATTCATAAAGAAAAAGTAAAATTGTTACTACTTACCAACATGATATTATATATAGAAAATGCTAAGAACTCCACCCAAATCTAGGAGAATTGATAAATTAGTTCAGTAAAGCCACAGGATATAAAAATTAATATACAGAAATCAGTTGCATTTCTATATACAAATAACAAAATAGCAGAAAAAGAAATCAAGAAAACAATCCCATTTACAATTGCATCAAAAAGAATAAAATTCCAAGGAATAAATCTAATCAAAGAAGGGTGAAAGACCTATACTCTAAAAATTATAAGACATGGGTGGAAGAAACTGAAGATAACACAAATAAATGGAAAGATATTCCAAGCACATGTATAGGAATATTGATATTGTCAAAATGACTATCCTGCCCAAAGCAATCTTCAAATTCAATTTAATCCTTATCAAAGTACCAATGGCATTGTTTACAAAATGAGGGTAAATAATCTGAAATTTATATGGAGCCACAAAAGACCCAAAATAATCAAAGCAATCCTGAGAAGGAAGAACAAAGTCAGAAGTATCATGCACCATGATTTCAAACTATACTACAAATCTACAAATCTATAGTAATCAAAACGGTATGGTACTGACGCAAAAACAGACACATAGATCAATGGAACAAAACAGAGAGCCCAGGAAAAAACCCATGCTTGTATAGTTAATATAAGAAAAAGGAGGTAAGAAAATAAAATGGCAAAAAGAGATTGGGAAAACAAGAAGCTAAATATTAAAGAAGGAAACAGGATCACTGTCTTACATCATACACAAAAATAAACTTGAATTGGATTAAAGATCTAAATTTAAGACATAAAACCATAAAACTTCTAGAAGAAAACATAGGCAGTATAATGTTTAACATCAGTTTTAGTAATTTTTTTTTCTGGATGTCTCCCCAGGCAAAGGAAACATAAGCAAAATTAAATAAGTGGGAATGCATCAATCAAAAAATTCTGCACAGCAAAGGAAACTTTCAACAAAACAAAAAGTTAACCTACTGAAGGGCAGGATATGTTTGCAAGTGATATATCCCATAAGGGGTTAATACCGAAATATATAAAGAACTCATACAATGCAACACACACACAGACACACACACACACACACACACACACACACACACGCACAATGGGGAGAAGATCTGAATAGACATTTTTCCAAAGACATACAGATGGCTAACAGACACATGAAAAAGATGCTCCACATCGCTAATCATCAGGGAAATGCAAATCACAACTGCAATGAGATATCACCTCATGCCAGAGTAGCTAATATCAAAAAGACAGGAAATGAGAAGTATTGGTGAATATCTGAGAAAAGGGAACCCTTGCACACTCTTGGGAATGTAAACTGGTGCAGCCACTATGGAAAACAGTGTTGAGGTTACTCAGTAAGCCAAAAATAAAAATATCATATGACCCAATTATTCCACTTTTTGGAATTTACCCCAAGAAAATGAAATCACTAATTTGAAAAGAAAAAATACATATCCCTATGCTTATTGAAGCATTATTTACAATGGCCAAAATATGAAAGAAACCTAAGTATCCCTTTATGGATAAATGGATAAATAAAATATACATATATACAATGTATTATTACTCAGCCATAAAACGAATGCAATATTTCCATTTGAGACAACATGGATGTACCTAGAGGATATTATCTCAAGTGAAATAAGCCAGACAGGAAAAGTCAAATGCCATAAGATTTCATTTATATATGGAATCTAATAAAACAAATGAACAAAGAAAACACTGTCATAGAGAACAGACTGGTGGTTGAAATGGGGGGCACTGTGGGGGATGGGTAAATTAGGAAAAGGGAATAAGGAAGTACAAACTTGCAACTATAAAATAAACTAATCATAGGGATGAAAGTGCAGCATAGGGAATATAGTAAATAATATCTTTATATGATGACAGATGGTAACTGCACTAATTGTGGCAAAATTTCAGTAATGTATATAACTGTCAAATTACTATATTGTACACCTGCAACCAAAATAATGTTGTATATCAACTATATTTCAATAAATTTTTTAACAAAATATTATATGACTGAAGTCTTCAAAAAGTTTATAGTCATTTAGGAAAGAGATATAAAGATAACTAACCATAATAGATTATTTAAATGTGCCATGAAATAAATAACAAATAAGTTTTTACGGAAGTTGAAATGAATCTTGAACAACAGAGGAGGATTGGAAGCTCAACTTGAAGGATAAGTCCATTTTAAATAAGAAGTTGTGGAGGTGGGCAGAGTGTGTAGAAGAGGAATGAGAAAGGAGTTCCAGAGATAAACAAATAGCATTCAAATGTCCTGAGGTATAAAAATTAATGACCTATAGAAAGGAATAATAGGTGTTCTAGCCCAGCTGGAGAACAGGATGAGATTATGGGGAAAGTGCAGTGGCAGGTGAGAGTGGGAAAAGGTAGTGGAAGAGAAAAGTGACTAAAAAGGCAGATACAGCCAGATCATGGAGGGTTTTATGGAGATTCTGGCAAAAGATACATTACCATACTTGTGTTTTAGAACACTAACTTTGGCAATAATGTGAAAGATGAAATTTAAAAATGGGAAATCAGAGACAGCTGAGAATTTGTAGAGTGACCAACTGTTCAGGTTTGTCTAGGAGTGAGAGCTTCCTGACACATAGGATTTTCTGTACTAAAACTATGATAGACTAGGGCAGACAGGATAGCTGGTCACCCTCCTCTTGCAACAGTTGAGGTAATAAAAAATAAGCTCTGAACTTGGTATGGCAGGAATATTAGAATTCTAAGTAAAAGTCAGATTTGGAATTGACCACATTTCTAGACTGGTTAACTGAAAATTCAAAGAAACTTTCATTTATAAAACATGTGAAATGTAATAAAAATATCACAACTTTTCAGTTTTCAAAAGCCTTTTCAAAACAGCTGCTAACAGCATTCACCTCTCCTGACAGTCTGAGCCAATTCACCCTGTTCCAGGAATTTTCAAGTTGGTACTCTCTGCCAAGATTCATCAATCCCTGACTCTTCAAATAGTTTTATTTCTTGAACATTATAATTACTGAGCTTCACTACAAATTACACCATAGTAGCTTCCACCATACATTTCCAGGGACCTTAAGTTTCTAAGTTTCTCCATTTCTCCTGGTCTGACCTGCCACCTTCCCTCATTTTACTTCCTTCACTGCCCAGACTAGATTAAATGGTCAAATTAAACTACTCTCACTCAAGAACCCACAACTACCTTGTTCACCATTCTTCTGCTGTCCCAACCTGGCAAGGCCTTAATTCCAGATCAAGTCCACAATCCATTTTCTTTTTTAACTGTCCAAATGGCTGAATGATCCTATTAAAAATACCAGAATCGATTTGGAAGGCCAAAACTGGAAACACAATTTCCAGCCTAAGATTTTTTTCTCCAGCCCTTTTTGCACACCCCTGATTAGTATCTCCTATTCCCATGGTCTCCATTTAGCATCTTCACAACTCCATTAGTGAAATTTCTTCTCCTCTGTTCTCCCGTTCCCCAACTTTTCTTGTCCAGGGTCTTACTTCTTAAATCGCAGAGAAAATTGAGGTTATTGGGCAAGAAGCAACTCAATTTTATCATTGTCTCATTCCAACACACACATAAATCTACAGCTGCCTTTCCTGTTGCTCAAAATGAATTCCCATGTTCTTAATCCATTCCATTTCTCTCAGGATCCTCTTTCGTTAATTGTTCCTTTTTACTCCTAGATTATCATGCTCTCCTACACTCTCAGATCCTTGTCATCAAGTCTCTCCAACCCCCAAAATAATCTCTTGTCTATGCATCTTATTCTAGCTCTTTGTCAATTTCTTTTCTTAAATAAACTCACGATAGTTTTTACACTGATTGCCTCCTTTTCCGCACTTTCTACTTATTGTTCAATCCACTCCAACGTGGTGTGCATATCCTCGCAACCTCACTTGAAACTGCTTTAGCAAAGGTGACAAGTGAGCATCATGGTGATAAGTCATGTAGGACTTCTCTTCTGCCTTAGACACAGTCTTACCACTTCCATATTTTTGAAATGCTCTGTTCTTTTGACTTCTAAGCCACTCTGTATTTCTTCTGTTTACTCTCTGTCCATTAATACTGAGTCTCATGGTCTTTATGTCTGTAAATCTTTTAAGTGTTTGTTTCCCTAGAACTACATTTCTCTTCTTATTCAGTATCTTCATGCTAAGGAGCATCCACTTTCATATCCACATGACTCTGATATCCCTTTGCTCGGGCCTGGCCTCTCTGCAAGTATTAAGCCTGTATGTCCAACTTCCAGCCAATATTTATCATTTGAATGTCTTCAGGGCATCTCAAAATGAATATGCCCAAAGCAAAAGTAATCATGCTCCCTGACCTTGTACACAACCATCTATCCAGTTTTAAGAGCCAGAATCCTTAGAATAATCCTAGACTGCTTCTTTTCTTTCATTCAATCAACCACAATTTCTCTATCTCCCTCTTTCTCTGGATTATTAAGCATTCATTAACAGACCGACCTTCCTCAAGGATTGCCTTCTTAAAAACTATTTTCTTCTGCCAAAATAATACATCAAAAATGCAAATCTAGTCTACCATGTCACCACAGGAATTGCTTTAACAATATGCTCATTGCATTATATTAAATATTTCCATTTATATCTTTGTATTTCTAACTAAACTATGAGCATTTTGAAGGCAAAGACCATCCCTTACTCATCTTTAAATCTCTAGAACTCAGCAGAATTACTGGCACATAATCATTCAGTAAATATCTAACTGATCAGATATTCTGTCTTGTGACAACTCTTACATTATTTAACTATTTATGTACCTCTTCACACTGGACTGCTAGTTTTGTGAAGTTGGAAATCAAGCC
The DNA here is from genome assembly GCA_032199065.1 of Smutsia gigantea. NCBI lineage: Eukaryota > Metazoa > Chordata > Mammalia > Pholidota > Manidae > Smutsia > Smutsia gigantea. The sequence continues at coordinate 40,804 of JAVSCE010007034.1, forward strand.
CTAAATTTTTTAATCTCTCTTTCTCTCTAAACCTAGAACAGGGTTAAACTTATAGTACTGTGAAAGCTTTTCTTTAACTGTGTTAAATGGGATGAAGAGACACAAAATTCCAATTGTAGTATAAATAAGTCATGGAGATGAAAAGTACAGCATAGGGAGTATAGTCAATAATGTAGTATTTTTGTATTGTGAGAGATGATAATTACAATTACTGTGGTGAGCATTTAATAATTTACATAATTATTGAATCATTATATTATACACCTGAAACAAATTTCATATGTACATTGAATATAAGTCAATTAAAAATAAAATCTATTTAAACTATCTAGAGAAACCTCTCAACATACACATAAATCTTTCATAAACACATACCTTTTATTTTAATGGCTTTCATGAAAGTTTGACAGTTTTTTCAGAAAGCTGTGAAAGTGTGCAATGATTTTTATGTCTTTAAGGAAATTTTTTCAATCCTGTAAAAAGTTAAATTATTTATGTATCTCACTGAATGCAAAAAGATAATTTATTCCATTGAGATCTCTTCATTTTTTTAATTTTTATTAAGGTATTATTGGTACACACTCTTATAAAGGTTTCACATGAAAAAACAATGTGGTTACTACATTTACCCATATTATCAAGTCTCCACCCATAAATGCAGTCACTGTCCTTCAGTGTAGTAAGATGCTACAGATTCACCATTTGCCTTCTCTGTGCTACACTGTTTTCCCTGTGACCCCACATACCATGTGTACTAAACATAATATCCCACAATCCCCTTCTCCCATCCTCCCCACCAACCCTCCCACACCCCTCCCCTTTGGTAACCACTAGTTCCTTCTAGTTCCTTCTTGGAGTCTCCGAGTTTGCTGCTATTTTGCTCCTTCAGATTTGCTTCGTCGTTATACTACACAAATGAGGGAAATCTTTTGGTACTTGTCTTTCTCCCACTGGCTTATTTCACTGAGCATAATATCCTCCAGCTAAATCCATGTTGTTGCAAATGGTGGGATTTGTTTCTTTCTTATGGCTGAATAGTATTCCATTTTGTATATGTACCACCTCTTCTTTATCAATTCATCTACTGATGGACACTTAGGTTGCTTCCATATCTTGGCTATGGTAAAAAGTGTTGCAATAAAAATAGGGGTGCATATGTCCTTTTGAATCTGAGAAGTTGTATTCTTTGGGTAAATTCCAAGGGGTGGGATTACAGGGTCAAATGCTATTTCTATTTTTAGTTTGTTGAGGAACCTCCATATTGCTTTCCACAATGGTTGAACTAGCTTACATTCCCACCAGCAGTGCAGGAGGGTTCCCCTTTCTCTGCATCCTCACCAGCATTTGTTGTTCTTAGTCTTTTGGATGGTGGATGGTGGCCATCCTTACAGGTATGAGCTGGTATCTCATTGTGGTTTTAATTTGCATTTCCCTGATGATTAGTGATGTGGAGCATCTTTTCATGTGTCTGTTGGCCATCTGAATTTCTTCTTTGGAGAACTGTCTCTTCATAACTTCTGCCCATTTTTTAATTGGGTTATTTGCTTTTCGCATGTAGAGGCGTGTAAGTTCTTTATATATTTTGGATGTCAGCCCCTTTTCAGATATGTCATTTACAAATATATTCTCCCATACTGTAGGATGCCTTTGTGTTCTGCTGATGGTGTCCTGTGCCGTACAGAAACTTTTTAGTTTGATGTAGTCCCATGAGTTCATTTTTGCTTTTGTTTCCCTTGCTTGAGGGGATGCTTTCAGGAAGAAGTTGCTCATGCTTATACTCAGGAGATTTTTGCCTATGGTGTCTTCTAAGAATTTTATGGTTTCTTGACTTACATTCAGGTCCTTGATCCATTTCAAGTTTACTTTTGGGTATGGGGTTAAACAATAACCCAGTTTCATTCTCTTGCATTTAGCTGTCCAGTTTTGGCAACACCAACTGTTGAAGAGGCTGTCATTTACCCATTATATGTCCAAGGCTCCTTTATCATATAATAGTTGACCATATATGGTTGGGTTTATATCAGGGCTCTCTAGTCGGTTCCATTGGTCTATGGGTCTGTTCTTGTGCCAATACCAAATTGTCTTGATTACGGTGGCTTTGTAGTAGAGCTTGAAGTTAGGGAGCATAATGCCCCCAGCTTTATTCTTCCTTCTCAGGATTGCTTTGGCTATTCAGTGTCTTTTGTGGCTCCATATGAATTTTAGAATGATTTTCTCTAGTTCATTGAAGAATGCTGTTGGTATTTTGATAGGAATTGCATTGAATCTGTAGATTGTTTTAGGCAGGATGGCCATTTTGACAATATCAATTCTTCCTATCCATGAGCATGGGATGTGTTTCCATTAATTGGTATCTTCTTTCATTTCTCTCATGAGTGTCTTGTAGTTTTCAGAGTATAGGTTTTTCACTTCCTTGGTTAGGTTTATTCCTAAGTATTTTATTCTTTTTGATGCAACTGTGAATGGAATTGTTTTCCTGATTTCTCTCTCTGCTAGTTCATTGTTAGTGTATAGGAATACCACAGATTTCTGCACATTAACTTTTTATCCCGCAAATTTGCTGAATTTTGATATTAGATCTAGAAGTTTTGGAGTGGATTATTTTTGTTTTTTTTATGTACAATATCATGTCATCTGCAAACAGGGAGAGGTTAACTTTTCCCTTGCCAGTCTGGATTCCTTTTATTTCTTCGCGTTGTCTCATTGCCATTGCTAGGACCTCCAGTACTCTGTTGAATGGAAGAGGGGAGAGTGGGCATCCTTGTCTTGTTCCCAATCTTAAAGAAAAATCTTTCAGCTTCTCACTGTTAAGTATGATGTTGGCTGGGGGTTTGTCATATATGGCCTTCAATGTGTTGAGGTACTTGCCCTCTATACCCATTTTGTTGAGACTTTTTATCATGAATGGATGTTGAATTTTGTCAAGTGCTTTTTTATGATCGTCTATGGAGATGATCGTGTTTTTTTGTCCTTCTTTTTGTTGATGTGGTGGATGATGTTGATGGATTTTTGAATGTTGAACCATCTTGGAATCCCTGGAATAAATCGTACTTGATCATTATGGATGATCCTTTTGACGTATTTTTGAATTCGGTTTGCTAATATTTTGTTGAGTATTTTTGCATCTATGTTCATCAGGGATATTGGTCTGTAATTTTCTTTTTTTGTGGTGTCTGCCTGGTTTTGGTATTAGAGTGATGCTGGCTTCATAGAATGAATTTGGGAGTATGCCCTCCTCTTCTACTTTTTGGGAAACTAAGGAGAATGGGTATTAGGTCTTCACTAAATGTTTGATAAAATTCAGCAGTGAAACCATCTGGCCTAGGGGTTTTGTTCTTAGGTAGGTTTTTGATTACCACTTCAATTTCACTGCTGGTAATTCATCTCTTCTGATTTTCTGTTTCTTTCTGTATCACCCTTGTAAGGTTGTATTTTTCTAGAAAGTTGTCCATTTCTTCTAGTTTATCCAGTTTGTTACCATATGATTTTTGTAGTATTGTCTAATAGTTCTTTGTATTTCTATGGGGTCTGCAGTGATTTTTTTCTATTGTTTTATTCTTCTAAATTTTATTTATTTCTGCTCTAATCATTATTATGTCCCTCCTTGTACTGACTTGGGGTCTCATTTGTTCTTCTTTTTCTAGTTTTGTTAATTGTGAGTTTAGACTGCTCATATGGGATTGTTCTTCTTTCCTGAGATAGACCTGTATTGCAATATACTTTCCTCTTAGCATGGCCTTCACTGCGTCCTACAGATTTTGAGTTGTTGAATTATTGTTGTCATTTGTCTCCATATATTGCTTTATCTCTGTTTTATTTCATCATTGATCCATTTGGTTATTTAGGAGCATGTGGTGAAGCGTCCATGTGTTTGTGGGATTTTTCATTTTCTTTGCGTAATTTATTTCTAGTTTCACACCTTTGTGGTCTGAGAAACTGGTTGGTACCATTTCAATCTTTTTAAATTTACTGAGGCTCTTTTTCTGGCCTAATATATGATCTATTCTTGAAAATTTTCCATGTGCACTCGAGAATAATGTGTCTTCTGCTTCTTTTAGGTGAAGAGTTCTGTAGATGTCTGTTAGGTCCATGTTTTCTAGTGTGCTGTTCAATGCCTCTGAGTCTTTACTTATTTTCAGTTTGGTTGATCTGTCCTTCAGAGTGAGTGGTGTGTTGAAGTCTCCTAGAATGAATGCATTGCTTTCTGTTTCCCCTTTTAATTCTGTTATTATTTGTATGATATATGTTGGTGCTTCTGTGTTGGGCACATAGGTATTTATAATGTTTATATCTTCTTGTTGGATTGACCCTTTTATCATTATGTAATGTCCTTCTTCGTCTCTTGTGATTTTCTTTATTTTGAAGTCTATTTTGTCTGATAAAAGTACTGCAACTACTGCTTTTTTCTCCCCACTACTTGCATGAAATATCTTTTTCCATCCCTTCACTTTTACTCTGTGTATGTCTTTGGGTTTAAAGTGAGTCTCTTGTAGGCAGCATAAAGATGGGTCTTGCTTTTTTATCCATTCAGATATTCTACATCTTTTGATTGGTGCATTCAGTCCATTTACATTTAGGTGATTATGGGTATTTATGTACTTATTGCCATTGCAGGCTTTAGATAAGTGGTTACCAAAGTTTCAAGGTTAACTTCCTTACTATCTAAGAGTCTAACTTAACTAACTTAATATGCTATTACAACACAATCTAAAGTTACTTTTCTTCTTTTCCTCCTCCATTTTATTTCTCCTCCATTATTTATATATGAGGCATCATATTCTGTACTCTTTGTCTATCCCTTTATTGCCTTTGGGGATAGTTAATATAATTTTTCATTTGCTTAGTAATTAGCTGTTCTACTTTCTTTACTGTGGTTTTATTACCTCTGGTGACAGCAATTAAACTGTATGAGCACTTCCATCTATAGCAGTCCCCCCAAAATACACTGTAGAAATGGTTTGTGGGAGGTAAAATCTCTCAGCTTTTGTTTATCTGGGAATCATTTAATACCTCAGTCAAATTTAAATGATAATCTTGCTGGATAGAGTAATGCTTCAAGGTCCTTCTGCTTAATTGCATTAAATGCATCATTCCACTCCCTTCTGGCCTGTAATGTTCCTGTTGAAAAGTCTGTTGATAGCCTGATGGGCTTTCCTTTCTGTGTGATCTTATTTCTCTCTCTGGCTTCTTTTAATAGTCTGTTCTTAACGTTTTTATCTTTGCCATTTTAAGTAGTATGTATCTTTATGTTGTCTTCCTTGGGTCCGTTTTGTTGGTAGATCTGTGCACCTCCATGGCCTGAGAGACTATCTCCTTCCCCAGATTGACGAAGTGTTTAGCAATGACCTCCTCAAAGACACTTTCTATCCCTTTTTCTCTCGCTTCCACTTCTGAGACCACTGTAATGTGAACATTGTTCGGTTTGGATGGGTCACACAGTTCTCTCAATATTATTTCATTCTTAGACATCCTTTTTTCTCTCTGTGCCTCAGCTTCTTTGTATTCCTCTTCTCTAGATTCCATTTCAATTATTGTCTCCTCCACTGTATCCAATCTGCTTTTAATACTCTCCATTGTACTCTTCAACAATTGGATCTTCAACTGGAGTTCATTCCTGAGTTCTTGAATATCTTTCCGTACCTCCATGAGCATGTTAATGATTTTTACTTTGAATTCCCTTTCAGGGAGAGTTGTGAGGTGGATATCATTTAACTCTTTCTCAGGAGTTGTATTAATAATTTTACTATGAACCAGGTCCCTTTGGCATTTCATATTTTTGTATGGCCCCCTCTTGTGCACAGAAGCTCTACTCTCTGGAGTTGCTCAGCCCCTGAAGCAATGTCAGGGGTCACAGAGGAGTGATATTGGTGCCTGGGAGGAGGAAAGAGCTGTTTCCTGCTTATTGGCTGCTATGCCTGTCTCCTCTGCCTGAACCAGTGGGTCGAGCACACAGGTTTAAGCCTGTGTGCTTTGCATTTTTAGTTGCTGTAGACATATCTTCCCTCTGGCTCACTTAACACCAGGGTAGGGTTTGCCAGTTTGCGAGCAAGGTGGGGCTGGCCAGGAGAAAGGCACAGTTCGCTGCCTATCACAGAGGGGATTCTTGGAACTGTGTAGACAACCAGGGATCTAGAGCACTTGAAGATCCTGAAAGCTCCCAATCTGCTGGGCAAAGTGAACCCAGACAATTTTGTCTACCTGTGCTTTCTCCTGAGCAGTAAGCTCTGCAATCCTTTCCCCTTTAAAAGCACTCTGCTAAGGGCTTCCTTGTTAGGAAATCTCTCAGATTGCCTACCTTTCTTTTTTATATATAATGTATTTTGGTATCATTAATCTACAATTACATGTGCAATATTATTGTATTAAACTATACTATTCATCAGGTCCGCCCCACCAACCCCATTACAGTCACAGTCCATCAGCGTTGTGAGATGCTATAGAATCACTACTTGTCTTCTCTGAGTTGAACAGCCCTCCCCGTGCCCCAAACATTACATCTGCTAGTTCTAATGCCCCTTTTACCCCCTTATCCCTCCCTTCCCACACATCTTCCCCAGTCCCTTTCCCCTTGGTAACTATTAGTCCTTTCTTGGGTTCTGTGAGTCTGCTGCTATTTTGTTCCTTCAGTTTCTTTCTTTCTTCTTATACTCCACCTTTGAGTGAAATCATTTGATACTTGTCTTTTTCGGCTTGGCTTATTCCACTGACAATAATACCTTCTAGGTCCATTCATGTTGTTGCAAATGGGAGGATTTGTTTTCTTCTTATGGCTGAATAATAATCCATTGTGTGTATGTACCACATGTACTTTATCCATTCATCTACTGATGGACACTTAGGTTGCTTCCATTTCTTGGCTATTGGAAATAGTGCTGCAATCAACATAGGGGTGCATATGTCTTTTTCAAACTGGCTGCTGCATTCTTAGGGTAAATTCCTAGGAGTGGAATTCTTGGGTCAAATGGTATTTCTATTTTGAGTTTTTTGAGGAACCTCCATACTGCTTTCCACAATGGTTGAACTAATTTGCATTCCCACCAGCACTGTAGGAGGGTTCCCTCTTCTCCCCATCCATGCCAACATTTGTTTTTTGTATTTTGGATGTTGGCCATCCTCACTGGTGTGAGGTGATATCTCATTGTGGTTTTAATCTGCATTTCTCTGATGATTAATGATGTGGAGCATCTTTTCATGTGCCTGTTGGCCATCTGAATTACTTCTTTGGAGAAGTGTCTATTCATGTCCTCTTCCATTACTTAATTGGATTATTTGCTTTTTGTTTAAGGTGCGTGAGTTCTTTATTTATTTTGGATGTGAACCCCTTAACGGATACATCATTTGTGAATATATTCTCCCATACTGTAGGATATCTTTTTGTTCTACTGATGGTGTACTTTGCTGTACAGAAGCTTTTCAGCTTGATATAGTCCCACTTGTTCATTTTTGCTTTTGTTTCTCTTGCCCACGGAGATATGCTCATTTAGAAGTCACTCATGTTTATGTCCAAGAGATTTATGCCTATGTTTTTTCTAAAAGTTTTATGGTTTCATGACTTACATTCAGGTCGTTGGTCCACCTTGAGTTTACCTTTATGTATGGGGTTAGACAGTAGTCCAGTTTCATTCTCTTACATGTAGCTGTCCAGTTTTTCCAACACCAGCTGCTGAGGAGGCCGTCATCTCGTATTGTATATGCAAGGCTCCTTTATCAAATATTAATTGACTGTATATGTTTGGGTTAATGCTTGGATTTTCTATTCTGTTCCACTGGTCTGTGGGTCAGTTTTTGGGCCAATACCAAATTGTCTTGATTACTATAGCTTTGTAGTAGAGCTTGAAGTCAGGGCATGTAATGCCCCCTGTTTTATTCCTCCTTCTGAAGATTGCTTTGGCTATTTGGGGTCTTTTGTGGTTTCATATGAATATTAGAATTATTTGTTCGAGTTCATTGAAGAAAGCTGTTGGTAGTTTGATAGGGATTCCATTGAATCTGTAGATTACTTTAGGTAGTATAGCCATTTTGACAATATTTATTCTTCCTAGCCAAGAGAATGGGATGAATTTCCATTTTAGGGGCCTCTTTAATTTCTCCTAGGAGTGTCTTCTAGTTTTCAGATTACAGGTCTTTCACTTCCTTCGATAGGTTTACTCCTAGGTATTTTATTCTTTTTGATGCAGTTGTGAATGGAATTGTTTTTCTGAATTCTCTTTCTATTAGTTCATCATTAGTGTATAGGAAAGCAACAGATTTCTGTGTGTTAATTTTGTATCCTGCATCATTGCTAAATTCAGATATTAGTTCTAGTAGCTCTGGAGTGGAGTGTTTTGTGTTTTTTATGTAAAATATAATGTCATCTGCAAATAGTGAAAATTTGACTTCTTCTTTACCAATCTGGATGCCTTGTATGTCTTTGTTTTGTCTGATTGCCGTTGCTAGGACCTCCAGTACTATGTTGAATAACAGTGGAGAGAGTGAGCAACCCTGTCTTGTTCCCAATCTTAGATGAAAAGCTTTCAGCTTCTCGCTGTTAAGTATGATGGTAGCTGTGAGTTTGTCATATATGGCCTTTATGATGTTGAGGTACTTGCCCTCTATACCTATTTTGTTGAGAGTTTTAATCATGAATGGATGATGAATTTTGTCAAACGCTTTTTCAGCATCTATGGAGATGATCATGTGGTTTTTGTTCTTCCTTTTGTTGATGTGGTCAGTGATGTTGATGGATTTTCAAATGATGTACCATCCTTGCATCCCTGCGATGAATCCCACTTGATCATGGTGTATGATGCTCTTGATGTATTTTTGAATTTGGTTTGCTAATATTTTGTTCAGTATTTTTGCATCTATGTTCATCAGGGATATTGGTCTGTATTTTTCTTTTTTGGTGAGCTCTTTGCCCGGTTTTGGTATTAGAGTGATGCTGGCTTCGTAGAATGGGTTTGGAAGTATTCCCTCCTCTTTTATATTTTGGAAAACTTTAAGGAGAATGGGTGTTATTTCTTCTCTATATACCTGGGGGAATTCAGAGGGGAATCCATCTGGTCCGGGTTTTGTTCTTGGGTAGTTTTTTCATCACCGATTCAATTTCATTGCTGGTGATTGGTCTGTTTAGTTTTTCTGCTTTTGCTTGATCAGTCTTTGAAGGTTGTGATTTTCTAAGATGTTGCCCCATTCTTCTAGATTTTCCAGCTTGTTAGCATGTAGATTCTCATAATAATCTCTTGTAATTGTTTTTATTTCTGTGAGTTCTGTCGTTATTTTTCCTTTCTCATTTCTTTTTTTTTCTTTTGATTCAGTTTCCTTTTTTTTGTTGTTTTGTTTTTTTTATAATTTATTTTATTATCATTAATTTACATTTACATGTGCAATATTACGATTATTAAAGTACCCCTTCATCAGGTCCCCCCCACCAACACCATTACAGTCACTGTCCATCAGCGTAGAGAGATGCTATAGAATCACTACTTGTCTTCTCTGATTTGTACTGCCCTCCCCGTGCCCCCCCCAACATTACATCTGCTAATCGTAATGCCCCTTTTTCCCTCTGTATCCCTCCCTTCCCGCCCATTTTCCCCAGTCCCTTTCCCTTTGGTAACTATTAGTCCGTTCTTGGGTTCTGTGAGTCTGCTGCTGTTTTGTTCCTTCAGTATTTTTTCTTTGTTCTTATACTCCACATATGAGTGAAATCATTTGATACTTGTCTTTTTCGGCTTGGCTTATTTCACTGAGCATAATACCCTCTAGCTCCATCCATGTTGTTGCAAATGGTAGGATTTGTTTTCTTCTTATGGCTGAATAATATTCCATTGTGTATATGTACCACTCTTCTTTATCCATTCATCTACTGATGGACACTTAGGTTGCTTCCATTTCTTGGCTATTGTAAATAGTGCTGCGATAAACATAGGGGTGCATCTGTCCTTTTCAAGTTGGGCTGCTGCATTCTTAGGGTAAATTCCCAGGAGTGGAATTCCTGGGTCAAATGGTATTTCCATTTTGAGTTTTTTGAGGAACCTCCATACTGCTTTCCACAATGGTTGAACTAATTTGCATTCCCACCACCAGTGTAGGAGGGTTCCCTTTTCTCCACATCCTTGCCAACATTTGTTGTTGTTTGTGTTTTGGATGTTGGCCATCCTCACTGGTGTGAGGTGATATCTCATTGTGGTTTAATCTGCATTTCTCTGATGATTAGCGATGTGGAGCATCTTTTCATGTGCCTGTTGGCCATCTGAATTTCTTCTTTGGAGAAGTGTCTATCCATGTCCTCTGCCCATTTCTTAATTGGATTATTTGCTTTCTGTTTGTTAAGGTGCATGAGTTCTTTATATATTTTGGATGTCAACCCTTTATCAGATGCGTTTTTTATGAATATATTCTCCCATACTGTAGGATGTCTTTTTGTTCTACTGATGGTGTCTTTGCTGTACAGAAGCTTTTCAGCTTGATATAGTCCCACTTGTTCATTTTTGCTTTTGTTTCCCTTGCCCGGGGAGATATGTTCATGAAGAAGTTGCTCATGTTTATGTCCAAGAGATTTTTGCCTATGTTATTTTCTAAGAGTTTTATGGTTTCATGACTTACATTCAGGTCTTTGATCCACCTTGAGTTTACCTTTGTGTATGGGCCTAGACAGTAGTCCAGTTTCATTCTCTTACATGTAGCTGTCCAGTTTTTCCAACAACAGCTGCTGAAGAGGCTGTCATCTCCCCATTGTATATCCAAGGCACTTTTATCAAATATTAATTGACTGTATATGTTTGGGTTAATGTTTGGATTTTCTATTAAGTTCCACTGGTCTGTGGGTCTGTTTTTGTGCCAATACCAAATTGTCTTGATTACTGTGGCTTTGTAGTAGAGCTTGAAGTCAGGGAGTGTAATTCCCCCTGTTTTATTCCTCCTTCTCAGGATTGCTTTGGCTATTTGGGGACTTCTGTGGTTCCATCTGAATTTTACGATTATTTGTAAAAGTTCATTGAAGAAAGCTGATGGTAGTTTGATAGGGATTGCATTGAATCTGTAGATTGCTTTAGGTAGTATAGCCATTTTGACAATATTTATTCTTCCTAGCCAAGAGCATGGGATCATTTCCATTTGTTAGTGTCCTCTTTAATTTCTCTTAGGAGTGTCTTGTAGTTTTCAGAGTACAGGTCTTTCACTTCCTTCTTTAGGTTTATTCCAAGGTATTTTATTCTTTTTGATGCAATTGTGAATGGAATTGTTTTTCTGATTTCTCTTTCTGTTAGTTCATCATTAGTGTATAGGAAAGCAACAGATTTCTGTGTGTTAATTTTGTATCCTGCAACTTTGCTGAATTCAGATATTAGTTCTAGTAGTTTTGGAACGGAATCTTTATGTTTTTTATGTACAATATCATGTCATCTGCAAATAGTGACAATTTGAATTCTTCTTTACCAATCTGGATGCCTTGTATGTCTTTGTTTTGTCTGATTGCTGTGGCTAGGACCTCCAGTACTATGTTGAATAACAGTGGAGAGAGTGGGCATCCCTGTCTTGTTCCAGATCCTAGACGAAAAGCTTTCAGCGTCTCGCCGTTAAGTATGATGTTAGCTGTGGGTTTGTCATATATAGCCTTTATGATGTTGAGGTACTTGCCGTCTATACCCATTTTGTTGAGAGTTTTAATCAGGAATGGATGCTGAATTTTGTCAAATTCTTTTTCAGCATCTATGGAGATGATCATGTGCTTTTTGTTCTTCTTTCTGTTGATGTGGTGGATGATGTTGATGGATTTTCGAATGTTGTACCATCCTTGCATCCCTGGGATGAATCCCACTTGATCATGGTGTATGATCCTCTTGATGTATTTTTGAATTCGGTTTGCAAATATTTTGTTGAGTATTTTTGCATCTACATTCCTCAGGGATACTGGTCTGTAATTTTCTTTTTTTTTTTTTTTGTGAAATCTTCAAACTATGAAATCTTCTGTACAGCATTAAAAAAATGCATGAACCAATTTACAGCATTCCTCAATTTGACGTACATTTATAATGTTAGAACTTCTGAGGGTGGAACCCACACAACTGCATTTTTTTTAATATAATTTATTTTATTATCATTAATTTACAATTACATGTGCAATATTACGATTATTAAACTACCCCTTCATCAGGTCCCCCCCACCAACACCATTACAGTCACTGTCCATCAGCGTAGTGAGATGCTATAGAATCACTACTTGTATTCTCTGAGTTGTACTGCCCTCCCTGTGCCCCCCCAACATTACATCTGCTAATCGTAATGCCCCTTTTTCCCTCTGTATCCCTCCCTTCCCGCCCATTTTCCCCAGTCCCTTTCCCTTTGGTAACTATTAGTCCGTTCTTGGGTTCTGTGAGTCTGCTGCTGTTTTGTTACTTCAGTTTTTTTCTTTGTTCTTGTACTCCACATATGAGTGAAATCATTTGATACTTGTCTTTTTCGGCTTGGCTTATTTCACTGAGCATAATACCCTCTAGCTCCATCCATGTTGTTGCAAATGGTAGGATTTGTTTTCTTCTTCTGGCTGAATAATATTCCATTGTGTATATGTACCACGTCTTCTTTATCCATTCATCTACTGATGGACACTTAGGTTGCTTCCATTTCTTGGCTATTGTAAATAGTGCTGCAATAAACATAGGGGTGCATCTGTCCTTTCCAATTGGGCTGCTGCATTCTTAGGTAAATTCCTAGGAGTGGAATTCCTGGGTCAAATGGTATTTCTATTTTGAGTTTTTTGAGGAACCTCCATACTGCTTTCCACAATGGTTGAACTAATTTGCAGTCCCACCAGCAGTCTAGGAGGGTTCCCTTTTCTCCACATCCTCGCCAACATTTGTTGTTGTTTGTGTTTTGGATGTTGGCCATCCTCACTGGTGTGAGGTGATATCTCATTGTGGTTTTAATCTGCAATTCTCTGATGATGAGCGATGTGGAGCATCTTTTCATGTGCCTGTTGGCCATCTGAATTTCTTCTTTGGAGAAGTGTCTATTCATGTCCTCTGCCCATTTCTTAATTGGATTATTTGCTTTCTGTTTGTTAACGTGCATTAGTTCTTTATATATTTTGGATCTCAACCCTTTATCAGATATGTTTTTTATGAATATATTCTCCCACACTGTAGGATGTCTTTTTGTTCTACTGATGGTGTCCTTTGCTGTACAGAAGCTTTTCAGCTTGATATAGTCCCACTTGTTCATTTTTGCTTTTGTTTCCCTTGCCTGGGGAGATATGTTCATGAAGAAGTCGCTCATGTTTATGTACAAGAGATTTTTGCCTATGTTTTTTTCTAAGAGTTTTATGGTTTCATGACTTACATTCAGTCTTTGATCCACCTTGAGTTTACCTTTGTGTATGGGGCTAGACAGTAGTCCAGTTTCATTCTCTTACATGTAGCTGTCCAGTTTTTCCAACACCCGCTGCTGAAGAGGCTGTCATCTCCCCATTGTATATCCAAGGCACTTTTATCAAATATTAATTGACTGTATATGTTTGGGTTAATGTTTGGATTTTCTATTCTGTTGCACTGGTCTGTGGGTCTGTTTTTGTGCCAATACCAAATTGTCTTGATTACTGTGGCTTTGTAGTAGAGCTTGAAGTCAGGGAGCGTAATTCCCCCTGTTTTATTCCTCCTTCTCAGGATTGCTTTGGCTATTGGGGTCTTTTGTGGTTCCATATGAATTTTAGAATTATTTGTTCCAGTTCATTGAAGAAAGCTGTTGGTAGTTTGATAGGGATTGCATTGAATCTGTAGATTGCTTTAGGTATTATAGCCATTTTGACAATATTTATTCTTCCTAGCCAAGAGCATGGGATGAATTTCCATTTGTTAGTGTCCCCTTTAATTTCTCTTAGGAGTGTCTTGTAGTTTTCAGAGTACAGGTCTTTCACTTCCTTTGTTAGGTTTATTCCTAGGTATTTTATTCTTTTGATGCAATT
>JAVSCE010007035.1:0-16253 GCA_032199065.1 Smutsia gigantea
AAATATATTAAAAATCCACTTCCTCTTTATAAACTGAGCCCTGCCAAAGAGTGAAGATTACAAGTCAGCTTTAAAAAAAAGCAACATAATTTCCACATTCTTTCTCCAACCAACCGGTTTTCAGGATTTTTTAAAGACTTGTTGGCAATGCCACCTAATGATTCCCATCAAAAGCACATCTTTTGCCGCTGGTTGGAGGATCTCAATTTTCGCCACTCTGTTTTCCTTTTAATCATGTGGTGTTGCTTGGTCTCAGCTTTATTCTTTCCGTTTCTTAAGCTGGAAGAACCAGCCCTGGAGCCTGCGTTACTTTTAGAAGCCCAGCTCCACACTGTATTCCCCCCAGACAGTGTTAATCGCTCTGGGATTCTGACTAGCACTTAATTCTTATCTCTATTACAGCGTCCTGGCTCTGCACTGCCATTATTTGTTTACATGTCTATCTACTCTCCTAGACTCCACCCTTTGAGAGCAATGTTTATGTCTTCTTTCCTTTTATATCCCTGCCAGCTAAGGGGCCTGAGCACCCAATAAATGTTTGCACTCAGTAAATAAAGCTTCCGGTAAATGTTTGTTGCATAACCAGGGAATGAATAAGTGAATGAAACTCCCTTGTTGTTTGCTATCACCATCTGCTTTAACTCTGTCAGTTATTTTGATGTATTTGCAGTTCTGACTAGATCCAGATTTGGCATGTTTAAAATTACATTCAGTTGTAAAATGTAAGGCTAGGATTTTTTGAAGATAAGAAAAAAAGTCAAAATTTCTCCCATTACAAACAATGTGAGTAATCAACAGTGCTTTGCAGGGAGGATAAATAGGCTGGTTGGAACAATCTTTGGATTCAGGCTTTGGTATTTTGGGCAAACCATTGATAGCATTTTTGCGGGTCCATGTTTCCTTGTCAGGAAAATACAAAGAGAAACCCTTGCCCTTCATCCTTGACAGGCTGAATGAGGGTTTTTGAGGAAGAAAGGCCCAAACTTAAACAAAGGAAACCCTCCAGTGGTGGTATATAGTCTTTTTTTTCCCTGGAAGCAGTACACGTGATAGTTGTCAGTATGCATGTACCTATCCTTATGTGCATGGTGGCTTCACATTTTGATATGTTAATTAATTTTTTCCTGGTGTTTTCTGGGAACACAGGTACATGGAGACAAATGTAAGGTTCTTGAATTGGAAGAACTTGGACTTTTGAGTTTCAAAAACTAAGCCATGAAGGCTTTGGGCATAACGTTTGTGCTGTGAACCATGGATCTAGAAGAACGCACACTCCCTCTGGTAAGGTGGCACACAACCGTGGGCTGCTGGCTTCCTCCCACCAAGGGCAAAGCAAAAAAACAGAAGACGAGGGTGAATCTCAGAGCTCATCAGCTAGCATAAAACTTGGGAGAGCCTCTGGGGAGCACGAGTGGTGGCCTCCTGATGGGGTGAGAGGGGTAACATTCCCTGCGGGCCTTCTCTCGGCTCTGCCTGTGCCTTCTTCCCGTGTGCTTCAAGGCTCTCTCATCTTTAGCCTTTACTTTGCCTTAAAGGTGTTTTTCTGTGCTTTCACTTTATTTGTGAGTGCAGTGTGAGTGTAGGATAACCAGGAGCTCCAAAAAGTTTTCGGCTTGAATGTGAACCATATGACTGTCCACTGGTTTCCCAAGCATGGCAGCCTCTCCTGCCCTACTCCTCCAGCCATCCTACCCACGCTCAAATCTGCTCTCCCTCCTTTGGCAAGTATAATAAACCTCCGTTGCAAGATATTTTAACATTAGATTTAATGAATAAGCCATATTCATTTACTTTCAAACGTTGCTTTTTATTTATGTAAACTTGAAATATTTTTCTATCTGTGAAATGGTTTGGGAAACAGGTTGGGATGGAAGACTTATAATTTTTCCCAATGAAATTAATGAAAAATTTTTTATTTAACAGCTTTTTACTTAGTGGCAGGGCTTTTAGGAGTGAATTGAAATGATTAAGGGAGGAAGAGGTGCAACTGGATTGAGGAAGGGAGACTTCAGTCACCGTAATTACATGATTATGCTAACAAGCCCATGTGTCTCCTGGAATTTCTTAGACAAAGAAATATATTTCCAGTATAAATAATGATGGGGCAGCATCAATGCTGGGATATTTGAAACAGAACAGACATTTTTGGTGAAGCTCTCTCAGGAATCTCTGCTTTATTGCTGGTGAGGTTGTAGAGGACACTTGACTATGGTTCTGTGGAAGTGGGGACGAGCCAGGCTGGGGGCAGAGGTGTCTTAAGTGCTCTCACTGCCAAGTCTTCCATGTTCCCACTGGGCCGCTGTGGGCTGGAGTGGAGCTGTGGGGCGTGGTGACACAGACAGGCTATTTCACCCATTTCACAGGGGCATAAGGTTTACACTGACCATACATTCGTGTTATGGGGAAATCATGCTGGCCTTTGAGCTTCATGAATCTGACTGCTGGGGATTAGGCAATGGGGTCATTTTTTTTTTAATATAATTTATTTTATTATCATTAATCTACAATTACATGTGCAATATTACGGTTATTAAACTACCCCTTCATCAGGTAATGGGGTCATTTTTAAATGCTGCCTTTCCATTCTGTGTTGGCAACAGGCTCATGGTAATAAATATGTGGATATGGGTGGGGAGGATACGTGACCAGGAGAGAACAACACACATGTAAGCAGGTAGAACAATATGGCTTCAGATTATCAACCGTGTTTTCATCAGAGCTTTTTGGGGTAAAACTCTGAGGAGAATGGTGCAGTCCAGGATTTGAACATGAAAGGCACAACTCCTGGATGTGTGCAAAACTCATCGGTATGGGCAATATTTGCACATTCCATCCTGATTTCATGTGGTTGCTACACTTTTACTGAGCCCACTATTTCAGTTCTGTAAAGCAGGAGGCACGTTAAAAATGTGTGTGTGGAGGGAGGTATGGTGGGGAGCCACATAGGAGGGGCTCAAAGTGGGAAGGGATACAGTGAGGCCAGGAGGATGTTTTGAAACTGTCCTTGCATGGCTGGCACACGGTTTGTATTTAGATGGTGTTACGGATATATAACAATCACTTTTCTAAAAGTGCCTTTATTCACACAGAGAACTGAGGAGATCAAAAGCCAGAATCAAAGCTTTTTGTTTTGAACCAAATGGCTTTATTAGCACATGACCAGGAGTCCAGGAGTTACAAAGAGTTTTCGTTTTTGCTTAGTTCCACTGTGCTTTGAATCATTTTGAAATCTGGATTTGAGTTGATGCTGACCACTTTGGGGTAGACGTCAGGTAGCTAGCCTGTTCTCAACCTTAATTATCCCCTGGAATCCTCCCCCTTCTGGGCCTGGAGGAGGATTCCCTCTTCCATTGGACTTTTCTGCCCTCCCCTTCCATCGCTTCTTTTGGTGGGTAGGGGCCCTCCGGCCCAGGCGGGAACAATAATCCTAAACTCTGTTTAGAAGGGAGAGCCCAACACCACTTATTGCCCCTGTCAATGTTCAGCTGGGCCCACTCCTCTGACCCTGGAATGCTATTAATAGGACAGTGCTGGGTGAGGGGCAGTGAGAGGCAGGGCTCACTAGCCCCGAGGCTTGCTAACAGGATGCCTTCAAAACCCCTCCTTGCTCTTTATGCCTCAATATGTTTAGGGAGGAGTGTGTGGCTTGGCTACCTAGCAGAGCTCATGTTCATAATTTTGAACATATAAGAAAAGTCAAGCTAAATTTGAAAACAGCCAGCTCTAAGCTTTTTAGGTTTGTGAGATAAAAAACAACTCCTAAAAGACCCTTTTATTTTCTTTTTTTGGAAACAAAACCAAATTTAAAGTTGCAAGAAATGTACAATGAACCTCAATGTACCCTTTATCTAGACTAGTTTGCACATTTTCCCATATTGTCCTTTGATCTCTCGGTACATACACATTATAATAATTATCATTATTATTCTTGTTCGTATTACTGATCCATCTATGTGTACCTTGGTGACATCATGACCCTTTGCCCTCAAATCCCCAGCTTGGATCTTTATGAACAAGAACATTACCTTGCCAAAAATGCTTTTTTTTTTTTAGATAGAACAAGAGAAAGGTCTGTTGAAGCCTTTCTAACCAAAGTGTGGGCCAGTCCAAAGTGCTGACTGTGGGGCCCTGCGCAGGCAAAAGGCGGGGAGAGGGGAGAGGAGACACTGCCGCAGGTCTGGAGGACTTTATTGTTGCCATAAAACATATTTTTTCCATGTTCTCTTTAGACACATGAAATAAAGTCTGCTTTCCCAAGATCTGGCTTGTGGCTTTAAAGTACAAAATATTTTTACAGTTTTCTTTTTGGAGGGACGAAAGCATATTTTATTAACATTTCCCAGTCTCTTTTTTAGGCTTGAGGCTGACAGCGGCCAGGCTGCAGGCTGCTGCAATAGAAATATATGCCTTTTTAGAAATTATACCCTTCAGTCAACTGAAGGGGAAAACTTTACTTTCTTCTGTGAATCACTGTTTCTGGTGGAGAGCTTGAAAATGCCTGTGTCTGACCAGCACAGCAGGGTAACAGGGAGGTAATCCGGCTTATCTCACCTAACGTGTCAATGAGTTTTGCAAGCCGAGTTCTGGGGTTTGCCTCCTGGGTGGGTTGGGTCTCGTTTATGATATGCTGTAGAGACCTGGCCCAGCGCAGGCGGCCGAGTGATGCCTGAGAAGGGTGTAAACAGCACCCTGGCCACTCTGGCGGTACTGGGATGTGCCCACGCCGCGTCACCCTCCCCAGCTGTCTTACTGTGCTCACAGAGCCCGGGGCACTCCAAGGGGCAACCTCGTTTTCCCTGCTAAGAACCTAAAGGACTTGCTCAGAGCTGGAATTCGGCGAAGCAACTTGCTGTAACACGCCGAATCTACCGCATCCTCACTACCCCACCCTCCTGCCTTTGGGCTCGCTACCCACACCCCCAACCCCAATTCGAGGACTCCCCGCCCCCACCTCGCTGACAGTCTGGACCCAAATCCCTTGGAAGCGAGGAAGTAAGTGTCTTTGCGTCGGAATGCGCCCAGCGCGCCGAGGCCACCACTGACTCCCAGCGGCCGCACAGGGCGCTGCGCCCCCGTCGCCCCAGCCTCCCCCCGCCCTGCCTCCGCCCCGCCGCCCCCGCGCCGCCTCCTGCGCCCAGGCTGGAGGCGGATTCCTCTCTCCGGGTTTTCAAAGCGTCTTTCCGAAACCTCTCCCCGCCCAGAGAGGGAGAGAGATCCCGGGCGCAATCGCTCCCCTGAGCGGCCGAGGGGCGCGCGGGGAGAGGCCTGCGCCAGGGTACTTTCAAACTGAGGCGCGCGCACACACTCACACCCACCCAGACACACACACGCACACGCACACACGCGCCCATTTATATAGGCGGTGGCGGTGGCGTCGGCGGCGGCCGGGCGGCGGCGAGCGCAGGAATGATGATGGAGCTGAGCCAGCCGACCCGGGTTGGAAGCAAGTGAGGAGAGCCCAGGCGCACCCCGGGATCTCTGTGTCCCGCGTTTGTCATCCTACCCAGGGAAAGGTATACCCGGAGGAGGGCCAGGTGGACTACTTTGCTAGGGGAGGAGGCCAGGTGAGCGGAGGACCCCTGCGTATCCCGGCTGATTGAGCCTTTGCCCGACTCCTGGCCCCTCTCCGCCCAGGTGGGCGCGCCCGATTCTCCGTTCGCGAGGGGCGCTTTGAGGAGACCAGAAAGTCGCAGCCCGGCTGCGCGGGATGCCTTTCGCCAAGCGGATCGTGGAGCCGCAGTGGCTGTGCCGGCAGCGGCGCCCGGCGTCCGGCCCGGTGGAGGACGCGAACGGAGGCAGCGCTGACCCACCGCCGCCCCTGCAGCCGCCTGTGGCGCCGGGGCCGGAGGATCCTCCCCGTGCGCCCCCCGGGCCGCCGCCACCGCTCCCCGCGCCGACCGACCAGGCGCAGCAGCCGCCGCACGGAGAGGCGCTCGCGGAGGGCGAGGACAGCGCGGCGGAGGGCGAGGACAGCGCGGCGGAGGTCGCGGAGGCGGCGTCCGCGGCTGGCGAAGCGTCTTCGGCGGCGTCCGCGGCCGTTCTACCCATGCTAGACCTGTGCGCGGTCAGCAACGCCGCGCTGGCCCGCGTCCTCCGGCAGCTCTCGGACGTGGCCCGGCACGCGTACAGCCTCTTCCAGGAGCTCGAGAACGACATCCAGCTCACCCACCGCCGCATCTGGGCGCTGCAGGGCAAGCTCGGCGGCGTGCAGCGCGTCCTCGGCACGCTGGACCCCAAGCAGGAGGCAGTGCGTGAGTACCCGCGCCGTCCGCCCCCTAGGCGCTCCGCTGCCGCGCCGCACCCTCGCGCCCTCCCCGGTCGCCGCAATCCCAGCCCCGCGGCGCCGCGCCCGCTGCAGCTGGCACCTTACTCCTGCCTCCCCACCCCTCCCCTCCCAGGGACCCACTCCAGTCCTCCCGGTGCTGAGCGTTCGGGCTGGAACCCGATGCAAGGATGCAGACAGGGAGGGGAGAAAGTTAAAGGGGCTGTCTCGGAACTCGCAGGCAGCCGCCGGCTGAGAGGGAGTGTTTACGGGGACACCGGAGGCAGAGGGGTTTGTCATTCAGCTCCCGGGCTCGCCTTCACCCGGAGCAGGGGTTTGGTGCAACTTCTGTGGTTTCCAGCAGCCCAGCCCCAAGCCCTAGAGGCCCCCTACCCCACGCGTGCTTGGGCGGCTTGAGAAGTAGTGGGTGCCCTTTTAGGGTTTCTGCAACGCCCTGGCGGTTTTGTCACTCTTACTGTGTGACCTCAGAGGCTGCGCCGAGTCCCGAACTTGTGCCTTGCGCTCGCGTGCGACGTAGCGCAGCGCTGCTCGCCTCCTGGAGTAAACTCAGTAGCGCTCTGCTCCAGCCTGGTGGCCCAGAGGGGCCGCGGGGACAGGCGTGGAGGGAGGAGTGTCCCGGGCCCACGGAGGTCCATGAGACCCCTGGACATCTTTTCTGCCCAGAACAGCACAGGGTTTCTACTAAATGGATCTCTGTGCCATCTGCCCTCCGAGGATCCCGAAGGCGTGTCCCCCCCTCCAAGCCCACCGACACGTGTACTGTCGCCCAAACCCACCCGTGTGTGGAAGGCCCCTGGGCATCTTTGCTGCCCGTCAACTTCACTCCTGCGACACCCTAGGACTCCCACTAAACGTCATTCTGTGTCGTCTGTTCTCCGAGAGGTGCTCAGGAGGGTCCCCCTGTGCACAGTAGGCCAAATCTGGCGGCGGCGGAATAGAAAGGATTCGACGGTGGGCGGGGGCACTAGGCCGGCGCGCCGGTCCTTGGCGCCTAGTCCGGCAGCCGCGCTCGCGGCGAAAAGGTGATGTCAGCTGCTCTGACTTACATAATAAGCTTCCCCGGTTGCTGCAGCAGCTGCGCCGGTGCGCGGTGGCCACGGAGCAGGCCGGGAGGGGCGCTCCCGCGGCATGCTTCCCGGGGATTTCCGGGCACCTCTGCCCTGCAACCCGGCCCTGCCTCCTCGCTCCCCCGCCGCCCTGCTCTCGCAATACCCCCCGCACCCTACCCCACCCCCCAAAAAACCCGCTCTGGGAATCCGCTGCTTTTCTGCAATAACAGTAATAATAAGCGTAATGAATAAATGATGTGTGCGATCGGCTTTCCCAGCTATAAAAGACCCGGAGTTGGGTCAGTGACTGGTTGTTTAAAAGGGCAATTCCGGGGATGAGTTCTGGAAAGAATTAGGACTGCCGTAGGCCAAGTCGTATTTTACTTTAGGGACTTGAAATGAGCGCTTTAATCCTGCCTCCTTTTTACCCCAAACCACACAGCAGGGGCAGGCCGTCCGCTTTCAACGGCGCTGATAGCTGCAGAGTGTGGTCGGGGCGAGTGGTGATTTCACTTCAAAAGAACTGGAGGGAAGTTTTGCAGACTGTCGAGTGGTGCATACATTTCTCTCTCCCTCCTCTTTCCCTCCTCCTCCCTCCCTCCCTTCCTCTCCCCCACCCCCTTCTAAATTAGATTTCATGCAGGTGAAATTCTGTGCGGGAGTAGAATGTGTCCTTTTCTCCCCTCTTTACAGGCAGCAGTGGGCAATTATAAAGTTGGAATTTAACACAGTCCCTTCAAGTCCTTTTAACCGTTTGGAATATAAATTAATGATTAATGGAGAAAAGAGGATTTTCAGTGTACATACAATTGATGAATATATTATACTCGCTGTGTGTTTGTACATGAATAAATTAAGATGGGGGTAGTAAAATACCCAGGGTTGGACTTAACATCTTCTATTATTCTTAAATTTTTTCTAAAACGTTATCTCCACACTGTGTCCAGACCTCTCTCTTCTCTCATACATATAAATTTAGGATGGCATTGTTCTTGTTTGATGTCATAAAAGGCATTGCCCTTGGGAGGAAAAGCACAATGTTGTATGTCTTAGTTTGGGTTTCCCAGCAATGCAGAGGCAGAGAGAGGAATTTCTGTGCTAGTAGTTTATTTGAGAGAGGATCCCAGGAAACACAGGGAGGGAGTGGGGAGGTGGCTCAGGAAAGGGAGAAAAGCCCACACATGTTGTAAGCTGGTTACCACTGTGGGCAACCCGGTTCTATCCAGCACACACCTCAGAAGTGTTCCACTGAGGAGTGAGGAATCTGGAGTGTTTATCCACCAACTTCCACCCCTCACTGATAGAAAGTAGCACCTGGCCTGGCTCCTGGACTCTAACCCATGTGTGGGCTCAACATGCTGCTCCCAGGCCAAGCATAGAGAAGCAGAAAACCTATGGTGTGTACAGGACTGTCTGTGGGGCTTCCCTGGGGAGGGAAGAAGGGCACTGTGTGGAGTGAGTGGCATCTGCTACATTATGCATCTCTCTTTAGCATTGCTACAGGTCTAGGGGAATTTCAAAGGAAGAGGAAGCCTAGAAGTAACCCATGTTCCCTTTTGTCCTTCTCTGAAGGTATCTGGGTGCCTTCTATACTCCCTGTGTAGCCTTCCCCCCCAGATCACCATTCCCCATGCAGTTTGTATGCTTCATCCTTGGATGGCTGCTTCCTGTTACCCTGAGACAGACTGGGGTGGGTTTTTGCAGGGTTGACATGATCTGACAGACACTGTAGTGAAGTCATTCTGGAGGCTGGTAGACCAGTTAGACAGTGTGATTGGTGATGGTGGCTGGGATGAAGGAGGTAGCTCTGGAGACAGTGAGAAGTGGAGGGATTCTGAATTCACTTTGGAAATAGAACTAACAGGTCTTACTAAATGGATTGGATACGGGGTGTGGGAGGAAAAAAAATAATTATGGATGATTCCTAGTTTTTTTGGTCTAAACAACCCAAAGAAGGTAGCACCATTTCCAGAAATGGGTAAGGCTAGTGGATATTTTATTGTGGGGGGGATGGACTCATTCGTTTTCTATTTGTGCCATGTTAACTGGAGATGCCTTATGTCTTAGACAATTAGATGTGTGAGTTCAGAACTCAAGAGAGAGGTCCAGGCTGGAGATGTAAATGTGAGGCAAAAAGAGTAGAGATGGTATGTGAAGCCTTGGAACTAGGAACAGTGTAGATAATAAAGACCAGGGGGCCAGGGCTTAGGTGAGGGCAGTCCAACTTTGGAAGTTTAGTAGAGGAGAAATGCTGAGAAAGAGCAGCCCACAAGCTGGAAGGAAAGCCAGGTGAGTGTGGTGAGATGGGAGCCGGGAATGGAGGAGAAGCCAACTCAGTCAAATGCTTCTGAGAGTAAGATGAGCCCGAAATGAGACTGTTGAGGCTGGTAATTCATGAGCAATTAGTGGCCTTGATAGGTGCCATTTAAGTGGAGGGGTGGAGATGAAGGCCAGGTACATGGGAATGAAGAGGGAAGAGGAGGGATGGAAGGGGAGATGCTCTGAAGGCAGTGGAGAAATGGAACAGTGCACGGAGGGGAAAACAGGGTCAAGGGAGATGTTCTTAAAGGTGTTGATGTTTAGGCACATTTAGACTCCATGGAGAGGGGAAAATTGATGTTGGGGAATGATCTGCATGATTAGGGAAGTCCTTGAGAAGCTGAGAGGTGAAGGGATCAGAGCACCCTTGCATCCGTGACCACTGGAGGGATAACTGAGGTCTGGGCAGAGAGGCAGGCGGGCTGGTGAACCGATGGTGGCAGGATGGATTCTTCTTACACAGTGACATCTGTTTGCTCTGTGAAGTAGGTGGGGAGGCCGTCAGCTGAGAGGGGCTTGGTAGTGTGAGGAGAGCCGGCAAGGTGTTAACGTTGTCTCAGGGTGGGAACATGGATGCGGTAAGGAAGTGTACCGGCATTACCTGGCCGTTGAGAGCCTTCTGAGATTTATGGTCATAATCTCAGCCTTCTGAGATTTTTGAAGGAGGCCCAGCTTTTGAGTCACTAAAACCTGAGACCTTGGAATTTCTTCATGGGCCTCAAGCCCAGGCTGTTCATTCTTAGATCTTTTAATGTTGTTGGCTTTTTGGTCGCTGTTGATTATATTTATCTACTGCATTTTAAAGTAAATTTCATATTGAAATTTGCATTCTTACAGAAAAGTACACAGACCATAAATGTACAGCTTGGTTAATTTTTACACAGTGAACAACTGATGTAACCATCAGCCAGATGAAGAAATAAAGCAGTACTCTATCCTGAAACACTCTCTGCTGGCCCTTTATTGATCACTATCCCTCCCCAAAGGTAACCACTATTCTGATTTCCACCTCCATTAATTAAATTTTCCTGTTTTTCAACTTTCTGTAAGTGGAGTCATATAGTGTATGCTTTTTACTGTCTAGCACTGTTCACCCAACATGTTTGTAAGATTCATCCATGTTGTTGCATATACAGTAGATTGTTCATTCTCACTGCTGAATAAAATTGCCTTGTGTGCATATGCCACAATTTGTTGATCCCTTTTGATGATGGAGGTTTGGGCTGTTGCCAGTGTAAGTCTATCACCATACACTTTTTCTACATGCCTTTTGATTAGCTTGTGTATACACAGATGTTTGGTATATATCTAAAAGTAGAATTGCTAGACCAAATGGAATGGGTATGTTTGACTTCAGTAGTTACTGCCTGACAGTTTTCTAAACTGGTTTTATCAATTTTAGTTCCAGAAGTATGTGAAAGTTCCAGTTGCTCCTCATCTTTACCAACACTGGTATTATCTTTTTAATTGTAGCTATTCTGGTGAGCAGGTAAGAATGATCTTACTGTGATTTTGACTTGCATTTCTCTGATGGCTTGTGAGATTGAGGACCTTTCATATATATTTTTGACCATTTGTATATTTTTTGTGAGTTACCTGTTCAAGGCCTTTGCTCATTTTTAAATAAGGGTCTTTGTACCTTTTAATTGTCTTATAGTAATTCTTTATATATTGTGGATACAAGTCATTTGTGAGCTATAGGAATTGCAAATACCTTCTCTCACTCTGTGGCTTGCCTTTTTGCTTTCTTAGGGTTATCTTTTGGTGACTTCAAGTTCTTATTTTTATTTTTATGTAGTTCATTTTATCAGTCCTTTTCCTTGTAATGTTTTCTGTGTTCTGGTTTGTTCTTAAATTCTTCACTGACCACAAGGTCATAAAGATAGTCTGCTATGTTCTAGAAGTTTTTTGTTTTGCTTCTGCTATTTAGATCCATGATTCATACAGGACTGATACTTGCAAATGATGTGAGGTAGGGGTCAAGATGAATTTTTTCCATGTGAATGTACAATTAATCCTTTGCCATTTACTGAAAAGACTATAATTTCCCCATTGCACTGTACCGACACCTTTGTCATCTATTGAATGGATTGATTACAGTTTTTAGCTAACATTTATTGAGTTCTGCTATATGTCAGGCACTGTGCTAAGATCTATATATGAATTACCTCATTCAATCTTTGTGATAACTCTGTGAGAGAGGTACTATTATTTTCCTACTTTACTGAGAGGTAGCACTTGCTCCAGGTAGCAACAGCTAGAAAGTGCTGGAGCTTAGAATTAGGATCCAGGTTTGAGTCCACATGCTATTTCCCAAGCACTAGACTTTTCTACCATGCATGCTGCACAAATCCCGGGGAACTACTATGTTAAAAACAAAGCCCTTCTCAGTATATGATTCTATCCACTTGACAAGTTTCATCTCTTGCTCTTCTACCCATTGTCCCTCCCTGCCTTTTCCACCTTGCACCCTAATCCAGTTGTACTGAACTACTAGGTGCTCTCCAGCTTGCCAGGCTTTCTTATCCTTCATACCTGAGCGTACACTTCCCTTTCCTTCTGGAACATTTCACTGTTTAATTCCTACACCTCTTTGATACTCAGCTGATAGAGCTTTGTGAAATGGAGCCTGATTCCTTGCTCACCACCTTCCCCCCTATAACTTTTCTAGAACTCTGTGCTAACCTTTATCCTAGCTTTTCTTGCCTTGAACAGCATACAGTATAGGTGCTCTGTATTCCTGTAGCCCTCACCTCTCATGCTGGAGGCTGCTTACTGCAGACTCCTGCGACTTAGCCCTAGGGCTTTTTTTCAGGCTAATGGACCATGCTTGGCTTTGCACATACGGAAAGCCAGAGGGGCCAATGAGTTAATTCCCCGGAAGCAGCACTCAAGTGCTGGACAAGGCACTGGTGGGTGAATGCCCCAGCTTCCTTGGTCCTTGGAGGAGAGAACTCTGAGGCCTGTTCTACACCCTCAATCAGAGTTCTCCAGTAAGCCTGAGTTCTAGTTGCCCATAGTGGGGGGCTTATTTGGTAATGCTCTGTGTGTTCTCTGTCTTCCTTTTTCCCCTTCACTTGCTTTCACCTGTGGGTAGTTCCTGAGGTTGCTACCCATGTAAACTACTTGGCCTTGAACTTGGACTCATAGGGTCTAGGGGAACCCAGATCAAAACAATCTGTTTAATCTAGGGTGAAGAGTATAGTGGAGGTAGTAGAGGTGATGTTTCTCATTCTTTTGCCTTAAACTATTTCCCCCAGGATTATTATGTTAGCTGCATGCCCCATCCCCCCCAGATGTTCTGCGGTGGCTCTGGAAATAACTTACAACCCGTTAGAGGAGAACTTCGGTGCATCAGGGGTGAGAAGGAGCACAGAAGGAATACAAGGCTACAAAGATGACGCACCCTGTCGGTTCCTCAAGGTTTCCTTGACCAGCCTTTGGGAGTATTGTTTATTGTCCAGTGCGGTGGGGTTGGTGATGCCCCAGGAGATTCAAACTCTCTATTCGAGACACATAAATTCAGCCAGAGCAGACACAAAAACTGCTAAACCCAGAAGGAAACTAGGAAGTAACACACTGGGTGAACTGATCATTTTGGCTTGGTATGATGACGCTAATCATGGGTTCTTTCCGCTTTTACAGGAATGATCCTTTTCCTTTCCCTTCTGTTTGTTCTGCCCCTCACAAAAACCCTTTGCATCTGGTAAATGTGTTCTTTGCGTATTTTAGTAAGCATGCTCTTTTTCTCTTGTCTCTGCTCAGTGAGCTTCTCTGAGGCTTTATGAGAGCCAAACAGCTCCCCTGAAAGCTGCTTTTACACCCGTCACGGAACAACTGAGAAGAAAGCAATCTTTCAAAGGTTAATAATTCATGCTTGTAATTTCCTCACAACCAGTAACAGCAACACATTTCTTTCTAGACTTTTCTTGTTGTACTGGATTGGGCTTTTAAATCAAAACTACCAAACTACTTTACCTAGGAAATCCTTGAGATTTTGTTGGACTGGTATTATAAGATAGTGACAGTACAGATTTCTTTCTTCCTGTTTGTTGAGGCCTTTTCCACACAAAGTCATCAGGAAAGTGCAAATTCCACATAAGCTCTCAGAAACGTCTTCTGTCTGAGAGCTTCTAGTCTACCTTTAATGGATATTACCTTTGAATTGCAATGGTGTATAAAATCTCGCCTGTTGTCCCAAGTTAGCCCAGGAGTCTTAAGGATTCATTGACTTCATACACTGCTTTGAAATTTTAGGGACAAAGACAATTTGAAATGTGGTTGGAATTTTGTTTCACAGCTCAGTTCCTTTTCACTCTATTAAAAATAGTGGAGCACAAGATTTTGCAGGACAGTCTGTAAAAAAAATCAAGGGAAGAATATGCCTGGAATAAGCCATCAATCACAAAAATTCTTTTTGCATCCCAAATCCCTCAGGAATCCCATTCTGATGATAAATGAAAATAAAAAAACTCAATGAGGTAGGAATGGTTTCTGAATGTAAAGCGCTCATTCTGTGGTCTAAATTTGTTGAAACAAGGTTTTGGAGAGGCCTCCTACCAGACTGCAAGCCCATCTTTGTAAATAACTTGGATACATAGGGTCAATTTTTGTTTCTGACATTAATGTCCATCCCTCAATCCACTAATGGACATGAGAAGGTTTGGGTGTATTGAAGGAGGAATCTGAGGACTTGGGTATTCCATATGCTGAAAAATTACTTAATTATGAAGTGTCTAAGGCCTTCAAAGGGAAATTAACCAAGAATAAAATGAATTTAACCAGAGTTGGAGACTCTTGGGCTCTTAAAGTTGGGGAGAACCTTAGCACCCATCAAACCCAACCTCCCACCCAGGATGGAACTCTTACTAAGATGTCCTAAATGGCAGCCTCTCTGGTTTCCCTGCCCAGCCGAGACTCCTGGGAGTGGGAAGTGGCCATGCCCACCCCAGCTTTTTGCTGGATAGTTTCCATTTTCAAACAGTCCTTGTCTACACTGAGACTAAATCTGTCTTTTTGTAATGCCTGCCTTTTAGTTGTAGTGCTGGTGTCTAGAGTCATAGGGACTCCGCTTATAATCTCTTCCAGGACATCATCTAGGTGTCTAGACATTAGGGTTATGGTCCCTTCTAAACTTTCTTCATCCCAGGTTAAACGACTTCAGTTCCCCCAACCAGGCCTCTTAATGCCAAGTTCCCTGTCCCCTCTCACTCTGGTTGACCCTGGCGCAGGGGCAGAGCAGGAACGGACCCATTCCTTTCTCCACTGGAATGCCCCACTAGGACTAAGGTGGCCCATGTTTGAACCATGGCACAGCACTGCTGGGCATTGTTGCTCCTAGGGCCCACAAACTCCTTTCCTTTATTGCAGCAGCTCTTTGATGCAAGGTTTCGTCTGTTCCATTGGTGCATTTGGTATCTTGAACTTCATTTCACAGGACTGCCCCGTTGTCTCTGTTAAACTGAATCTTGCTTGCTTTGCGCTTTCATTTCCAATCAGTGTTGATGGTTTAAAACTTTGATTCAGTGTGTCAGCTACTGCCCGCAGCATTTTGTTCTCTGCAGCCATCATAAACATGATTCTAGCGCATCACCCATATCTTTGATAAAATATTGTTCAGATGGACTCAAGGCCAGAGTCCATTGGCAGGCAGTACCAGCAACATTCCTCCACGTTAATGTCTATTAATCAACATTCTTTGGGTACCATTGTTGCAGCAGTCACGAATGCACCCCCCACCTTCCCGTTCAAACCGCATTTCTTCACCTTGCCCACAAGATCTATCATCATGAGCAACTGTCAAATGGTTTGCTGAAATCAAAATACCATATGTCTATAGCATTCCTTTGATCCCCTAGTCTAATAATCCTACTCAAAAGGGAAATGAGGTTAGTCTGGCTCAAACTGGACTCACTCACAGCCATCAGAGGGACTGTTTAAATTTCCTTGTATATAATGGATAAAGAGTTCATTTTTGGGAATCTGCTTTGGCCATAGGATGACTGCAACGTTGGGCTGCAAGGAATTCTCTGGGTCCTAGAGTCCATTTCTTTGACTTCAAAGTGCCAGGTTTGTAAAAGGCAGAGAATCCACGTGCTTGTCTCTACCTTTCTTTTAGGATACCTGGGAAGAACCATAGGTCCTTGATCTCTGCGCCTTAAGGAAAGATTTGGAATTTATGACCTTCGGAATTTGCTTAGGCTCAGTTCAAGTAAGGTTGGCAGCTGTGTCTGGTTTGTCTAATTGTTGGGAAGCAAGTGAGTACACGGTTAAGTGTGTGGACACTGAAGTCAGACCACATAGGTTCAGATCTCAGCTCCACCCCTTCAGAGCTGTATGTCTTTGGATAACTTACGAAATAGTTCTTTTCCTTTGTCAATTATGGGATGGAGATAAAAAACAGTACCTACTATATCAGGTTGTTGACGGGACTGAAGGAGTTGAGATGTGCAGGCGCTGAGAACTGCCTGGCACTTGGTGACCCCTGGTAATTACTGGCTGTTATTTTATTGGTACTATACTTGGATCTTGTGGAGTGGGAGGCATGTGTTATTTTTTTTCCAAGTAGGTGAAAATCTGTGCCTGAATCTGTGAAATGCTGG
>JAVSCE010007036.1:0-109988 GCA_032199065.1 Smutsia gigantea
GGACGGCTGTTTCGGTGCGCGTGGGCCTAGTTTAGGGCGTGGGACGGCTGTGTCGGTGCGCGTGGGTCTAGTTTAGGGAGTGGGACGGCTGTGTCGGTGCGCGTGGGTCTAGTTAAGGAGTGGGACGGCTGTGTCAGTGCGCGTGGGTCTAGTTTAGGGCGTGGGGCGGCTGTGTCGGTGCGCGTGGGTCTAGGTTAGGGCGTGGGACGGCTGTGTCGGTGCGCGTGGGTCTAGTTTAGGGAGTGGGACGGCTGTGTCGGTGCGCGTGGGTCTGGTTTAGGGAGTGGGGCGGCTGTGTCGGTGCGCGTGGGTCTAGAGTTAGGAGGCGTGGGGCGGCTGTGTCGGTGCGCGTGGGTCTAGTTTAGGAGTGCTGGGCTATGTCAGGTGTGTAGTCTAGTTTTAGAATTGGGATGTGTGAATTACAGCATTAAAGCCTCAAATTAGAAGTAAGGACTTTGCAGCTAAATGTGTGGATAATTTGGGTGCTGGCTGTAGTCGGTGCGCGTAAGAGCTAGTTTAGGGCGTGGGCGGCTGTGGCCGATTGCGCGTGGAGTCTAGTTTAGGGCGTGGGGCGGCTGTGTCGGTGCGCGTGGGTCTAGTTTGGGGCGTGGGCGGCTGTGTCGGTGCGCGTGGGTCTGGTTTAGGGCGTGGGCGCTGTGTCGGTGCGCGTGGGTCTAGTTTGAGGCGTGGGGCGGCTGTGTCGGTGCGCGTGGGTCTGGTTTAGGGGCGTGGGGCGGCTGTGTGTCGGTGCGCGTGGGTCTAGGTTTGGGGCGTGGGACGGCTGTGTCGGTGCGCATGGGTCTAGTTTAGGGCGTGGGACGGCTGTGTCGGTGCGCGTGGGTCTAGTTTAGGGAGTGGGACGGCTGTGTCGGTGCACGTGGGCCTAGGTTAGGGAGTGGGACGGCTGTGTCGGTGCACGTGGGCCTAGGTTAGGGAGTGGGACGGCTGTGTCGGTGCGTGTGGGTCTAGTTTAGGGAGTGGGGCGGCTGTGTTGGTGTGTCGGTATGCAGCCAGGATGCTCTGAGGTTGGGTGAAGGTCTTCATTGCCAGGGTTGACATTCATCACAGGGCAACACTTGCTTCTTTTGTAGACTTCCTTGTTGTAAGGTAAAGGGAGAGGTCGGAGCCATTGCAGGAAAATTTGTGTTTTGGGATTTTAGGAGATTAAGACTTTGCTTCTCTGGGGCTCTTCAATACAGATTTCTGCTCTTAAGGAAAGATAATGTTTCTTGTGATTTATATTCCACCAAGTATTAAAGAAACAGAAGTTAAATACTTCTGGCAGAATTATTTCAATTGTTCCGTGCTTCAAGATCATATTCTCAATGGGGATTGTATCTCCCCCAAGAGGGTGAAAAATGGTTCTTGGTAGCTGAAGAAATGTATATTTTTTTATGTGTATACATCACAGAAACAGATACATAGTTTATCTATGGTATTAAAATTTCATGGGAGGGGTGTGTGATTAGGAAAAAATGTCTAAGACGACTCCTCAGGGGAGGTTGTAATGAGAAAAAAGGTTGAGAAACATGGTTAGTGATGTTTGCTCCCTCAGTTGGCTGCTATGGGTTTAACAGACACTTGGATAAAGAAACAAACTCACTTTTAAGTTGTCTGATTATATGTCTAAGGCTTGAATAATTGGCTAGAACATGGCTCTTAGCCTGAATGAGGTCAGGGAGAGGGGAGATACAGGCAGGGCTCTCTGGGGTTAGAAGCCTCCGATCTTGAGACTGCGCCGGAGGTGCAGTGGGAAGAAGACAGGGCCAGCAGACTCTGGGAAGTAGGGATTGGACATGGAGACAGCGTGAGGACACATTTATCTTCCTGCTGTCATTGGAGCTGCCATTGGAGCTGTGGCTTTGGGGATGATGACCCAGAAATAATGGGAGCTGATCCCAGGTTTTATTCCCCTCTTTGCTCCTGTTTGCAGATCCCTGATCCTGGAGATTTCTTTCTTCCACATGCTTACCAGCATCCCCACTGTTTGTCTCGCTGGAGACATGCTGTATCTGCCTCACCAAGAGGGGTTATAAAATCCAGCAGGTGTAGAGCCTGGTAGACCAGTCCTCACCAAAACATATTCCTGAATACATCCAACTTGATCCTAAGACTTGAGTTGACATGTATACATAGTCCTCATTTTTCTAAGTAATAGCAATCTTGTTCCAGCTGAAAATGAGGAGAGAGAGAAGGGAGCTGGAGAAAAGGACAGTAATGGAAAGATAGAACATGTCCCAATAACTGAGAGCTTTGGATTTATGAAGTTAAAGAAGAGAATTCCTAGACAAATGTTGGCTATAGGCCCATAGGCCAGGTCATCTCCCAGTCTCCTCCAGAACAGATTCTCCACAGCTTCTCCTGTCCTCATTTGGTGAGTTCTCGAACATCCTCTCATGCACTTGGATAATAACACTCATGTAGACCATTGTCTTGGGTCACAGCAACATCCCACAGGAGACCTTGTCAGTCGGTGCCCTGTGCTTTGAGGGGCAACCCCACGTATCTGCTTTAGGGGGTTGAATTTAGGTAGAAGAAATGATGCGTGTTTACTCTTTTCCCTACTTGAGAATTTACGCTTAACCCTTTAAAACCCAGGCTTCCTGTCTGATGTGTCTCCATGGAGATAATTCATTAGTTCTTGACTCCTGATTTTTTTCTTTATCCCTTTTATGGCATTTTGATGTCGTTAGAGCCCCGGAAGTGTCAAGTTCAGGAATGCATTCGTGACTAGGAAGCACTTTGCATTTTCTGATTACAGTGAATTTGTATTGCTCCTTTTTGGACTTTGTTGACTGAACCAGGTGAGGATTGTTTTTGTCCAAGGTACTAGAGAAAAGTGCCATGGGTTAAATCATCAGCTTCATCCATTAAGTGATCTATGCCGCTCAGAGCAGCATCATGGTGTGGGTGGCTTTATAATGCTGCTCTGCCCCTCTTCCTGTCACTATACACGTTTTCCAATGTTACGGAGCAAGGAGTATACTATCATCCTTTTTTATTTTTATTGTTTCTTAATGTTTCACAAAACACTTTCCTTCATTAAGTCCTCCCAACAACAATGTGAGGTAGGCACATTCTTGGTGATAAAATGACTTGACCACAGTTACTTTGGCAGTAAGGGAGACGCTCAGCTGCCTGGTCAGGAAAACAGGAGCAGGTCTTTGGACGCATTCTGGTAACATTAGGGCTTTCACCACACCCCAGCCTCTGTGTTCCCTCACCAGACAGTTACATACAAACTCAAATTCCCCTCTTCCACCTTGGGAAGACAGGCTGAGGGCTGGTGAAACATGCAGCTCACCTCAAAAGCTAACAGTCTCCAGCCCCAAAGTCCCAAGGCCAAGGCGGTGAGAAGAGGACAGTCTGCCCCCGCCTGCAAGCCTCAGACTCTGTGTCCTGGCCCCAGACCAGGACTGAGCTGACCAGGTGGGCCGTGCAGGAACCCACCACTGCCACAGCCACTGGATCCCCTGCCGCTGCCCACCAGCTGTCCCAGATGTGGTCACTGCTGAAAGGAGATGCGGTCATTCTTGGAGACACTGCCTTAGTCCTCTCGAATATAAGCAGATTTCAAGACCTGAGTAAAACTTCAAAATTTGAACAAACAATTCTACTTTGTAAGGGTGAAGCAAATAGAATGGAAATGTAGAAGCCCTCTGTGGTTCCCTTTGAAAACATTTTTGCATCAAAACATGTTTCATTTTGAGATTTTTTGTTTTGGTCCAAAAGAGTAAATTTATAGTCATTTTAGTACAGTGGGGAGGGATGGTACCTTGACACTGTCTGTAGGAGGGTAAGAGAGAGATTTATTAATTTTCTATGGAAACATTAAAGCTTGGGAAGAATAGCTGAAGGATGAATTTATTAGAGAAAAATGTGTCTCTTTAACCCCCAAAATGTACTGGTGACCAGTTCACATCTGTTGCATATGCTGAAAAAGATGTGGTGCTTCTATTGAAGCATTAACCTGGGAAGAAGGATCTACTAAGATTGTGGTGACCCCTAGAAGGCCTGTTATCACATCATGTAATGGTGAATCACTACAATAAAGGCAGAGGCATTATCTAAAGGCAACATACCCTAAAGACATTATCTGACCTGCGAGATCTAGATTTCATTTTTCATGAATATGTACTTTTAAAATCCAAACAGATACTATTTACAGTATAAAATGAAAAGTATTTGGACTGTGTGTTATATGATAGTCATCTGACCTTGTGCTATTAGCACTCTATCCAAAGTAGGTCATTCTAGAATGTTTGACAAAGTATTCAAACATTTGGGGCCTAATGAATTTGCTTTTAAATTTCCTTACATAAAATCATAAAAGTCCTCATAGTTATTGATATGTTCCCTGCTTCTTCATGTTGGAAACAAAGGGGGCAGAACGGTCTGTGTTTGAACTCTACCTTGAGGCTTAGTTTTTATCTTAATTCTAACCCCAAATTTCTTTTTGACCCCAAACCCTGTTTCCTAAAAGGTGTTTTGTGTAAGACTGAGAGCGTGGGTGAAGAGTCTGTACACATTCTCTCAGGGGTCCATTGGCCCCCCCCATTGCTCTAGTTTTTGGGGTCCAGCTGCTCACTTAGGACAAGGAGGGAAAGGGAGGGTAGGATGGGACAAAGGGAATGGAGGGAACTCCTCTACCAAGCGCTTGGGCTTTTCCATGATGACAAGTGCTAAGGAGAGCAAGGTGATCGAAATCCAGCAGGAAGAAATGATTTCTGATTTCAGCATTTCCTCCCCAGAGGGTTTTCTTTCCATTCTGTTTTGCCTCTTTTCCCAGAGCCGCTAAGTAGCAGAATTGACTGGCATGAACATCAACTTCTTTCAGTTCACCCAGTTGCCTGCTGACAGATCCGTTAATGAGCAGAAAGAAGGGCCCAAAGTGGAAAGAAGGTCCTTGGCCTCTCTCCCTCCTTCTTGCTAATCGGCTTGCCCAAGGAGATGCCGTGCTTCTCAGTGTACTGATTACAATGACAAAACAACTCAGGCAGTGTGGGCCCAGGCAAGGTATTTGGTGTGTGCAGATGTGAGCACCCAATGGGAGTATGATCTGAGAACAGCACTTCATATACAGGGAAGGGGAGTCTCACTTTACTTACCTGCACCGCTTTTCATCCTCTTTAAATATGAAGGAGGAGGAAAATACTGGTACCTTGAGATTCTCTTTAATGGTGAGAATTCAGAGCCAGTGATTCCAATTATTTGGATAATGCAGTGACTGTGAAAGCTGGAGTCAAGCCTTCTCCTTACATACGGGGATCCTGTGTGGCTGCCTTCATGTTTCTCTCTCCACCGAATCTAGTGTTTTGCACATAAGTTTTAAGATACTCATTAAACTTGAAGCTGAACTAGTGCCAGAAATGATCATTTTGAACCTGTTTTTTATTTCTGGGGCAGAAGAGATGTTGAATATTGTGTGAATTTTTCTAAGCACTTTCACGGCATCTTTAAGGATGTATGGATATAAATAATTAAAAATTACAGAAAAGATGTGTTAAAAAAAAGAACATAAATACAAATATACTCCCACGGTGTGTTAATGTGTAGATAAACTTCTTATTTCTGGCAAGTCATATTTACATTCTGAAGATGTTTGAGATTTTCTTGAGCTGATAGGCCTAGCAGGTACATTAGAACTGCTTCTTTTGACCACAGATAGCAAGAAGGTAACTGCTTCTTTTGATTCACAGATGATGTGAATATGTTAGTGTGTCTACCTTTCATTATTTCAGTAGTGACCTTGTGAAATGGCCACTGCCTTGACTGAAGGTGAGCCCGTCGGGTCTGTGTGGGGTAATGATCCGGTTCTAGAGGACAGCATGCCAGCCAGAGCTCGGAGAGCCTCAGTCAGCCTACAGAGCCTCCTGTCAGGTCCCCAGACCTTCTGGATCTGAGTAAGAGCCTCAGGTGCTTGAATGTCCTGCCCACCAGAGCAGAGGTTCTCAAACTTCAGCTGCAGCAGAACCACAGAGCAGGCCTCGGTACAAAACAGACTGCTGGCCACCTCCATCCCCAGCTTCCAGTGTGGCAGGGCTCAGGGGGCTGGAGAAGTCACATTTCCGACGGGTTCCAGGTGATGCTGGTGGTGCTGGCCCAGGGGCAGCCCAGCGAAGACCAGTGCTTCCGTCCCTGTTCACAGTTTTTTTCAGGCATTTCCTCTGATTAGTTCTTGAAACTTCAATCCATGTTTGGTGTCTTTATGACAAAATATGGTTGGAGATTTGGCGACACTGAATTATGTATGGTCTGTGCAGCTCAGATCTGCTGAGAGGCTCCTGTCTGTGGCAGGAGTGACTCGGGGTGCAGGGGGCTGACCTCCTTCCCTGGGTGGCTGCCTTGGACATGGGGGAGAGAAAATGCCTATTGCTCACACCTTAGGGAGAAGGACTTTAATATGCCTCTTTTTAGATACTCAGGCTTCATAGGGCAAAATATAGAAAGTATTAGGTTCTGAGGAAAAAACAAAGGGTGCTGATTTGGGGGTCACATAAGTGCAGCAAATACAAAGCCTTGAAAATGAGGAGGTTGTCTTTCAAAACAGCTGAAGCAGTGCTGGAATGGAAATTTATAGCATTACGTGCTTACACTGGAAACAAAGAAAGGTCTCAGAACAATAATCTAAGTGCCTACCTCAAGAAAGTGGAAAAAGAACAAAAACCCCAAGCAAGCAGCAGGGAGGAAAAAAGGTAAGAGCAGAAATCAATGGAACTGAAAATAGGAAAACAATAGTGAAAACAAATGAAATAAAAAGGTGATTCTTTGAAAAAAATCAATCAGTTTGATAAACCTTTAGCAAAACGGACAAAAAGGAGACAAATTATCAATATCAGGAAGGAAATAAAAGATATCACTATAGATCCTATAGCCATGAAAGGGCTAAGGGAATACAGTGAACAGCTCTATTTCTTTAGTATTAACAAGGACAGGACAGAAGAGTTACCTAAGAAAGAAAATGGCATGTGTAAAAGCCAGAAGTTGAGAAAGAGAACACCACCTTTGAAAAGTTTCAGACAATTTAATAATTTTGATGCTAAGAGCTGAGGCAGGTGAGTGAGGATGTGAGATGAGCCTGGACAGGTAAACAGGCCAAGAAAAGCCTTCTTTCTTTCTTTTTTTTCTTTCTTTCTTTTCTCCTCCTCCAGCTTTACTGAGGTATAGTTGACATATAATATTGTGCCAGGTTAAGATACAAAGGTGTTGATTTAAAACTTACATATTGCAAAATGATTACCTCCATAGAGTCACATTATTTAATTACCATTTCTTTTTTCATGGTGAGAACATTTAAGATCTATTCTGTTAGTGACTTTCAAGTATATGATACAGTACTATTAAGTGTAAACCACTCTGCTGCCCATGAGATCCACAGAACGTATTTATCTAGTAATGGGCAGTTTGTACCCTTTGACCAACGTCTTCCCTTCACCCCACCCCACAGAGCCTGGTATTACCATTATAGTTGCTGTTGCTATGAATTTGGCTCGTTTAGATTACACATGTAAGTGTGGTCATACAGTATTTGTCTTTCTCTGTCTGACTTTCTTCACTTACCATAATGCCCTCAAGGTCCATCCATGTTGTTGCAAATGGCAGGATGTCCTCCTGTCTCATGCCTGAGTAATATTCTATTTTGTGTGTGTGTGTGTTTGTGTGCATTATATGCATTTTCTTCATTCATTCATTCATTGACAGACACTTAAGTTGTCTCCATATCTTGGCTTTTATGTATAATGCTACAGTGGTGTGGGAGTGTGGATATCTCTTTGAGATCCTGTTTTCCTTTCCTCTGATATATACTCAGAAGTGAGATTGCTGGATCATATGGTAGCCCAGTTTTTAATTTTTTGAGGAACCTCCATACTGTTTTCCATAGTGACTACATCAATTTGTATTCCCACCGACAGTGCCAAAGGGTTCCCTTCTCTCCACATCCACCAACACTTGTTATCCCTTGTCTTTTTGGTGATAGCCATTCTAACAGATGTGAAATAATATTTTATTGTGGTTTTGATTTGCATTTCCAATATGACTGGTGATGCTGAGGACTTTTTCATGGACCCATTGGCCTTCTGTATGTCTATGGAAAAACGTCTATTCAGTTGACCTCTGCCCATTTTTAATTTGTTTGTTTGTTTTGTTGCTATTGAGTTGTATGAGTTCTTTATGTACTTTGGATATCAACCCCTTATCAGATATATGATTTGCAAGTATTTTTTCCCATTCTGTAGGTAACCTTTTCATTTGTTGAGTTTCCTTTCTGTGCAAAAGTTTTTTAATTTGATGCATTCCCTTTTAATTGAATGTTTAACGTTTTGACAACCACAGTGGACCAATTCCTCAATAATAAACTGCCCAAACTTAATAAAGATGAAATAGACTCCCTGAATAGCCCTCTAACCATTAAAGAAGTTAAATTTGCAAAAGAAATCTTCAGGCTTAGATGGTTTTGCTGGGCAATTATGACATTTAAAGAAGAGTTAACACCAGTTTTACACAATCTTTTCCCAAAAATAGAAGATGTGGCCAATATTACCTTGATACTAGAACAGACAATGACAGTATATGAAAAAAGAAAACTACAGATCAATATGTTCCATGAATTTAGACATAAAAGTCCTTAACAAAATATCAGCAAATCAAAGCCAACAATGTATAAAAAGAATTATACACCATGATCAAGTAGGATTTTTTCCAGATATGCAAGGCTAGCTTACCATTCCAAAATCAATCTATGTAATCCACCATATAATCAGTGTAAGTAAGAAAAAAATCATCTGATCATCCAATTGGTATGAGATAAGTATGTGATGAAATCCAACACCCATTCACAATGAAAATGCTCAGCAAGTTAGTAGAGGGGAATTACCTCAACTTGATAAAGAGTGGCTATGAAATAACTAAGGCTGACATCATCTTTAATGGTAAAAGACTGAATGCTTTTTCCGTAGGATCCGGAACAAGTCAAGGGTACCTGTTCTTACCAATGCTGTCCAGTATAGAACTGGAAGTTCTAGTCAGCACAATAAGGAAAAACAAGGAAATAAAAGACACACAGATCATAAAGGAAGATAAAACTGTCCTGGTTTGCAGATAACATCATTGTACATAGAGAAACCTAAGGTATCAATAAAAACTCCTAGAACTAATAAGTGAGTTCAGCAAGGTCACAGGATACAGTATTAACACAAAAAGGTCAATCACATTTCTAGGTACTAACAATGAACATGTGGAAAGCAAAATTGAAAACATAATAACATTTATAATTTTTCCAAAGGAAAAAAAATATATGTACATACTTAACTAAATATGTACAGGGTCTATATGCTGAAAACTACAAAGTGCTAATGAATGAAATCCAAGAAGAAGTAAACAAATGGAAAGAAATACTGTGTTCATGCATCAGAAGATGTAGCAGTAAAGATGTCATTTCTTTCCAAACCGATCTATGGATTTAATGAAATTTCATGGAAATCATAGATTGTAAGGCAGGTTTTTTTTAACAGATGTAGGAAAACTTATTGTAGCATTTAGATGGAAACATACAGATGCTAGAATAGCTAAAACAGTGGCAAAGAAGTATAAATTAGGAGGAATCACTGTATTCACTATTAAGGTCTATTATATTGCTGTACTAATCAAGAAAGTGTGCTATCAGCAGAAGGATAGACACATAGATAATAGAACACAATAGATAACCCAGAAATAAAAGCAGACACCCACACAAATACACTCAACTAATTTTTGACAAAGGTGCAAAAGCAACTCAATAGAGAAAAGACAACCTTTTCATAAAGGTGCTGTACTGATTGGACAAAGACAAAAAAAATGAACATTGATCTAAACCTCACCCATATACAGAAGTTAACTCAGAATCTATCAAAGACTTAAATGTAAAATACAAAGCTTTAAAAATTTTGGAAAAAAGAATAGGAGAAATCTGAAGAATCTAGGGCTAGGCAGAGAGTTCCTAGACTTGACACAAAAAGCATAATCCAGAAGAGGAAAATTTGGTAAATTGGACCTCTTTTGCTCTGCAAAAGAACTGTTAAGAGAATAAAAAAGACAAGCTATAGACTGGGAGAAAATATTTGGAAACTTATATAACCAAAAGAAGACTAGTACCTAGAACATATCAGGAACACTAACAACTCAACAGTAAAAAAAAAACAAAACAAACACAATCCAATTAGAAAATGGACAAACAGTAAAAATAGACATTTTACTGAAGATATATCTGGATGGTAAAGAAGCCATCTATGAAAAGCTGTTCAACACATATTTAGCCATCAGAGAAATGCCAGTTAAAACCACAGTAAGGTATCATGGCAGGCCTCAAAATGGCTAAAATAAAAATTAGTGACAACACTAAATTCTAGCAAGGATGTGGAGAAACCGAATCACTCATACATCATGTAAAATGATGCAGCTACTCTGGTAAACATTTTTGCCATTTCTTTAAGAATTAAACATGCAACTATCATACAACCCAAGGACTGTACTCTCAGGCATTTATTCCATAGAAATGAAAAGTTATATTCACACACAAACTTAAACACAAATGCTTATACAAGCTTTATTTGTAATAGCTCCAAACTGGAAACATCCCAACTATCCTTCAACAGATGAATGGTTAAACAATCAGTGGTATATCCACACGATGGAATACTACTCAGTAATAAAAGGGAATTGCAGACAGATGCAGAAACCTGGATAAATCTCTAGGGAATTATTCTGAGTGAAAAAAGCCAGTCCTAAAAGATCAGATACTATATAATTCCATTATGTAACATTTTTGACATGGCGAAATGGCAGAAATAGAGGAAAGATTAGTGGTTGGGGGGCTAGGGATGGAAGAGGGGAGACAGATACAGTTACAAAGAGTCAACCCAGGCGCTCCCTGTCCTGATGGAATAGTTCTATAACCTAACTGGTATTTTGGATGCATGAAATGACAACTATGATAAAAATTGTATAGAACTAGATATGTACACCCACGTGAATACAAGTAAAAATTGGGGCAATTAGAATAAGACAGTGAATTGTATCTATGTTGTTACAGTGTACTTACTATAGGTGTGCAAGATGTTATCACTGGGGGAAATTGAGTACAGGATACAAGAGATTTCTTTGTATTACTTTTTACAACTACATGTGATTCTGTAATTATTTCAATAAAAGTTTCAATTGGAGAATAGCCCCTTTCACAGGCTTCCTAGACA
Organism: Smutsia gigantea; assembly: GCA_032199065.1. Classification (NCBI taxonomy): domain Eukaryota; kingdom Metazoa; phylum Chordata; class Mammalia; order Pholidota; family Manidae; genus Smutsia; species Smutsia gigantea. The sequence goes on from JAVSCE010007036.1 coordinate 11,229, forward strand.
AAGCTTACTGCCTATACTGCTTGTACCACTGTGCTCTAAGGCAGAAGTTACAGACTCACATTCTTACAGAGATGGGGGTGGAACTTGTATCCTGTGTGTCCTGGTATCATGAACTGGGAAGAACACAGCATCACTTCTAGTGATGCTGCCAGGAATGATCACTTAGTGGGCAAGGAGCAAAGCGATAAGGAGTGGTGAGGACTGTGTCAAATTACAGAATACATAGGTTGTAAAGAGGGAGCTATTAGCTTTAACCCAAAGTTGTTAGCCTTTAACAAGATGACAGTTATTATCAATTAAAAATGTATGGTTTAGAGGAGAAGATTCAAGATGGCAGCATGAGAGGTGAGACAGAACTCCTTCCAAAACTGCATATAATATGAAAATATAGTTAATACAACTAATCCTTAAAAAAGCAACAGTAAAGAAGACTGCACCAGACTGCTTACACCTGGAGAACAGAGCAGAACTCAGGAAACATGGTAACGTACCAAAGCATTGATCCAGTGGGACCCAAGCCCTTCCCCCACCCCAGCTCACCAGTGGGAGGTAGAGAAATGGAGTGGGAGGGAGTAGAAGCCTAGGACTGCTGAACACCCAGCCCTGGAGATCTGCTTTGGGAGAACAAACCTACACTGCATGGTGCTCTGGAGATTAGTGGGGTTGGAAAGCTAAGACAGGCAGAATATTTGGAGAGACTGAGATTCCAGCCACTTGTGGAAGACAGGGATCCACATCTGGCCAGTCTGGGACAAAGGAAAGGTGGGCGGTCTGAGAGGCTTCCTAGCAGGGAGAGGGCTGCTTGAATGGGCGGGGTTGGCACGCAGCTCTCTGCATGGGAGAAGGGATAGGTGGGCAAGGTTGTCTGGGTGCTCTGCCCAGCAGGTTGGGAACTTTCAGGAGCTTCAGGTGCTCCATCCCCCTGGCTATCTACTCAGCTCCGAGGCCCCCAACTGTGATACGCAGGCTGTTGCGCCTCCCTACCAGCCTGCCAGCACGGGCTCACAAACCAGAAGTCCCTGCCCTGGCGTCAGGCCATGCCAGGGAGGCCCTGCCTATGGCAGCTACAGACACAAAGCGCAGAGGCTTACACCTGTGTGCTCAGTCCACTGGTTCTGACAGTGGTGACAGGAACTGCATCCAGGAAGCAGAAAACAGCTCTTTCCTCCCACCAGGCACAAGAGCCACTCCTCTGCAACCCCGGACATCACTCCAGGGGCTGAGCAGCTCCAGACACTAGAGCTTCTGGGCACAAGAGGGCGCCACATACAAATATGAAACATCAAAGGAAACTGGTTCAAACAAAAATCTCACAAACACCAGAAAAAGGGACAAATGAAACTGAACTCACCAATCTTCCTGAAAGAGAGTTCAAAATAAAAATCATAACCATACTCATGGAGGTATACAAAAATATTCAAGAACTCAGGAACGAATTTAGGATGGAGATTCAATCATTAAGAAATTCCATATCTGAAATGAAACCTACAAAGGAGGGATTTAAAAGGAGATTAGTTGTAGTAGAAGAGACGGTAAATGGAATATAAATCAGAGAAGAGGAATACAAAGATGCTGAGGCACAGAGCGACAAAAGGATATCTAAGAATGAAAGAATATTCAGAAAACTGTGTGACCAATCCAAATGGAACAATATTCGCATTATACGGGTACAGAAGAAGAGAGGGAAGAAGGGATAGATAGTGTATTTGAGGAGGTAATTGCTGAAAACATCTTGAGTCTGGGGAAGGAGATAGTCACTCAGGAAATGGAAGTGCAAAGATCTCCCAACACAGGGGACCCAAGGAAGACAACAGCAAGGCATATAATAATTAAAATGGTAAAGATCAAGGTTAAAGACAGACTTTTAAAAGCAGCCAGAGAGAGAAAAAAGATCACATACAAAGGACCACCCATCAGGCTATGATCAGACTTCTCAACAGAAACCTTATAGGCCAGAAGGAAATGGCATGATATATTTAATGCAATGAAACAGAAGGGCCTCAAACCAAGAATACTCTACCCAGCAAGATTATTATTTAAATTTGAAGGAGGGGTTAAACAATTTCCAGATAAGCAAAAGCTGAGAAAATTGACCTCCCAAAAACCACCTCTAGAGTGCATTTTGGAGGGACTGCAATAGATGGAAGTGTTCCTAAGGCTAAATAGATGTCACCAGGGAAATGGTGCCACAGCAAAGAAAGAAGAACAATTAATTACTAAGCAGATGCAAAATCAAATCAACTACCCACCAAGTCAAACAAGGGATAGACAAAGAGTACAGAATATGATACATAATATATAAGGAATTGAGGAGGAAGAAAAAGAGAAAAAAAACCTTTATATTGTGTTTGTAATAGTATACTGAGTTAAATTAGACTGTTAGATAGTAAGGGAATTACCCCTGAACCTTTAGTAACCATGAATATAAAGCCTGCAGTGGCAATAAGTACATACCAATCGATAATCACCCTAAATGTAAATAATTGGAATGCACCAATCAAAAGACATAGAGTCACTGAATGGATATAAAAACAAGACCTGTCTATCTGCTGCCTACAAGAGACTCACTTCAAACCCAAAGACATACACAGACTGAAAGTAAAGGGATGGAAAAAGATATTTCATGCAACCAACAGGGAGAAAAAAACAAGAGTTGCAGTACTTGTATCAGACAAAACAGACTTCAAAACAAAGAAAGTAACAAGAGACAAAGAAAGATATTACATAATGATAAAGGGGTCAGTCCAACAAGAGGATATAACTATTATAAATATCTATGCACCCAACACAGGATCACCAACATATATGAAACAAATACTAACAGAATGAAAGGGGGAAATAGAATGCAATGCATTCATTTTAGGAGACTTCAACACACCACTCACTCCAAAGGATATATCAACCAGACAGACAAAAAGTAAGGAGACAGATGCACTGAACAACACATTAGAACAGATGGACTAGACCTAATGGACACCTACAGAACACTCAATCCAAAAGCAAGAGAATACACATTCTTCTCAAGTGCACATGGAACATTTTCAAGAATAGATCATATACTAGGCCACAAAAAGAGCCTCGGTAAATTTAAAAAGATTGAAATTGTCCAACCAGCTTCTTAGATCACAAAGGTATGAAATTAGAAATAAATTACACAAAGAAAAAGAAAGCCCACAAACACATGGAGGTTTTAATAACATGCTCCTAAATAATCAATGGATCAATGACCAAATAAAAAAAGAGATCAAGCAATATATGGAGACAAATGACAACAATAATTCAACACTGCAAAATCTGTGGGACACGGCAAAGGCCGTGCTAAAAAAGAAGTATATTGCAATGCAGGCCTACCTCAGGAAAGAAGAACAATCCCATATGAACAGTCTAAACTCACAATTAGCGAAACTAGAAAAAGAAGAACAAATGAGGCCAAAGGTCAGTAGAAGGAGGGACGTAATAAAGATTAGAGCAGAAATAAATGAAATTGAGAAGAGAAAAACAATAGAAAGAATCAATGAAAGGAGCTGGTTCTTTGAGAAAATAAACAAAATAGATAAACCCCTAGCCAGACTTATCAAGAAAGAGAGTCTACACATATAAGCAAAATCACTAATGAGAAAGGAAAAATCACTATGGACAACACAGACATACAAAGAATTATGAGAGAATACTATGAAAAATTATATGCTAACAAACTGGATAACCTAGAAGAAATGGAAAACTTTCTAGAAAAATACAACCTTCCAAGGCTGACACAGAAAGAAACAGATAATCTGAATAAACCAATTACTAGCAAGGAAATTGAATTGGTAATCAAAAAACTACCTAAGAACAAAACTCCTGGACCAGATGGTTTCACTGCTGAATTTTATCAAACATTTAGAGAAGATCTAATACCCATCCTCCTTAAAGTTTTCCAAAGAGTAGAAGAGGGAATACTTCCAAACTCATTCTATGAGGCCAGCATCACTCTAATACCAAAACCAGGCAAAGACACCACAAAAAAAGAAAATTACAGACCAATATCCCTGATGAACATAGCTGCAAAAATACTCAACAAAATATTAGCAAACCGAATTCAAAAATACATCAAAATGATCATCTATCATGATCAAGTAGGATTTATTCCAGGGATGCAAGGATGGTACAACATTTGAAAATCCATCAACATTATCCACCAGAACAACAAAAAGAAGGACAAAAACCATACGATCATCTCCATAGATGCTGAAAATGCATTTGACAAAATTCAACATCCATTCATGATAAAAACTCTCAACAAAATGGGTATAGAGGGCAAGTACCTCAACATCATAAAGGCCATATATGACAAACCCACAGCCAACATTATACTTAACAGCAAGAAGCTGAAAGATTTTCCTTTAAGATCGGGAACAAGACAAGGATGCCCACTCTCCTCACTGTTATTCAACATAGTTTCGGAGGTCCTAGCCACAGCAATCAGACAAAGAAATAAAAGGCATCCAGATTGGTAAGGAAGAAGTTAAACTATCCATGTTTGCAGATGACATGATATTGTATATAAAAAACCCTAAAGAATCTACTCCCAAACCACTAGATCTAATATCTGATTTCAGCTAAGTCGCAGGATACAAAATTAATACACAGAAATTTTTTGCATTCCTATACACTAACAATGAACTAGAAGCAAGAGAAACCAGGAAAATAATTCCATTCACAATTGCATTCAAAAGAATAAAATACCTATGCATAAACCTAACCAAGGAAGTGAAAGATCTATACTCTGAAAACTACAAGACACTCATGAGAGAAATTAAACACCAATAAATGGAAATACACCCCGTGCTCATGGATACTAAGAATTAACATTGTCAAAATGGTCATCTTGCCTAAAGCAATCTACAGATTCAATGCAATGCCTATCAAAATACCAGTAGCATTCCTCAATGAACTAGGACAAATAGTTGTAAAATTCATATGGAACCACAAAAGACCCTGAATAGCCAAAGCAATCCTGAGAAGGAAGAATAAAGCTGTGGCATTATGCTCCCTGACTTCAAGCTCTTCTACAAGCCACAGAAATCAAGACAATTTGGTACTGGCACAAGAACAGACCCATAGACCAATGGAACAGACTGTAGAGCCCTGATATAAACCCAAGCATATATGGTCAATTAATATACGATACAGGAGCCATGGATATACAATGGGGAAATGACAGCCTCTTCAACAACCAGTGTTGGCAAAACTGGACAGCTACATTCAAGAGAATGAAACTGGATTACTGTCTAACCCCATACACAAAAGTAAACTCAAAATGGATCAAAGACCTGAATGTAAGTCATGAAACCATAAAACTCTTAGAAGAAAGCATAGGCAAAAATCTCTTGAATATAAACATGAGCAACTTTTTCCTGAACACATCTCCTTGGGCAAGGGAAACAAAATAAAAAATGAACAAATGGGACTACATCATGCTAAAAAGCTTCTGTACAGCAATGGACACCATCAGGAGAACAAAAAGGCATCCTACAGTATGGGAGAATCTATTTGTAAATGACATATCTGACAAGGGGTTAAAATCCCAAATATGTAAAGAACTCACATGCCTCAACACCCAAAAAACAAATATCCCTTTAACAAATGGGTGGAGGATATGAACAGACACTTCGCCAAAGAAGAAATTTAGATGGCCAACAGGAACATGAAAAGATGCTCCACATCGCTAATCATCATGGAAATGCAAATTAAAACCACAATGAGATACCACCTCACACCAGTTAGGATGGCCAACATAGAAAAGACTAGGAACAACAAATGTTGGTGAGGATGCAGATAGGGTAACCCTCCTACACTACTGGTGGGAATGCAAATTAGTTCAACCATTGTGTAAAGCAGTATGGAGGTTCCTCAAAAAACTGAAAAAGAAATACCATTTGACCCAGGAATCCCACTCCTAGGAATTTACCCTAAGAATGTAGGATCCCAGTTTCAAAAAGACAGATACACCCCTATGTTTTTCGCAGCACTATTTACAATAGCCAAGAAATGGAAGCAACCTGAGTGTCCATCAGTAGATGAACGGATAAAGAAGATGTGGTATATGTACACAATGGAACATTATTCAGCCATAAGGAGAAAACAGATTCTACAATTTGCAACAACATGGACAGAGCTAGAGGGTATTATGCTCAGTGAAATAAGCCAGGCAGAGAACGACAAGTACCAAATGATTTCACTCATCTGTGGTGTGTAAGAACAAAGCAAAAACTGAAGGAGCAAAACAGCAGCAGACTCACAGAACCCAAGAATGGACTAACAGTTGCCAAAGGGAAAGGGACTGGGGAGGATGGGTGGGAAGGGAGGGACAAGGGGAATAAGGGCCATTACGGTTAGCACACACAACATGGGGGTGGGGGCACGGGGAAGGCAGTATAGCACAGAGAAGACAAGTAGTGACTCTGTGGCATCTCACTACACTGATGGACAGTGACTGTAATGGGGTGGGGGGGGGACTTGATAATGCAGGGAATTTAATACTGGATGAACTACAATGTTGCTCATGTGATTTTATATTAATGATACCAAAAAAATGTATGCTTTATTTGTGTTTAACCTTAAGGAATTAAAATTTGGCTCCCTTACCATAGGAGGAATTTCTTATGAGAGGTGTAGTAGTAAATTTCAGGGGGTGGTAGGGTCAGCCCTAATTATTCTTGACCCACTGTGGCCACTGAGGGAAATCACAGTGGAATCTTATTGCTGGGATGAGGGCTTACTCAGGCTAGGGCAGCTTGCATGCAAATACAGGTTTATTATTTATAGAGCTCTTTCTTCCTGTTGTCTATTAGTAATGCCTTTATTTAAAATAGACATTATTCTCAGTCATGCTTTTAAGAGAAAAATTATTGTTCATGGCCAGGGGAAGGTGGAAAAATAAAATATTTGAATTATACTGATGAGAGATATCGAGTCTCTTGAAGATCACAGCAGTCAAGATATTTGAAACCTAGTGTCATGATATTCCTGACATTCATTAGCAGTATGTTATTGCATGTGGGATTAAGTGGCTGACTGCCTTCGCGTGCAGTTTATTGGCCATTGGTAGACATCTTTTAGCAGAACACAGCAAACCTTAAGCTGGGTCAAGCTTACCTTCGGGTCTTTTATATAATGGACAAGGCTGTTAAATGGAGGGGAAGGAAGGTGTTTTAATACTGATGAACATCTGACAAGGTCTTTAATGGGTATGGCAGGTTGGGAGGACAGAATTCGGATGACATTTCAGTAGAGTGTGCAGGGGAAACTCCTACTGAAGATCATGCTTCCTATAAAACCTCTGCAACAGAAAATGTATAGTCTATAGGTCAAGAAAGCAACATAGAAATAGAGCGGGTTATAACCTTTCTTTTCCTTTAATGAAGTAAAATAAAGCAAGAGGTGATGTGTGTGTGTGTGTGTGTGTGTGTGTGTGTGTGTAGGGTATTATAACCAATCTGCCCTTACCTCCAAATCGTCTCTGCCAATCATTTTCTCCATTCATTAAAAATATGTGTGACTCCACAGATACATTTTAACACAGAAAAATCTCTGACCTTGTGTCTGAAGTATTCCCTTGAATCACTCTCTTAAGAATATGTGTTTGCATGACTTAGAGAAAATTCTGCTTGGTTGGCATTGGTCTTTATTCAGTCCCCTGTGCTGAGGGCGCTACAGATTGTGTTGGGTTTCTTCTTACATTCAGAGCACTAGAACTTTGCTTAGCCAAACCCTGACTTGACACACTGCCCGTTAGAGTATCAGGCAGACACAGCCTGTCAGCAATGCAGAATCATAGGCAGCACGTTGAGGAGGCTGATTTGAATCAAGCTGTCCTCATGCTGCTCATATGTATCACCTCTTGTGTACAGTATTTTCAATCTTCTAAGAGATTTACATACTTTACTAACTTAATATAAGTAATTTTAATTATAAAAAAGAATGTTTCTCAGTCTATGAATCCCAGTTATATTCTCCAATTTATAGGGTTTTTTTTCATGATTGAGTTTGGAACAAGCTCACTCTCCTCTGATGGGGTTTTACCATGGAGCATTAATATATTTAACTGATATCAGTTCATTGCTTCTGAGAAACTTGTGAGAGAATTGTTTAGTCTTGTTGCTTGAATTTATATTGGGTACACATTAAAGTTTAAATTCAGTTATCACTCAATATTCTGTAATTCCTATATGTCTGCATCTCTCAAAATAAAGCTTATGTAGAGACAGTCCTAGTACTAGCTAGCTATGAGTTTCTGTGAGAATTCCGTAATATTGAAAACTATCCGAGTGTGCAAATATTTTCTAGCATTTAAAATGTTTTCTCACCATCAGCTTTCAAGGAAATTTTTAGGTTAATTCATCGATGACAGTATATGGATGTGTTTAGAAAACAATAATATGTAACTATTTAGACACCCATTGCCTTATATTTATTTTCTGCTACATGCCAGGATTGTCTTTGAGAATCTTCAGTGAACAAGATAAAGGTCACTGCCATTGTGGTTCTTACATTCCAAAACAGGGGACAGACAATAAACAAAACACAGTACATAAGCATAATACAGTCTGCTAGAAAATGATGAGAGCTATGGGAGAAAAAACCCAGGAAAGTAGAGAACACATGGAGCAAGATGAAGGGCATCGGCAGGCTTGGAGACAGAAACTTTTATGTTTCGCTTCACCGGGAAGCAAGTAAATAAGACTGTAGCTGGGGGAGGAAGTGGAGTCAAGAGGACCTTTTCTTCAGTTGGCAAAACTATATGCATACTAATGGGACTCATTTAATACAGCAGGAAAATATGATGAATCACCAGGGAAAGGGGACAAGCGCTGACTCGAGGCCTTGAGTGGGCAGGAGGAGATGGGATCTGGTTCACAACTGGAGGGATGGAGCTGAGTTAGGAGCCTGATGTGGCATTGAAGGTAACAGGTAATATATATAACAGGCCAAATATAACTTCCCTGTGGATACACATATATCAAAAGCATTTCTTGGCTGACTCAGCACATATTTTTGTCTACTAGGGACAAAGCATTGGACACAAAATGATAAATTTCAGACATAGTTCCTGTCTTGGTCAAACTTGTGGTCTAGTGTGTAAAAGTCTTCTTTCTTTTGAAGTAAGTAAAGATGTAGGAAAAAGGCACAGATTTTGAGATGATGTTACTGTACTCCCATCATCATGATGTGTTTTGTTTGGTTTTCTGATTTCACCACTTAACATTAGCACATGCGTATACTCTCTCTCAAATTGGTATTCCTAGAAAAAAATGATTTCTATGCCTTCCCACGATCCCGTTTCCAGCTAGACAGACCTGGCTTGTGGGTGTCTGTTGGTTGTTACTGAAAAAGCTCTCATTCTGTAGAGCTGCTCATATTGGATACTAAATATTCATGGAACGGTTATGTGATTGGTTAGGAGTTTCTGAGTTTACTGGATTTATATGTAGCAACATTCACTGTATGGCAAAAAGCAAGGGGATGTATTCTGGCCACTAAACCGCCTCATTAAGTCTCCTTTGTAATCTTGGTCTTATGGAAAAGGTGTGTTTTATGTACACAGTATTGATTTAGAGCCTTTTTCAAAATAGCCGTTACATTTATACAACTGACTTCTGTGGGAGGGAGCAGGTAATGGAAACCTGTAAGTGTCACAAGAATCTATTGGTGCTCACTCGTCAAATTCCCTGGCTTTTATCTATGGTCTCTCTATTTATTTCATTCCCAACATATCCATTATACATCCTGTCTTTTGCTCACTGACTTTCAAGGAGCAAAATGAGACTGCCTACTTTATATAAATCGTAGGGTGAGGCTGTCCATGGTACTGAATGGTGACGGAGAACAAAAACATTCTTTGGAGAACCTGTCCATCTTTTATCCTTTTTACTCTTATTTGTCCCATTCCATCTGCAAGAATATCTCTTCAGCCTATATAAATTAAAAAGTTGAGCTGAAATCTAACTAAAATTTGACCCAAGTACAGATGTTCCAGGGATCATCGTGCCACTTCCTCGAGCCTGTTCCCTGTTTAAGAAATCACTGTTAGAGGAAGCTCTTCATGTTATTGCTCTGAAGATTTCCTTCCGTCTACTCTGTTTGGTTACCTGTCTTTAGTTTTTCACCTTACTGCCTTAATTAACCATGCCGGCTGGGGAGGGTTTAGAATCTCACCCCTCAGCATTCACCCAGAGACCATTCCATGTACCTGCCACCTCCCCTTGTGAAGTAGGCTTGTTATCTAGTTTGGCTGCTCCTCTGTAAATGATCCCCAGATTGACTGTGTTGTTCTGGTAATGGGAGGCACAGTTAGTCATCTCTCATGCAAGCCTTGGAAGGCTGTCTGAAGTTCAAGAATCTGCAATAGTTGAGCTGAAGATGATTTTCAGATTTGTAGCAATATTATTGGTTTCCACTGCCTGTGAGTCTCCCTCTTATGTCACCCTGCCGGCCCCGTGGAGTATCGGTCTAAGAGATGGCGATGGCATGAGATGGACTATCTGAAGGTGGCTGACTGAAACCTTAGGCAGACATATTTTAAAGTGTCTTTTTGGCTACCTCATACTACAGCTACATACTAGAGTGTCCATCAACACACTGTCATTTAAATGATAGACACTGTAAAAATTATAGTAGGGGTCCCCAAATAACCATTAGAATCACTTGGAGGCCTTATAAAAATATTGATTCCTGCATCCCAGTCCAGACTTTTGAATGAGGTCACATATTTGACTTGTGTCTCCAAGAGCCATCATATACAGTAGTAACAGCATGCATGCAAGCCTGGGATTACACGGATATAGTAAAGATAATGATTTCCTTAAAGCACATCTATTTGAATGTGTTCCTGGATGGTTGTTAGACTCTTTGACGGAGTTTTAAAATTTTATGAAGTTCCAAGCCGTACCTGCCTGGGTTAGGCAAAAGCAACAATAAAGTATTTTTATTATTAAGACTTTGTACAGGTAGGTTTCAGCATTTATTAAAGTGCTTTGTACACTGGCTCAATTGATTATCATGGCAATTCATAACTATAATTCTGCTTCACATATGAGAAAACAGAGTATATGTCACAAAATATTTCATTCTGAGAACGAATTTGATTATTCTGTTGGCCGTTGGTATCCATGCTTTCTTGTTTCCCAGCAGTAATTTATTATTTTGGCTTGATTTTTCTCATATCCATTGTCAGGTGGCTCTTATATATCCTCATAAATTATTCCTGTGAGCTCTAGGGTCTTCTATAACTGCAAAATTGAAAGCTGTAAAAAAAACTTTATGAAGAATAAAGCTGTGCATTTGAGATTTAGAAGTACCAATAAAAAATGAGGAAGTGTTCTAAATTCCCAAGGAACTTGTTTTGGGGAATTTTTTAATATTCCTCATGAAGTTACTCCTTTGTAACATGACATGTAGCAGGACTTAGGCACTTATGAAACATCTATTCTTGGTACAGTTTATAATTTTAAAAGTATTAGGTAGAAAAGTAATAGCGGCATCCAACATTTATTGAATGCATACTGTATGCCTGGCACTGTGCTAGTACTTGCCATGGACTGTCTCCCTCGACCTTCATTATAAATCTAGGAAGTGAGTATTGTTATCATTTTCATTTTACCAGTGAGGAATCAGACTGCAGAGAGGTTAAGGGACTGCCCAAAGTTGTACAATATTAGAGGTAGCAGAGCTCAGATTTTAAGGCCAGGCAGTGTGGCCCCAGACCCACTGACTTAATCACTATGCTGTATGAATCACAGGAATATACTATGTGGAATCATGAGCTTTTGAGAAAAACAAGTGAACAATTGGTATTTTTATTTACATGTTAGGACTGTATCATTAGAACGCAGAAAGTGGTGTCTTTACATATGCACCCCTATGTTTATCGCAGCACTATTTACAATAGCCAAGAAATGTAAGCAACCTCAGTGTCCATCGGTAGAGGAATGGATAAAGAAGAGGTGGTACATATACACAATGGAATATTATTCAGCCATAAGAAGAAAACAAATCCTACCATTTGTAACAACATGGATGGAGCTAGAGGACGTTATGCTCAGTGAAATAAGCCAGGCAGAGAGAGACAAGTATCAAATGATTTCACTCATCTGTGTAGTATAAGAACAAGTAAAAACTGAAGGGACAAAATAGCAGCAGACTCACAAAACCCAAGAATGGACTAATAGTTACCAAAGGGAAAGGGACTGGGGAGGATGGGTGGGAAAGGATGGCTAAGGGGGGAAAAGGGGCTATTACAATTAGCAGACGTAATGTGGCAGGGGTGGGGTGGGGTGGGGGGATATGGGGAAGGCAGTATAGCACAGAGAAGACAAGTAGTGATTCTGTAGCATCTTACTATGCTGATGGACAGTGACTGTAATGGGGTATGTGGTGGGGACTTGATAATGGGGGGAATCTAGTAACCACAGTGTTGCTCATGTAATTGTATATTAATGATACCAAAATAAAATAAAATAAAGAAAATGGTGTCTTTAGTTAAATTATTCTCATGGATCAACAGTTGGTTCTTCTTCAATGGCCTCATCCATCATCAGCTGGCATCCATGTCTGTACTGGAGACAGAGAAGGCAGTGAAGCAATGTGGGCCCTTGAGACAGATTGTGAGGCTTAAGTAACTCAGACAACTCAGGCTCCAAAACTGGCTTGCCATCTACTAGATGTGTTATCTTTGGGTAAGTTACTCAGCCTCAATTTCTCTTGTAAATATGACCAACTCCGTTGAGTTAATGTAAGGATTATGAGTTAATAGAACTGTGACACTTAGGAGAGCATCTGAAACAAAGAGACTGCTTAGTAAACATTAGACTCAGGTATTATATTGCTTTGAGGACATTGTTATGGGTTGAATTATGGTCCTCCTGAATTTATATGTTGAAATCCAAACCCCGGTATACCTTAGAATGTGGCTGTATTCAGAGATTGGACCACTGAAGAGGCAATTAAGGTCAAATGAGGTTGTATAGGTGATTCCTAATCCAATATGACTGATGTCCTTATAAAAAGCAGGAGATACACCAGAGATATGCACAGACAGGAAAAAAGGCCATGTGAGGACACAGGAAGAAGGTGGCTGTCTGCAGGCCAAGGAGAGAGGCCTCAAACCCTCAGGACTTCTACCTGGCCAGAACTGTAAGGAAATAAATGTCTGTTGTTTAAGACACCCAGTCTGTGGTATTTTGTTATAGCAGCACTAGCAAACTAATACAGACCTCACAAGTGACACTTTTGGAAAGATTCTGGATGTTCTATTATGACTGGGGTAATGTTTGACAAGGCAGTTCCTTCCCTCTCACTAAAGCATTTCTGTAATTGACATGACAGTTGTTTTTTCTAATGCTTTTACTTCCTGTCCAATTTGATCATGACAGACCTTGTAGATAGGGCTGGCATCCATACCCGCCGAAAGGGAAACTAAACGATGAGCCACAGGAAGTGCCATTGTTGGGGTCAGACTCCCATAGAGTTTCTCTTAATTTCTAGGTCAGTCTCCCTTATATTCAATACTGTGCTCCAGGTATTAAGGCAGAGGTTGAAATATATTGATGTAATGGCCCCAGTGCACTTTCACACACATGCACACCCAAAAGGAAAACAACTGGAGTGACTTTTCAAGGGTCACAAACTCAGTTGCCTAAAGGCAATAAAGCCTATCTCTGAGTTGTATCAGGATGCACACTGTGGCGAGTTTAATAGCTCTAACTAGACAATTCTCTTCTCTTGCACACACAATGAATTAGCTTTTCCAAAAGATCAGAAGAGAGAACTATGTAACTCAAGTTAATTGGCTTAAGAGAAATATATGGGATAATTGTTCTTATAATTATAGTAGCTAGCTTTCTAATTTTGTTTTGTGAATGATAGAATATATATTAGATTTAGTGTTGAGATCAGGCATTGGAGTTGCTGACAGGGACTGGAAATTGGGCCATGAATCTTGAATAAAATTGTGGAAACAGAGATGTTCTCTTTGATATACATCTCCCTTCCAAGCCCCACTGCCCTAACTGCCATCAGCCCAGGAATATGATTTCAAAATCTACTCCAATTTCCTCCCTATCTTATATGTTTCACATTAGTATCTGCCAAAATAAATCTTTATGAACAGGAAAACAGTTCTACGAAATCAGTGCTAGGTTCTTAATGACAGCTCCTGTTACTACAAAGAGCTCAAAGCAAAGAAACAAAAATGTAAATTTCAGAGACCCTGCTGCTTTTACCTTTGAAAAACTGTCATCTCCCAATTTAAGGGTGTCTGAGCTTGACACAGGGAGAGCTCTATTTCTTAGCCAACCAGGAGTGCCTTAAGTGTTCAGCAGCCTACCATTGTCTTTGGTCATATGTGGATTCAGACATTATGCCTTATTAGTCATCTGTTAGTCACGGTGCTGATTATGGCCTTATTAAATCTCATCTCCTTGATAATCTAATTTTCTTCAAAGCTTCAAAAATGGTAAGAAAACTTATTAGCATTGCTTTCAAGATTGACTTAACTTGTCTGAACTCTGGGAAATTGAGCCAATTTTAATTTTGATATATTAGCCTTTTCAAGAGAAAAATGTAAGTAAAGGCCAAAAATACTAATGTGGCTATGGGAACTTCTTTCAGCTCATGATCACAGACAAGATGACAAGACTCACCTTTGTGAAATCACAACTTTGTGACATTATGTCTCTTCAGATCTAAGTTTCATATGTCTGTTAGTACTGCTGGCTTTCCATCTGACTGCCAACTCATGATTTCTGAAAGGCAATTTAATGAGAAATTTTCCTGTGCTCTATGTGGTGTTTTCTTTCTTCTGTCTTATCTTTTTCTCTTTGTTACAAAAGTAACCTATAAATGTGATTCAGTACTACATTTACTAAGTAAATATTTTAACGAGTCAATTCAATAGCCATTGCTTGTTTAGTAGGCATTAAATACCTATTACCTTAAGGTGTTTGGCTGGACCTGCATACCTCACACATGAACTCCATTGGATTTTATTTCACAAGTGCAATCAGGGCTGCAGTGGTACATGCCTCTACCCAGGGGTGTCATGCACAGGGCAGAATGTGGATATGGTGCCCCTGAATTTGCAGTGGCTGCTGCTCTGGGTTTAGTTCCTTAAAAATTATTAGTTCCTGCTATTCATTGTGCCTACAATTCAAATTAATGCCTCCACTATGGCTTCTGTTTTTCTGGGTGAAAGTAACTGGGTTAAAGGTAAGCTAACAAACTTTTACCTCTTTATTGGCTCCTGAAATCCTAGACAAAAATTTACAAATATTAATATATTTTTAGTGCTTCAGAAATTAGTGTATATAAACAACAAGCAACTTGACTCATTAATGTTCAAATGTCATTCATCATAGATTTATGAGGATTTTTCAGCCCAATGCCTAGAAATGGTTTGCCATAGCTCTAGGACTTTGAGATGCTTTTTCTGTGTGTCAAACTCCATGGTAGCTCTTCTTACTAGGAACTTGACTCATCTTGAAGGAAACCTGTGTGGAAGTCTTCTGTTCTCCTACCAGAGTGTGGTAGACTTTGATGTGGTAGCATTTATAATCAGTCCTTTGACACTACATAGTTTAAATCTAAATGTTCCGTAACCAAAGATGTGCCTTGGGTGGCTGTCCAAGGTGCTGAAGAGGGACCTGTGAATAAGAGCTGTCCAGGAGCCCAGCATGCCTGGGAACTGACCCTGCTCCAGCTGACTCCCCACACCTTCCCAAGACATGTATACAAATAATTAAGGAATGGGTGTTATTGAGGACCAATCTCATGTAAAACAATTTGGAAATACATTTAGTCAGGTATATAGGATATGATTTCTTTGTATTGTGTAACAAAGATACCTGGAACTTTTTATGGTGGTGTGCCTGCTGCATTCTTTCTCTATTTAATTAGATTTTAAACTTCTCTCTAGTGTTTATTGGGGTGTGTCATGGGTGGTGCTCACAGGAATAAGGGAAGTAAACAAGAGCTTCAAGATACCACTCAGCAAGAAAGTAAAGGGATTTTTTGAGTAGAGGCAGTGATCCGCAGACTTTTGTATGGTCTTAAAACTGTGTATACTATTTGCATGCCTATTAATTTTTCATATCTCCATGATAAAACCCCAAATGACCTTGGCTTGTATTCCAGGACAGCTAGAAAGCAGAGACCTGGGGGAGGCTGCTTCCTTCTCCCCAGCCCTCCAAGGGAGGGAGAGGATGGGAGTAGCTTTAATGAGGAAAGAAAAGCAGGATGACTCCCTCAGGCTGTGTAGGAAGAAAGTAAGGTCTGGGGATTGTCTGGGCTTGAGGAACGGCAGCTCCTGACACTGATAAATAATTCAGTTGAAAAAAAAGCAAGGAAGAACCTCTGACTAACACCAGTGTCATGTTATTGTACTATATGCCAAGGCAAGGAATCCTTCTTGTCTCTTGTCCAAAGACAAGTATTAGCTGGCAATCAGACAACTTTTAATTACAATAGAATCATTTGCTCTCATGTGGCCATGGGCCCCCGAAGAGAGTGGGACCTGGAGTTAGATAATAATTTTATCTTGTAGAGAATGACATTGGAAGCAGAAAACAAAATACATGCATATAGTCTGAAGGTTGTGGAATTTTGAATCTGTTTACTGCAGACACGTGTACAATACACGACTCAAGGCTGAGTAACTGAAATGGTAATTTTTCAGAGGAATTTAAATGAATTCAGCTTTAGTGAAGTCTGAGCAGAATGCTATAAGAATTTATTTCTACTTGAAAACATACTTGTGATTCATAGAGAATTATGATGTTAAGAAAACCTTATTATGTGATGGATTTTGTGCAGAATAACCACCCTCTGGCATATTACAGGTGGAAAACTTCTCTCCAGAGCCTTTTACCTTTTTGATTCAGGCAGGAGTTTAGATGAAATTCAATATGATTATTACACAATGATTTATGAAGCTTAATAATCATGGGGAGATTTAAGAATTTTAATAATTGGAGAGGAAGAAAGTTATTTAAATTTGTCTCCAGTTTATCTGCTTAAATTGAACTCATCTATTAAACCCTTATTGTACAATTTCAACTTTCTTCCACTCTTGTAATATCTAAAAATCTCTTCTGGGATTCTTATTTCATTTAAAAAATGTTTATTATTTCCCTTGAGCTGGATGAACACAGTCTATGAATTGAAACCTGAATTATTTCATTCTCTTCTCATAGGCAAAATCTTAATTGTAGGCTTAATTTGACATGCTTTATTCCTTAAATATTTGGGAAAAGAATGCCCTTCCTTACTACTCCTGCTGTTTCCAGATATTCTGAACAACTGTGATGGCTCATAGTCACCAGTTAGGGCAGCAGGCTCTGTAATACTTTCTGAAGGGAAAGCGTCCTTTTGGGGGAGAAGTGAGCGCTGCCTTAGCTCAGGGAAGGGCCATTGACAGTAGTAGAGCAGAGCCCTAAAGCAGACAGCTGAGAGCAGGGGACTCTGTGAAGGTCTGTGTTTCATTTCTATGCAGTTTTTCATTCTACATCCTAACAGGTGGCTGAGTGGCTATAAAATACTGATTTTTCCTCCTTTGCTGCCCTCCAACCTCAGTAAAATGATGTTCCAGAGAGATGTTTTAGGTTTGTTTTCTGGTTCTGTGTGCCCTGGACATGCCATGAAGTGCCCCTAAGGTCCACACTTACCCATTTGAGAAATGTGCCCTTAGGGCATTCAGACTCCTACTTGCACCTTTTAGGGCTGCAGGCTTTACATTGGTCTGCGTCTGGGTAAATCACATCTGATTTCAGATATTATTGTCTGTAAATTATCTGCCATCTATTGGAACAAATGATTCTGGGCCTTGCTGTCTTCTCTCAGTACCATTCTCCCTCTTTCCGTCACTTGACTAGCACTTGGGCTTCTATTTGCTAAACCATCCACTTTGTCCTTAGTCTTTCCTATTTGATTTCCTTTCTGAAATGTATCTGTAAATGCCGTCAGTGCTTTTCTGCTAACTCCACTGCTTTTTTTCCCATGAGATCTTAGCCTTCTCCGTATTTTAACGTTCCCACTATTGATGGTGAACTATTTTATCAGGCCTTTTAGGGTAGGTTATGCCGAGGTAGCAATACTTCTGTGGCTTTCCACAACGTAGGTTTATTTCTCACTCAAGAAAATGTGAACAGCAGTGTGCTTTGTGTTTGATTTACTCTGTGACATGCTGTGCAGAAGCACCCCTATCTGGAACATTATAGGACTCAGGGGAGCAGGTAGGACTATGTGATGGCTCTTATGTCTTCTGCCCAGAAGTAGTATGTGTCGGTTCCACTTATGTTTCCTTGGCCATGTCAAGTCCTACTGCCAAGCCTGATAGTGATCGGGGCAGGAGGTATAATCCTCCCCCAAAATAGATCTGACAGAGAGATGCAGAGTAAATTTGACAATAGTAAAATTTCCCAGAGCCATATCTTTTCAGCTTACATACTCAGAATCTGACACAGTACCTGTCACATAATAGATATTAAGTAGGGGAACGGCCTACTTCTTTCCTCCCAAAATTCTCTTCATGGGTGTTGAGGACGTCATCCTGACACCACCTGTTTCTTCTCTGGATTCCCTTCATCTGCCTTTACCCAGGAGTTTACCATCAGCATTTCCTCTTCATTCTTCTTATCCCTTCCCTCCACGTAGATTTCCATGGTATAAATACGTCAGTGTTTTGGAAATCCACCATGGTTTGTTTTTTCATCTAGCTTGTGGCAGTTTGTCTTCACACTGTGTTTCTGAATGGGTCATCAAGACAAGAGAAACCTAGAGTTTTGATTTTAAACCATGTGGAGACGCAAGAAAGGGAGTTAATTGTTTACAACTTTTATGATTTCTGCTCTGACATTCTGAATAGAACCATTATAATTGAAGTTCATGTGTGCAGCAAATGAATTAACCCTAAGCTTTTATCTGGTAGTACCTGGGTTTTTAGAGCTGACAAAAACAGCTTGAACTTAATGGTAATTTAGAAAACCTCACCTGAGCTTTACATAGATTTCATAGAAATAATGTCACTGTACCTACACTATACCAAATAGGAAAAGAGTTCATCCAGAATCCCTTTTGGGGTCCAGGATAGTCTTAAACACTTTTCCAGCATTTCTTTGTATTAATCACTATCTTTAAATATGATGGGCATTTTGTATCCCCAAACACTTTGAATGGCTGCTGCAGAGCTAAATAAAATCTGCTTTGCAATGCAATTTTTTATTTTGATATTTTAGTTCTCTACTAGATTGTAATTTACTGAAGAAAGTAGGGTTTTTTCCCTTCCTCTGCCTTTCTTGGTAAATACTAACAAATGCTCATTAAATTGGATATGACTATTATAGTTGCTATATTACTAACTATGAAGTTAAAGTTAAAATTGCTATATTATTAATTATCAAGGTGGAGTCATTCTATAGGCTAGCTCTCTGCAATTTTGTTAAATGATTATGCAGTTAACATACATATTTTTTATATTTTCAGTTGTAGTGTCAGTAACAGGCACTGTGGGTGCCCAGCCGTAAGCCCTCTAGCACCTTTTCCAAGTCCACTAGACTCGTTGCAACTGCCAGCCAACAGCAGCTCTTCACTTGAGGGCTTTCTCTGGCTGGCGGAGACTTCTCTGCCCCTGCGTGGCTCTGCTGAGAGGATGTCCCCAGGAGCAGACCTCAGCTGATGACTGACAGGAGTTGATGGATAAATGTCCCTTGCCCCTCACCTTACCCCTCAGCTAGGAATTTATAGTAGTTGGGCACGACCTCCCAGAATGCCCCAGTGGGACTAGGACCTTGCTGCCCACTGTGGGAACTCTCTTAATAACACAACCTATGTTGGCCCTCTTCCCTTCCCTGCCTCACTTTTCCATGCCCCTGTTGACATTTCCTGGATTAACTCCAGATTAAACTACATGCAATCTAATTCTGGTTACAGAGTCTCAAGTTTCTAAGGGTAATCTAAACCCAAACAAGGATTCATATGTCAAAATTAATGATTTAACAATTTCTCTATTTTGGTGATATCCAATAGAAATGTAGTACAAACTACATAGATAAATTTTTCTTATGGCCACATTTTAAGATTTGTAAAGAAACAGGTGAAATTAAATAATATGACTCACTTAACTCATATCCAAAATATTACCATTTTAATATGCAATTGATACAAAATATGTTAATGAGGTTTTTAGTACATTTCTGAAATCTGGTATTTTATACTTGTATACCTCTCCGCTCACATGAGTTTCACTGCAAGCACTCAACAGTGCATGCAGCCAGTAGCTGTCATGTTGAACAATGGTTGTCAGTTTCCTATTGTAGTAACCCATGTGTCAAAATTCAGAGACTTGTTAGCTTTTAAACACAGAGGAGGCTGTCTGATGGGTCATTGTTTCCATTCTTAGCAAAATCTGACTTGCCTTGTCCTGAATAAAACCTCTGTAAACATCTACACTGATGTGTCCACATATTTATGATCTTCCAAGAATGAGCCTGTGGTAATAATAACTCTGAGACTTACTGCTTTGTACTTGTTTGTGTGCAAAATACAGACAAGGTGCTCAGCATGTCTGTGTTTGTGTGTTTTTCAGGCAGAGGGTACCAGACTTCAGCGAGAACTCCGAGGATATTTAGCAGCTATCAAAGGTAATGTGTGTGAGTTGTTTACTCCATGCTTCTAAGCACAGGTTGTTCCTGGAATTCACGAGTGGGTGATTAAGTGGGAATCACAAAGCCATTTGGCTTTCGCGAAGATGGCTACTTGAGCACAGGTGTTCCATTCTACCCACTCCCAAATTTCCTTTGAAATGATAATCAGAATATACAAGGAAAAACTGTTTGCCCTTGGCTAGAAACTAGGAATAAGTGCCTCCCACGTGCCCATGATTTCTAGGAAGAGTTGTTAGAATGAGCTTGAGACTTGTTTAAGAAAAGCTGCAGCTGGTTTACATCCTGAGGGGGAGCTGTCCCAAGAGCAGGTCACTCACAGACTCAACTGTAAGACTTGCAGATAGGAGGGGCAAGGAATCATGACAGGTGGTGGGTTGCCGGAAATCCTGGCCTGGACGGCTTGTGACCTGGGGGAACCAGCGGCACTTACAGCCCTGCCACCATACGGGGGCAGAGAGATCTGGGCATTGGTTTCCAGTCTCAGCCATGCAGGGCAAAGAAACGAGGCTGGTGGTACAGTGGGGAGAGAGCAACAGGGAGGTGTGCTATGTCTCTGATTGCTGTACCTTACCCAGCTCTGTGCACTGAGTCAGGTTCAGGTGCTGCCATGGACGTGATGGATCATAAGGCAGCTTTTGAGAATTAGTGGGGGGAGAATGGGTCATCTGCAGGGGTTCTTGGATAACCTGGCCACACACACAGAAAAAAGTGAGATTCCCAACTTATACTTTACTCCCTTCTCAGTTACAGGATAGTGGAGATTTAAATTTGCTCACAAAGAGATGTTTTAAAGTATAGTAAATAAATATTTACTAATACTAAAATACAGTAGACTTAGTCTCTAGTCTTAGATGACAAGATCTGTGTAAGTGCAACTCGAAGACAGAAACTGTCAAGGGAAAGATTGAGAAATTTGACCTCATAACTATATAAAACTTACAAACACATATTTTTAAAAACATTGTTTGGAGAACATATTTAATGAAAGTGAACCAAGATATAAGAGCTTGGTAAGTAAACTAAATGAATACCAGTTGATTAAAGGGAAAAAATGGCTGGAACATATGAGGAGAAAATTAGCCAGAGAAGAACTTTATTTAAATGGGTAATAAGTGTGAAAAATGCTTATCGTCATGAGTCATCAAAGAATATTAAACAAGATCAAAAGGGAAATGCTGTCATTTCTTCTTCCAAATGTTCAAAGACATTAAAATAAAAAAAAAACCTAGCATTGGCAAAGCTGTGGGGAGCAGACCCCTTCTGTATGCTGTTTGTAGGACAGTCCTGGAGAGTAGTTTGGCAAATAGCCTTTAAATGTGTATTTTGGGGTTTTTTTGGCATACCTTTTGACACAGCAGTTTCATTTCTAAGAATTTATTCTAACAGTTTTATCAACAGAAAGATCATTAAAGTCATCTTGAAATAAAGACAGTTTTATTTGAGCCCAACTAAGGACTTAAGCCCAGAAAACTCCTACGCACAGGTTGGAGAAAGGTTTCAAAGGGTCTAAGTCACACAAAGGTTTTATATCCTGGCTGAGGCAGTCAAGAAGGACCGAACTTCAAAGGGGAGTATTTCATTTACATAAGATTCTCTCTTTCAAAGAAAAGAGTTGGGGGCAATATATATATCCTGGTGCCCAAGGAAATAAGAGGAAGGGCAAACAGTCTTGCCTAACCTTTAGCAGGATTCCAGATGCCAGTTGTTTAGCTTTTCACTTAATTAACAGATGTTATCATAGAGTTAGAAAGTCTTAAGTTTTCCTGGGCATCTATTTTGAGCCTCCCAGAGTCAGTGAAACCTTCAGCAGTTAGGCCTAAGAAATCTTTTTGGTGGTCCCTATTGTGGTGGCCAGCTTTTTTTTAGTTCATAGCTTCAATGTGGTTATGTGAAGATGATTACAAAGATTGTGATAGATAATGAAAATCTTAATAATAAAAAGTTAGTGCAAATAATAAAAATTTAGTGAAACAGATTTTTAAATCAAAATGTATTTATTTAAGCTTCAGTAGGCTAGATATATAATTTTAATCCTAATGACAACTCTTTGATACAGATACTTTATTATCTTCATTTTGTAGATAAGAATGAGGCACAGAGAGGTTTAGTTTGTGCAAGGTCATGTGCCTAGTAAACAACAGGGCCAGCATGTATACTCTGGTCAGTGTGTCTCCTACACCCTTGCTTTTACCCACTGTCTTACATAACCTTTGAACTCTATGACCATTGGTTTCCCAAATTAGAGTTCATTTATGCTCATTTATGCAAGGCAGCAACAACAACTTACTACCATTACTTTCTAGTGAGCATTTACTATGTGCTAGGCTGTGTGCTAAGCATTTTAAGCATTCGAACACAAGGACATATATATTATTTCAGGCACAGGATTTTCTCTAATATATATATATATATATATATATATATATATATGTATGTATTTTTTTTACACATAAGTAGATAAACTTGTTGAATGAATGAGTGAATCCAGTCTCTTTCCCAAGTCTATATATCTTGGTCTATTTTACCTCCTTAGTATGGAGAATGCTGTTTAAAAAGACTGGAATAATTCTTCTCCTCAGTGTGGTCTGGGAGAATCCATTCAGTGAAGAGTTAGCTCCAGAGAGATACTGGGTGGAAAATCAAAGCACCCTTTCTGTTGCACACTGCCCTGCATTCCCCTTCTGGTGGCCACTCTCCAAATGAAGAAGAAAGGACCTTACATCAGCTTTTCCCCAACACATTTTGCTGATTGAGTGATGTTAACAAATGATATTCCACAAAACAGACCTATGTTTAAATTACTTTGGGCAAGGCTGGTTGGAATGAATTGTCAAACAGGTTATTACAGGACTAAACCACCACGGAGCCCTTAATATGCTAATATAATCTCTAGAAGGCTATGGGTGGGTGGCATTTCCTAGGTATTTGACTATGGAATCCTTAGTGTTCCTTGGAGAACATTTTGGGTTTGGGGAACATACTTAAAAGACAAGTGTTATGTGTTAAATGTATCACAATTTGCATTTTCAAAGTGCTTTCATGGCCAGCTTTCTGGCTCTCACAAAAAGAATGCTAGCTAACTATATTGTAATACAGACAGCATTGTAGAGGAATGAGATCTGGCCCTGGAGAATGATGGGCCCTGAGTCTGGTCCAAAAAAATCGCCAAGCCTTTCAGTTGCCTTATTCCTCATCTATAAAATACTTCCTTTGCTCTCAGAAGCCCCCAGAATCTCTGCCACTGGGACTCTGTGAAATTGCATTAAATGAGCTCTACTCTTCATGTTATTATCACTGATCTCTGGTTGGCATTCACCTCTGCAGGTCTGATGCTTGAGCTTTGCAAGGTAGATTTTATGCTCTCATTCATTTTCAGCAACAGCCATTGCACTGAGCCCCATTTATGGGTCTGACACTGTTTAGGAGGTGAGATGCAGAGATGAGCAAAGTACCTGCTCTCATGGAGCTCACAGTAGGGATGGGGAGAAAGTTAAATAAACAAAAAGGCCAAATAGCCATAATAATACATGTGGGTTGTACATTGAGGGTCATCACAATAGAAGACAGGCCTCCCTCCCTACCTGAGGGACTGTAGACCAGGTCAGGAATGGTCCTTCCAAGGAACTTACACTTGAGTGGACCCAAGAGGAGTCTAGTGGTGGTCAGGTGATAAGGTATGCCAGAGGCAGAGGCTGATGTTAGAAGGACTTTCCAGGTAGAAGAAGCAACATGTGTAAAGGTGCAGGAGGCTAGAAGCATGGGCTCTCTAGGGAACAAATACATCGTTGAGGAGTAAGCAAGAAGCTGAGATGGATGAGATGTGGAAAGGTAGGCAGCGTTTGTATATATCGTATCATATTGGGGTTTTATTCTGTCAGTGAGGAAGGGAGTCGTTACATTTTTGTAAGCAAGGAAATGAGTCCCATGATCAGGTTAGCATTTTAAAAAAATAGTTAATTGTGTTTATGTGGAATTCAGGTTAGA
Organism: Smutsia gigantea; assembly: GCA_032199065.1. NCBI lineage: Eukaryota > Metazoa > Chordata > Mammalia > Pholidota > Manidae > Smutsia > Smutsia gigantea. The sequence goes on from JAVSCE010007036.1 coordinate 35,909, forward strand.
GGAAATAAAATTGCTAGGAGACATCTTAGAAGTCTAGTCTAACACTTGGTACTAATTGCTAACATTTTTTGAGCACTTATGTGCCAGGCACTGACATAAGCTTTTATTGCCTCATTTCATATCACTATTACTACAACTTATGGCATGTACTATTATTTATTAGTAATGTACATTTTGGAAAACTGATGTCTAGGATGGTTAGGTAATTTGCCTAAAATCGCACTGATGGCATGGGATAGAACTAAGATTTTACCAAAGGCTGACTGATGGCAAATAATCATCTCAATTATTCTGCCATACTGCGTCCAAAAATATTTTTCATAATGACTGACATTTGAACATTTGCTGTGTGTAAGTACTTTGCCCAACCAATTATTTGGATTATTCCATTAGACCTAACTGATAAATGGAGCCTAGTCCAGGGCAGGGCAGGGGCCATGGAAGGAAGGGGCTTCCCCTGAGAGTCAGGCAGAATTGGTGGACCTTTGGGAGGATGAACCTAAGATGGCTTCTAGTTTTCCAGCTGGGAGAACAGGGTGACATCCATGAGGACTGGGAAGAGGTATAAGAATGGGCTTTGACAAGAAATCGTGGGTTTGTTTTGGACCTCTGAAGTCTGAGGTTCTGGAGGCACATTGAGTGGAGATGTCCAGTAGGGATTTGAAGTTTGCGGTCACTGGCATTTGGGTGGCTGTGGAGGTCTGACACGGGAAATGAACACACAAAATTGTTCTCTAAATAGGATGTGGTTCCAATGGTATAATTGACATTTATTAGTTGTGTTTGACTTGCTGTGTGTAAGCATGAGCGCTGGAGTGGGACTGACTGTTCTCGAGCTGTCTGCTCTGCCGATCTGCCTAGTCACCCTCCTGCCCCACCCCCTAGCTCCTATCTCCTTGCTCTCCTCCTTAGGTCTCTAGGAGAAACACCTCCTTTCCTGCTTTCCTCTGAGGCAGTGGCTATCTTCTTAAGCAACTCTCTTCTAAACAATGGTCAAAGCTGCAGGATACAATATCTTAGATCTTTTACTGGTGTATAGCTGCTGCTGATTATCGTCATAATGTATTTTTACTGATGTTATTTTTAACTAAAACATATACCCTCAGGCTGTTTAAACAAAGAGGACTCTTGTAGCAATGTACTCTATGCAACAAATCTCAGAGGATGAAAATAGAAGCTCACAAATTTGGTTGCAAATGGAGAGGATGTTATAATAAATGCCTTGGAGAAGGTCCAAATTTTTGAAGAGAGGGTAATGGTTTCTATCCAATAGTATAATAATAATTCTTATATATATAATATCGAGCACTTATCTTACAGTTTTGAAAATCATTAATCTCTTAATAAAATATTGGATATGGATATTACTCAATGCTACAGGTGGCATTTAGAATCTATTCTGCTTTAGTGTTGCCAAATTACTTTGAACGAATCTTAAGTTTTAGCTTTTTTTCCTCTTCTGCTCAGTTGGCAGAGTAAGTCTGAAATCACTAAAATCTCTCCCAGTCTTTATGCCCCTTAAGAGCAAACTTAGTGTCTTGTTTACCTATGTATCCATCAGAGTACTACCTATAGATGTGTTCTAGAAACTATTTATATGTCAAAATGGATAGTTTCAGCCACTAATAGACATATTGGCTGCAATATTGTGCTTTTAGCCTCAAGAGTAAGGTCTTATGTAATTTCATTTTAAGTTTACATTCATGGTTTTATTTTTCACTATGAAGGTTATTTGTCCTACAATGTCATCCTTTCTTTTCCTCTGAAGACATTAAGAACATATCCACACAACAACTGTTTATAATTTCCACCAGACTTAAAAAGTTAAAAGTAAACTTTCACAAGCCTTTCAGTGTCTGAATCATAGAAGGGAGTCAACTAGTGGCTAACTTTTGGTATGAATTGGAGGGGAACCTTCCTTAGGATAGTTAGCTTGTACTTAGGGAGGGCCGACAGTGGATCCTTGAGATAATGTTGCTGTGACCTCAGCAATGACCACGTATATGAGAGAGCATTCTTCAGCGGATGGATTCAAGTTGCTAGGCAACGAATGCAGGTGTTGTATTATTTTTTGGCGGTCTCTCCACCAGCCTAATTGGCTTTATCAGAGTCCCCAGAGACATGCGTCATCACTGTATTTTCCTGCCAGGGCTTCATCTTCTGGTCGCCAAGTCGTTGGAGCCGGTGGGGACCCCACACCTCGCTATAAAGGGCGTCCTTCAACTGCTCCGAGATGCCCTTCATGGAGAGAGAGTTACAGGCTTCCACACCTCCTGTGGCCCTGAAACATAGTCAGACCTCTAATGTGCAAGGGCCGGGTATCTGTCTGCATCTCATCAGGGGGAGAGGGGTGCAGATGTGCTCTGCCTACAGAGTGAAACACATGCGATGAAATACCAAATTTCATGTTGGCTTTTATACGCACTCTTCAAGGACATACTTCTTTCTTTCATCTCAGATGTCTTTTATCTTGTCCTTTTCTCTCACAGTTGAACCCGGAGTTGACTCCCTAAAATCCAGCAAGCCCCTGGTTGAGTCTATGTGGCAGCTTTCTGTTTAACAAAAGTCCATCTTAGGCCCACTGGCACTAAGTTTATGAGATGTGCTTTTTATTTCTAAGGATGGCATCGATTTTTCTGTCCTCTCCCTTTATCCAGCCCCTTTTCACCTCCCCTGGCGACAAAGGCCAACAGACAACTCGGCGGGGCTCACCCTCCAGCTGGAAGGGCGAGCCCGGTGCCAGACAGGCGCTCCCCGAGTCAGCAGTCACAGGAGGCACCTGCCCTTTCCTCAGCCCTGAGCCGTCTCCACGGCAGTCCCAGTCCGAGCCTTACCCTTCAGGTTTGAGGGAGGGCCGGAGGGGCGCCTGGGAAAGGTTTGATGATGCTTTGATCAATACGTTGCCCTCAGAAACTTGATCTTTCCTGCTGTTTAGTAACCATAATTTTTGTACCATACCCAGCATGCCTGTAATGAATGTTCTGGCCCACAGACAAGAATGCTATTCTGAGAGTTCTGGTTTAAAGCTGTCTATACAGCTTTTAATAATACAGGAAAAAGAAAAACACTTTTTTTCTTTCGAAAATTTGTAGACCCCTTAAGCCATCTTCAACTGTTGTGCCCTAAAATCCTATTGATTTTCCTTCTACCTGCTTCTCAAAAAAATGCTTTATTGCTCATATTGAAAGTCATTTAGGATTGATTTCATTTTTAGACTTCTGTAGTTTTATGTACAAGTATTCTCAGTGTCCTGTACGTTATGGTTATGTGCCATTTAGCAAGTGACAGCACACTTAATAGGGTACATTACTATTGTTTTCTGGATAGGACACCTCATTGTTTTTTTTCAAGACCTAGTATCTTATTATCATGTAGATAATAGAAAATACACAGTGTAATCAGGTAAGGCTTAGAGACCCTCAAGGCAGCATGTGACTACAGAAGCAATCAGCAGTTACGCGTTCACACTTCTTCCTGAAGTAGTTAACAGGTACTCGAGATGTTTCTCTCACTTAGAAGAAAACTAGGAGAAAGAGGAAGAGGCTCCTCACCCATTTCTAACAGGAGTTGTTTTTCTCCAACGCTAGGCATGCAAGAAGCCTCGATGAAGCTCACTGAGTCGCTGCACGAAGTCTATGAGCCTGACTGGTACGGGCGGGAAGATGTGAAAATGGTCGGCGAGGTGAGAGCCAGGATGGCAGTGCAGGGGAGCCCAAGGGGGGGGGTTTGCAAAGCTCCCACCCAGTCCTTCTCACTCTGCCTGCCCCTTGGCCCCCCTGACCACTTCACAGCCTTAATCATGAGCGAGCACCTCGTACGCGGAAGGCCGGGTCCAGTTCTGTCGTCCGGATCATCCCAAACTCATAGTGACTAGTGGACACAATTGTAAAACTACTTGGGTAGAAAGCTGTGGGTTAAACATTATTTCCCTTCAAAATAATAAAAGCATTATTCTGTCCCTTACTATATGTCTTAGCCCATTCCATCAGGAGAGCTGGCTCACAGCATGGTTTGGGGTACTAACTTCACCCCTGTACCCCACCTCCCTCATCCCTCCTGGAAAGCAGGGACAGGAGCTGGGGAGAGCATCTATTTCTCTAAACCCCGAGCTGGTCCACTTGCTGGATTGCAGTGCCTGAGGAGAGACCCGGTTGGCCTCCTGGGGAGTTTAGCTCCCTGCAGGCCTTGTGCCTGACTGTGTCTTAACGCCTGAAGTCCAGCCGCCAGCTGAGAGCCATCCTGCTGGCAGGAGGGGGACAGTGTGAGGGAGGCAGGAGTGTCTCTGTGTGATGCTGGATGCATTCTTTAATCTTCTTGTACTTCAGTTTCCTCATCTGCAGAAGGAGAATAGTAATTGTACACAATAATAATAACACATGTAAATCTGTGTATTCTTGTCATCAACATGGCGCTCAGCCCTATTATTATTACTGACATTGGAAAGCTGCCTGTCAGGGGTTTTCTCATGTCCCAAGTTCTTTGTTAAAACAAGGAGCAGTTTGTCATGCCTGCTTCACTTGAGCTCCTTGCTGATCACTTAGACACGGAAGACCTCAGAGATGCGGCCACTGCAGTGTGGGGAAGTCCTGACATGTGATGCGCCCTCCCCACGGCCTTGGGGAGGATGGGTCACTGGGCAGCGCCAGGCTGGGCCACTCCACGAAAATTCTGACACCCCACGTTGAGCTTCCTAATCTTCTTATGACTGAGGTCAAGCAGAGATGTATTTATAGGAGACGAGCTCTTGTTGGCCCCGTTACCTCTTTTGAAAATTTTCGGGATATACATTTGGAAAATCCAGCCTCCACACACCATTCTCCAATGTAATTATTAAGTAATTGCATCTTCTCATGTTTCTTAAATATAAAGACACTGTGTTTCAACATCGTGGTTTTAAATGCTTAACTCATTTTGTAAATTTCTGATTAATGGTGTATCATTAAATCTTCACCATGAAAAGAAGTTTTAAGGGAACAATAGGAACTTGTGTTAATGGCTTCTCAGAATACCGTTGGAGTCTGTGAGTGGCAGTCACCACTGTTGAAATTCATTCCTTAAGGAAAGGACTCCTATCCTACCTTGGCCCCTGTGGCTGCCGAGATGTTTACAATCTGCAGCTGCAGATCCTTTAACGGCAAAGGAACAGAACACTCCATGTTCACAGCGTCTACTCGCATCAGGAGATAAGTCTTTTCAAGTACAGAGGATTTAAAATTTTTTGGTTGCAAAAAAATCCTTGAATTGGGATCTAAAACAATTAGGATTGGTTTTTGAAGTGTAAAAAAAGAAACAGAAGCATATAAATCTCCCCCAGAAGTATTTTCAAAAAGATAGAAACTTCTATCTTTCCCATAAAGGACTTTGGAGGTGGGCCGCCCAGGTGTGGGTGGTTGACCCACAAGCATCAGAGGCCCATCTTGGCCATCCTTGCTGCCTCCTCTGGGTTCAGGGTGACTCTCTGAGTACTGGTCATCTGCTCTCATTTCGGCATTGCAGTCAGTAAAAAGGAGGGAGATGGAAGACAAGACTCTTTTTAAGGCACTCTTAAAGTACATCCCATTGGCCGGCACTGAGTTTCATCGATACGCTTAGCACAATGTAGGCCGGGGAATACCGCCTGGATACTAGGCGGCCATGGGCCTGGTTAAAACTGGAGGTTCTATTACTAAAAGGAAAGAAAGGGTAGATGCTGGGGACCAAGCAGCAGACTGTCAGGAGACCCCAATGTAGTCATGGAAGAAATGTGAAGATGATCATCTCAGGTGCCTACTATATTCCTGGGATTCTGTGAAGCAGTTTTCATTGTTCACTCACTTTACAGGGGAAACTGCAACTCAGGGAGTTTCAGTTTTTCACAGTCACGTAGCCAGGATATGAATCCCGTTCTGGTGAAGCAGCCCACATAATAGACACATCCTGGACTTCGAATTCAAGGATACAGACCTGTTGAAATGGAGTCTGTCATTTTATCAATTCTGTGACTTTGACCAACTTATGTAACATCCCTACACTTCAGTATCCTCCTCTGTTGTATCAACAATAAGAATTTCCTCATAAAGCTGTCAGGGGAATTAAATGACCTCATGCACATGTACACGGGTAAAATATTTAACCCAATGCCTTGATATAGTGAAAGTAGAAGTAATAATAATAATATTCAATGTTCATTATATGTTTTTCATAATGATACTCCATAAATGGCCCTTCCCAATATGACTAAATTTTCTGCTGTCTCTGTAGAGGCTTCAGCAATAGCTGTTGTTTGTTTCTGTCTGGAGTGCTTTCTAATTTCATGCATTGCTTCTGAAGCAACTGTCTCAGTGGAATTCTGCAGTCTCTTAGCTCTGAAGACCTTCTGTAGGGATCTAGGGACATTCTGAAGCCTCTACATTCTTTATTAATTCAGATGCAGAAATACATTTTTTAATGAGCCGAGTTCTTACGTATTGTATCAATATCTACATTGTAAATCAGAACAACACTGTGTATTGTTACTATATTATTGTATATTGCATAGCCTGTATTGTAAATTAGAACTCGAAGCCAAATTGCCTTGAAAGTTCACTGTATTATTATATAATCCACATTCTTTCTAGCATCTACTATCTGGGAAGTATTTCTTATCTCATTTTATAATTTCAGATTTTTTTTTTAGAAGTTTGGTGAAAGGTAGCCAATTAAACTAATTCAGCAGTTATGTCTTTTTTTCTCTTTCTTTCAGAAATGTGATGTGCTCTGGGAGGACTTCCATCAAAAACTAGTAGATGGGTCCTTGCTGACACTGGATACCTATCTGGGCCAATTTCCAGACATAAAGGTATTTTACTCTGTGTCTATAAAGGGAACAATTGAATTTTCCCATGTACTTATCGAAACAGGGGCAAGAGATGAGTGGAATTAAAAATCCACAAGCTGATATCAAAGACAATTGGTAACTTTTCATTTATTTAAGCATGGAATTTTTATCCTGTTCCTATCAGTCTGAAATAAATGTAGTTACAGAATTTTCCCCTATCGTGTACTGCTTCAGCTTTTTATTTCTCTACAAAGAAATCTTTCTAATACTCTAGATATAAAATTATAAATCAGAGATACCAAAACATTTCTGTCTTCTTTATATTCAAACCTTTTTACTGTATAGCATTTGATCAGAATTTCCCCTAGAATAAACAAAAGTCACAAGGAAAGGAGGAACTGCATTATAAACATGAGAGCAAAATGTGAACTTTCATTGTTTACTCTTTATTTCGCATATGTTCATAGCACACCTGCATATTTTTTTTCTCTCCTTGAAATTTTCAGGTTCAAATTGAAGTAGTAAGATGTACACATTTCAAGTACATTTGCATCTAGTTCTAAAAATACCATGTCTAAACACTGTGCTATTTGACGCTTGGATTCATTGAGAGGGAAATACACCAGTGAAGAGTATAGTCAACCCTTAGATTTGGAATTGACTCTGGAGGTAAAGATGGTTTTTAAGCCATCAGGGTTGTATGTAGCAAAGGGTAGCATTCATAGATCTGCTGTGCAGTCGTTTTCCCTTCTCAAGGAGGGGTGGTAGGTAAGACAGCCATGTGCTACTCTGCCTGTAGGGTGAGGAAGCCGTGAGCCAGTATCCATAGGCACCTGCAGGATCTTATTAGGTGGCTTGTGATGTGAAGGTCCACTTTGACCTGGCCTTCATAGCCATTGCCATAGACCAGGAAACTGTCTGCAGTAATGTTCAGTGGCCTTGGCCATAAAGCATAGGGAAGCTTCTTGGCCAAAACAGCGCTCATACCAATGATGTTCACTTCCTTTGGTCCCACATAAAATACCTAATACCAGTTGGCCAGTAAAGTCCTCAAGTGTGCTTTGGGGCACCCAGGGCACCAGACAAGAACCTCAGGGGACCAGACTAGATACATGAGCCTTGTTTGCAAAGAGTCACAGAGAAAAAGTCCAAATGATGAATTCTCAGTGATGGTATCATAATAGGTGGCAGAGCACTTTATTTATCCATTGCATTACTGTATCCTAATTAAAATATATGCCAATATTTAAAACTTTCTGAGAAAGTAAAAAATTAAAGTAAAAAAAATTTTTTTTGATTCTCCAATCTCATGCACTAGCCTTTAGGGAATGTGTTTTGGGATATCCCCAGATTATTTAATAGAACTTCAGATTTTTGTCTTGGAACTGGTAGCATTTGTGGAGCAGTCTGAGAATCTCTATCACACTTCAGAAAATTGTTTATTGAATGGTAGTGTAATATCTATAAAACTCAATCCCCAATAATCAGGAGAGGATAAGACAGTCTGACATTTGTCTGAATTGTTCATGTAACATATATTCATAGTATGACTTAGCTAAGGAAATAAGGCTGTGATTGACCAGAGAACACATTTGAAAAGTAACTGAGTTTCAGCAACAAAATCTTAGTATCCTCAAAAGAAATATGGAGCATCTTAGTTGTGGTCCTGCCCAGCGACAGTTATTTGGAACTTGGCCGTACACTCTCTGGGAGTATATTTGTATACTTTATATATATATATTGTCTACTTTGTATATGTCATTAAAAGACAAATATGCACAGAAGTACCTGCATGAAAACAGAGAGAGATTAAAATAAGCCCATCATGGATTATACCAGCTAGCCTTTGCATTTGTTCCATGTCTGAAATATGAAGAACTCAGGAGAACTTTTGGTTCAGCAGGCCCTTTTCTTGGGGTCCATGGTTGAGGTCATGCACAAAGACGATCTTTCGTTTACTAAAACTTCTTTATGCTAGAGATTTGGAACTAGTATCATCTTCCTGGATGTCCTGAAGGTGAAATATATGTCATGGTTTTACCTGCTTCATGGACAGAGGCTGAAACAAGCTCGTTCTCTCTCTGTCTGACGTCATGTTTAGAATACCATAGCATACACATAGGGTTTCAACCAAAACAGAGGATTACAAAACTGCTTTATACAATGAACAGCTGAGGAAATAGCAGTGTTTAACTTGGAAAGGAAACTATCTAGAATTGAAAAGCAGGTGGGAGAGCTGTTTCTAGCATTTGAAAGACTTCTGTGCAAAGGCGCTTTAGTTATTGTGTGTGCCTTTACTCGGTGAATGGAAGTTAGACGTGGATAGAGACTGCAGCACTTTTTAAAGTTGGTGCTGAGTGGTTATGTAATGGGTTATTGATGGAAAGGAGGATTATGATTAAAATACTGAGTGGAGAATCTTCAAAGCATGAAACACAGTTGACTTTTTTGAACTCCCATTAAAACCAACAGGACATGTGTAGTTAAAACCTCAGGCAAATTTCCAAATACCCACTGCAGCCATCAGCCAGAGCTACGAAGTACCATTCATGAGGGGGTGATGTTTGACTTTTCCCACTGTGGCTGGCAAGGCACCCAGTGTTATAATACTTAGTATGCAACACTGAATCTACAATCAGTGCTATAATAAGAGGCAGCTTGTCACCAACCCAGGGAGGCTTACAGCTGTGAGCAGTCATTGTACAATGTAGTTCACATCCTATCTTGGCAGCTATGCACAAGCAACTAAGCATATATTTACAGCAGTGTGCCAAATGAATTCAAAATTGGTTATTATTGAAATTTAAAAGATACAGTAAATTATTTTCTTTACTGTATAAGGTCAGTGCACAGTGGGAAATACAAAGAAATATTAATTAAACAATTTAATTAAGCTATTTACTATTAAGTGAGTAAATTTAGTTAACTTTACTATTGGATGGTTAAATAAGAATTGTCTCATTTTCTATATAAAAGCTAAAGTGTATTATTAACTCTACCGTTACTTAGGAGATTTGGTTCTTTTTCCAGTTTCCCAAATATCAGATAGGTAAAGACATAAGATTGATTTGTTTTTCCAACACAAAAATATATGCATCAAAATAAGTGATGGCCTTCAGAATAGCCTACCATGGTAAGCTCGACTCTGTAATTGACTCGTCAGTTACACAAGAAAATGAATCACATTACTTACTTCACTTCTTGTTTTTGAACAAAAAATAGGATGCCCCAGTGCACTCTCCCACCTTATTCCCAATGTTAGAAGTAATTGAATTTTAGCTGTTTTAAAAATCAAATTCATCTCCAAAGAACCAGGATTTGCTTCTTAGAAGGTATTAAAGGAGAGTGCCCCAGGCCTGCACCCTCACCCCCTCAAGTCCACAGTGCTGAGTTTTATGAGTTTGCATATAGTTACACAGGCCAGTGCTTCAAGGGACACTGTTCCTTTGAAGGTAACAGTTAGATGTTTGCTAAAAATAATGAACTTTGTCACCTCATAAGCATACTATGTCCACCGTAGGTCATTGACAGGCGTCACTCTGCCCAGCCTTGGCTAATTCATCACAGATCTTTAAGCGAACGTGGTGTGTCAGCCATACTTCCCACTACGAATGCCAGTGGGAAGTGGTGGGTTCCGAGTGGGAAGTGAAAGATACTGGAAGCAGCTAAATGAGAGGAGCTGTCCAGCCCACCTCTCACCAGTCCTGAAGGGGGTGTAAAGGAATAGCCTGGGGTGACAGATGGTGGTGTCTGTCAGAGAAACACAGGAGCTGTAGAGGGGGTACTAACCAAGAGTCAGGAGCACGGCTGGGGCAGAGTGGGGCTGGTGAGGACGCTGGGGTCACAGTATGGGAGGCCCCTGCTCCCAGCTGCTGACCCCACACTTCCAGGACTCTGAGAGGGAGGACCCTCTTACAGTGTGTGCCTCATCCTGGCCCTGGTTGGGGGGCTGATGTCTAATTCATCTTTGCTACAGACTTTCTAAGTAATTCTGGACAAATTAGAGGATAATCCCTACAACTGGAAATTCCCTACAAATAAAATGGGAATAATCCCTCCACCACGCATACCATAGGTTGCTATGAAGATCGAAGGAATGTGACTATGGTTTGTAAGCCAAAAATATATATATTTTTTATTTTTCTTCTTATTGTATTAAATTTAAAGTTTTCTTACAGCTCTCCTCCTGCCTTAGTTCTCTAATCAGACTGGCCAAGCGTAACAACAACTAAGGATCTTTTAAAGAAGGACAGCTGCCTGGGTCTTGCCTCAGATTAATTAAATCAGTATCTCTTAGTCTGGGGCTCAGGAATCAATGTATCTGACACTATTTGCTTATTAGTTATACCTCTTTTTTTAGAACTTACATATTTAGTGGTTGCCCTACAATTTATAATGTATCTTAAATTTATCATATCTAACTTCAAGTACTATTATAGCATTTTATAAACAGTCTAAGAATCTTGCAATATTCTTCTAGTTCTTTCCTCCCTTCCTTTGTGCTATTATTGTCATATATTTTCCTGTATGTTATAAACTCCACAGTATATTGTTTCTGCTCTTTGCTCTAGATTATCAATTGTCTTTTCAAGCAATTAAAAGTAAGAAAACAAAATCATGTATATTGACCTTGATTTTTATAATTTCTGTACTCATTTCTTTGTATAGCTCTACTTAGTATTAACATTCTTATGTTGGCAATGAATTCTCTTTACTTTGTCCAAAAAACATTTTATTCTCCTTCACTTTTGGAAGATTATTTTCACTGGAAATAGAATTCTGAGTTGGCAGATTTCTTTTTCTTTTAATATTTTTCAGTACTTTAAAGATTCACACCACTATACTGTGGCTTGCAGAGTTTCTGAACATTAGTCTTCCATAATTCTTATCTTTGTTCATTATGTTTTTCTTTATTCTTGATTTTAAGCAGTTTGGCTATGATGTCTTCAGATATGTATTGTTTGGTATTCATCCTTCTTGGGATTATATGAGTTTCTTGGTTCTGTACTTGATGTTTTCATTATTTCATACAATTCCCAGCTGTTATCTTTTCAAATATTTCTTCTGACTCTCCTCCCTCTCATTTCTTTTTGAGACTCCAGTTACTCTATGTTAGATCATCTGATACTGTATTACAGGTCTTGTATGCTTAATTTTGTTATTTTTTTCAACTCATTTCTTTGTGTTTTAATGGGAATAATTTCTCTTGCTCTATTTCCAAGTACACTGTTTCTTTCCTCAGCTGTTTTAAGTCTAATGCTTGGCACATCAAAGACATTTTTCCTATCACTTTTTAAAATTTCCAGCATTTCCATTTGATTTCCATTTGGCTATTAAAGCTTCCATCTCTCTGCTGAAATTCCCCATCTTTTATGTCTGTTGTCTACCTTTTCCAACATATTAGTCATAGTTATCTTAAAATTCCTGTCTGATTTCCAGGGATGATTTATCTACTGAAATTCCAGTCCACCTTGATCTGGAGATCCAGTCACGATCCTCAACTGCTCTGAATGAGGAAAGCATTTTGGCAGTCAAAAAGAGAGAATCTATGACTGTGTCTCTTTCTCAGTGCATGTTTTTCCCTGTTGGCAGAATCGCATTGCAAAGCGCAGCAGGAAGCTGGTGGACTATGACAGTGCTCGCCACCATCTGGAAGCTTTGCAGAGCTCCAAAAGGAAGGATGAAAGTCGAATCTCTAAGGTAGGGATTGATCCCACTGTTGACACCACTCTCTATGTTTCATGATTTATTTATAGCAACTGTGCTTTTCAAAACTAAATATTTTCTAAATAGTGCTTTTTAAAATTAAGTATTAAAGGAAACATGATACTATGGGCTGCTTTCCCTAATTTTTAATTAAAAGTAAGGGTTTTCATGTTATTGTAGAATTTGTATTCCTGACACTGATTCATACATTTTGATCAGAATAAACTTTGTACCCCAGCAAATCTGCAGGATCAATGAAAGTAATAAGTGTTACTATACTTCTTTCTGAGGTTGTGATGCATATTTGAAGGTAAAATGCAGGTTCAGATAGGAAATCAAGTTTGAAATTCTCAGACATAATTAATGGTTGTCTGAAAGTAGAGACATGTGCTAGGTTTGTATAATATTCATTGTCTTTTAGAAAGCCCATTTCAGTAGCTTTGACCCTGCATGTCACTCACTTATAGATGCCAGCTAACTAAAGACACCTGCTGACTATTCCCTTTGCTTCTCGTCTTGCCTTCCCCCACCTGCCTGCACACAGCTGTCTGAATGGTCTTTCTACATCACGTATCTAGATACGTGCTTCCATTGCCTTAGAAAAGAAATCCTAAATTTTTTAGCATAGCATATGAGGCCTTCACCACTTGGTTATGACTACCTATCTATCCTAATCAACTTTCAAGACTTCCCTCCCCACATCCCCTTCCATGCACACATCCTAAACTAGAGCCTCCATGACCTGCACATTGGTTCCTGAGCAGCTCCATTAACAGCTGCTGTGCATGCAAGACTCCAGCACTGCCAGGCATCATGTCCAACCCTTTATCTACATCAGCGTTCCCTAATATAACACCTGTGAGATAGATGTTTTTATAGATGAGGTAGCTGAGGTGAAGGAAGTAAAACAGTCTGACAAGTTCACACAGGAGGTAAGCTAGAATTCTTACTCAACGGACTCCACCTTTATGTACTGCTGTCCCTTCTCCACCCACTTCTTTAGCAAACATTTGCTGATTCTTTGAGATTAGTTAAAAATCACTCCCTGTGGAACTTTCTCTGTTCTCTGCACCATCTTCCCTAGCAGCATGCTTCAGAACAGATTGTAAACCTTACCTTGTAATTATTTAGATTTCCCTCTAGACTGGGAATTTGTTTGGGGAGAATCATGTCCAATATTCAGAGCAAAGCAGGGTATATCACAGACCGTTAACACATTTTTGTAGAATGAATGAATCTGCCAGAGACTACAGGCACAACCATTGTTATCAATTCAGTTTTCTTGTCTTAGTAAGACTAAATATTCCACTTTTATTGAAAAAAAATCGTGTGAGTTTTAACCAGAAAAATGTCTCTCCTTCTTGAAATGTGTCCTGAATGCCATAAAGCTCTTCCTATTTTATGTTAAATAATGTTGTGTATAGAAATGGCTTGTGTTGCAGGGATTTTCTTTTTTTAGCATAAAACCGTGTTGTGTGTCATTTCTAGGCAGAAGAAGAATTTCAGAAAGCACAGAAAGTATTTGAAGAGTTTAATGTTGACTTACAAGAAGAGTTACCATCTTTATGGTCAAGGTAAAGATGCTTCTGTACAGGTTGTACATGTCACTTTTAGAAATTCAAGAATGGTGAATATCCCTTATCTTGTCTTTGTTGCCTGTGGTCCATCAGCGCTATCCAACAGATGTGTCCTTTATCTGTGCTTTCAAACATGGCAGCTATTTGCCACATGTGGCTGGCTGTGGAGCACTTGGAATATGGCTAGTATGACTAAGGAAGTGAGTTTTAGATTAAATGCATTTTGTTTTGATTCATTTAAATTTAAATAACCCCATGTGGCTAGCAGCTACCATACTGATGGCACAGTTTTGCACCATGATAGATTTCTCAAGTGGAATCCCAAAGCTCAATTGGAGGCATTATGAAAACAGCCCTTGACTAGTGAAGTTTACAAAGCTACCCTTTTCGCTCTTGGCAGCACTTCTTTTATTCTAAGAGTTCATCCAGTCTTCTGGCTTTGATGCCAAGACTCTACTTTCAACTCTGACCTTTTAACCTGAATTTCACTCCTATTTTAAGTACTAAATATTCTTATTTATAGTTACTCTGTGTTTCTCATGGTACTAAGTGCTTTTTCCATCATTTGTCTCATTTTCCTGCTCTATAGTAGAATCAGAAGTCATTGGGCGAAGTGGAGCCTTGTATCTCTCAATTTCTATCAGCATCCCATTGCTTTCATGCCAAATAAACAGAATTTTGGTTGCCATATAACACTGCTTTAAGTCACGTTCTCTAACCCAACTTCCAATGATATTGTTGCCCCCTAGAGCACTCCTGTATAGAAATTCTAGAGCTTGTACTTATCCTCTAAAATTATGAGCACTTTGAGCATCTAGACTGGAGTTTGTTCATGTCTGTGTTCATCTCTAGGGCTCTCAAATTTGACATGCAGTTAGCACGCAGTGTTTACTTTTGAACTACTGAAATATATAGAGAAAATTTTGGCTAGTTTATTATAAAACTAAGCCACAGGACATGTCTACTTCATTGTCCAGCCATAACCCAAAGTTCAACATGTGTGAAATTAACTCATTGCTCACCTGAATTTATTCATTCTTTCAACATCTGCTTTTGTTTTTGCTACTTTTTAAACACAAAAAGTATTCTTGGGCTCCTAGCCCCAAAATCTTGGAGTCATAAACTACAGGAACCCAAAGGACAATCAAAGGAAACAATCCATCCCTCTTCTGTGTGGTCCTCCAGATTGGTTGCTCCCTCTCCATCCTCATTGCTGACACCCCAACCCTAACCGTCCTCTTGGGGATGCTGATGCAGTCTTGCCCTCACTGTTCTGTGTTCGACTTTCTCCTGTGCACCCCTTCACTGGGAAGCTCCGCCTTGACAATCTGTGGTCTGCTTGGTAATTTGCTGTATGTGCCCAAAGAAGACCTCTCTTCTCCCTCAACGAGGATCTTGGACAGTTGAATATATAAAATTGTTTTAGAGATATAGATGAGATGAATATTTATCATTTTAATTTAGTTATTCATGCCTATTTAAAATCACAAATGATACAAAATTATGTGTTTTTTAAGAAATATTTTTTACACTCTAAAATTTCAAGAAATGTTTGTATTCACAATCTTTATATACATCTTTGGCATCCATGGCTTTGTCCTCATTAAAGACACTCATCAAGTCAGCCAGTATTTCTCTGGAACGTATCACCTTAATGGATATTCCATTCTAAACACAAGTTGTCATCTGCATACAATTAAAACAACTATTCTTTTCCTTTTTTCCTATAAAGGAATTTTTGTGATCTCAAATAGACCTACTCCATTGCTTTTTAGATGTATCTTTCAAAATGCTTGGGTACCACAATGTTCAACACTTCCAATTATGAGATAATACTGGGAAAATTGCCAAAACTGCCAAAGACAGTTATTATTTGCCCTAATGTGTACTGGGAATGTAACAAAATTTCTGTTTCTAGCGCTCTCTATAAGCATCTAAAACTAGGCTATGTGCCTTTGCCAGCTAGTATTTGGCTGTTCGAATAAAGTAATTGTCACAGTGTCTTGTAATATGAGACTTTGTGGGGACTTAACCACAGTGGGAATATTTGAGGGACAACTTTTGGAGAGAAACCTTTCCCTCCTCTGATCATGTACAGTATAGACACTCCAGTGCTTCTTAACCCAGCCTACCTTCTCACACCGGCACTCAAGGTTCTTGTCCTTTTTATGTCAATCAGATCCTGCCCTTTGTTCAAACTTAGTTTAGGCCTTTCTTTATATATAGTATGTTCCTTGATTAAGCCCCGATTGTTCAACCACAATAAGTGTGTGTACTATGTGTGTGTTTGTGTGAAAGAGAAAGAGAGAGATGGATTATTGAATACTTTCTATTTGCCAAGGATCATTTTGCATATTTTATACACATACAATTATATGTATATATATATCTCCCCACTTTACAGATGAGGAAGCTAAGGATCATATTGGTTAAACACTTTGCTTAAGTTTATAAGGTTTATAAATCTTCAAGCTGGCACTTAAAACACTTCGGTGGTTTTTCCTGTAAATCCTGCTGTCTGTGGTTAGTGCCTCTCTTTATTTAAAATGAGACTGTATGCCGACTTTCCTAAATAGAGCGTATTTCATAAAATTATTTCCTAAGTACATATGTTTTCTTCCCAGTCCTGTTGCTCCATCTTGAAATTGAAGATGGTTGTACTCTGGAATATTCTTTGCCTTTTGTGGTGAACTGCACAATACGGAACACATTGTGATAAACATTTATTAACTCATTAATGGCTGAAATCCTATACTGAACTATTCATAGCCATTCAAAATGTTGCGTGGAATGTTCTGTATATGTCTGTTATGTGCAATTGGTCTGTAGTATTGCTCAGATCTTCTGTTTCCTCATCAACTTTCTGCCTAGTCGTCCTATTCATTATTGAAAATGAGACACTGAAGTTTCCAATTACTACTGGTGAATTGTCCACATCTCTTCAATTCTGTCAGCTTTTGTTTTATGTGTCTTGGGACTCTGTTGTTAAATGTACAGTTGCTCCTTGAATGACACAGGTTTGAAATACACAGGTTAACTTATATTTGGATTTTTTTCGGTAAACATACTGGAAAAATTTTTGGAGATTTATGACAATTTGAAAAAACATTTTCCCCCCTTTGGCTTATTTTATTGCCAGACTACAGTATATAATACATATAACATATGAAATATGTATTAATTGATTGTTTATGTTGTCTGTAAGGCTTCTGGTCAACAGTAGGCCTTAGAAGTTAAATTTGGGGAGTAAAAAGTTATACTCGGCTTTTCAACTGCATGGAGGTTTGGCAGCCCTAACCTCTGCATTATTAAAGATCAACTGTATTTATGGTTATAATTAGCATAACTCCTTGATGGATTGACCATTTTATCTTTATAAAATGTCCTTCTTTGTCTCTAGTAGCAGATTTCGTCTGTTTTGCCTGATATTACTGTAGCCACCTCAGCTCTCTTTTGGTTACTGTTTGTATGAATGAATTTCTTTTTGTTTCAATCTGTTTGTGTCTGTAAAGTGTGTCTCTTGCATATACATAGTTGGATTTGTGTGTGTGTCTTTTATCCATTCTGCCAGGCTCTATCCTTTGAATGGCATGCTGAGGCCATTATATAATTACTGATAAAGTAGGCGGTGTATCTACCGTTTTGTGTTTGCTATGTCTTGTGTCTTTTTTGTTCCTCTCTTCTTCCATTATCCTCATATGTAGAAAACTCTTTCAAAATTTTGCATGTATCAGGGAGAAAAGAAACAAAATACTACCTAGAGGGCGATGTAGGGTAGATTTTAAAAGAGGAAACATTAGGGTGTGTTTGTGCATTCTAAAGAAGCTTACAATTCATAAGAGAGAGGTATCACAAAGAAGGAAGGGCTCCAAAGAGAATGCTTGAGCTGTTTCTTTTAAAATGAGTAAAGTCACCATTTAGTGAGAAGGATTTTCTAGGCTGAGGAAAAGTATGAATAAAGGCATGGAGATCGAAACAGTTATGTGAGTTCATGAAACTTTAATTAGTTTATTGTAGTTGGAGGTCGGAGTGCCAGGGTCGAGGAGGACAGTCATGGTGAGAAAGCAGGAGGGAGGCGGTAGTCAGATTCACTCATTATCACTCAGCAGGTGTTGACTGACCACCTACTGTGGGCCAAGCACGCTTTCAGGTGCTAAAGATCCTGCACTGAAGGTTTTTGTTTTCTTGGAGCTTACACTGAAGGACAGGGAAAGGCAATTACCAAGAAAAGAAATAAAGAGTAAAATATCAGACAATAAGTTCAATGCAGAAAATAAAACAAGGTAACTGAGTGGAGCGTGACAGCAGATGAGTAACTGGAGTAGACTGGGTGGCTAGGGGAGGCTTCTCTCAGAGAGGTGGCTAGTACGTGAAGAAAAGGAAGGTTTACGGAAATACTCAGCTCATTATATATGTATAGGCTGAGTTTGAGGAATGATTAGGAACTCCAAAAGGATATGTCCATTGAGCTAACTAAATCTGGAGCTCGAAAAGAGATTTGAGGTAGGTTGGCTAGGTAGGTGGTGAGGTAGACCAGGTGGCAGGATGAGGGCAAAGAGAGCCTTCCGGAGCACCGGTGTGTAAGGGGTGTGCTGGAGAAGAGGCTGACAAGAGATCATCAGAGATGTAGGGGGAGACCTGGAAGAGCAGTTTCTCAAAACGCCAAGAATGGAGAGAATTTTGAAGGTGAGAGGGTGCTGGTGGTGTCCTGTGCAAGAGATGAAGTGGATTGCTTCGGTTCCTGCTGTGGCACGGTCAGAAGCGGGTGCCAGGCACGGGAGAGTCTGTGGGAGATGAGAAAGCAGATGCAGTAGACGTTGTCTGCTGCTCTGAGCGTCTCTACTGTGGTGGAAGGAATGAGGGATAGTGACAGCAGGGTGACAGGGCAAGAGAAGCCTTGAACAGTAATTGTCACCACTTTGAGAGGATGGCAGTGGCAGTGGCAGAGGTAGGATGGTTTAGGACTGAGGACGTGGGGCACGTAGGGTGTGAGGACAAGGACGGGGTGTGACAGAGCCACCAGACAGTGCTGAGAGGCAAACCACAGGACCCCAGCTTGATGACGCAAGATGGTGAGCCTGAGGGGGCAGTGGCCTGGAAGGAGAGCGGCTGTGATCTCTGAGAAATCAGCAACAGTCAGCCAGGGAATGGAAATGAAGGAAGGAGGGCTCTGGCAGCCCAGGAAATCAGGCGCACTGACTTTCTTATTTCGGTTGTGAGTGATGGCAAGACGCCCAACGTGCAGTAGTAATTCATTCCAGAATATGTATAAATAAAGGTGCTGGGCATGGAGGTCACCAAGTTAGGAGTTCGTGCTTTGGCTGGACAGCCCTCAGGATGCCCTGATCTGCTGTGTTAGTCTGAGGACTGGGTGAGGGAGAGCGAGGGAAGCCGTGAGATGTGCGCCCTTGTGGGCGGTGAATGGGGATGCGCTGGGGCGGTGCCGGGAGGTGGACGGGCAGGCTGTGAAGAGGGTGAATGCGTAAGGCCTGGAGCTCAGAGGACCGGTGCAGATTAGCTCAGACGGCCATAGGACTGCCAGAAGAAAGCTCTTCCTCCCCAAGCCCTCACTGAGGGGCCGCAGAGGAAGCTTCCTCCATGGCGAGGGCTCAGGAGGAGGAGTGAGAGCCCACCGAGGGAGGCAGATTCCCTCAGGGCAAGGCAGGGGCAAGAGTGTCCTGCCTGAGAACTTGGGCTGTGATAGCTCGGCCCCTGATTCTTTTCACTGATCCTCAGAACAAAGAAGCATCTTAATAAAGAAATTCAGTTGGTCTCGACAGCTAACCAGAAGGGGCCTGTAGGTGCCTCAGAGAAGTCCTTCAGGGAGATGGGAATGTCTCACAGTCCCTTGTTTATGAGGAACTAATGAAATGAAACCTGCCGAGCAGATAATGTCAGTATTCCGAGCCCGGGACTCTCTGCGGGTGTGTATCTCACTGCTGGTGGCACCAGTTTTTCACAAACCAAGGTCACACTCAGAAATGCCATTCCGGTGGATCCAGTACCGCATTTGTTCACTTACTGGCTTGTTGGGTCATTCGTTCACTCATTCGCTTAGAGGACGCCCCCTGCTGCCTGCTCTGACCAGGGGCTGGGCCTGTGATAGTGAACTAGCAACTCCTTTGAAAGAGTCTCTGATTTCATAAATTGGAGAAAATCACTGTATGATCAGTTGCATCAAAAATGTTGAATGCTTTTTTTCCAAAATTAAGTTTATCCTAGTTGATTTAATTTCTAAATTATAAAAAGAAACCATGAAAATATTAGAAACTTACAGACACTTGTTTAGTCATTCTAAATAAGGTATTTATTTCTGTGCCACTGATTTCTCTAAATAATAATTAAGATAGACAAGTTAAGATGTGCTATCTATGAGAAAACAAAATTTAAAGACAGAAGAATACTTTCTTGTTTCTTCTAAATGTCTCCAATTTCAACACATTTAATAGAAAATCCTTTACAAATCAATAGGAAAAATATAAGCACTAAGAAATAGGCAAAAACTATGAATAGGTGACTCACAAAAGGAGAAGTACAAATGGGCCAAAAATAAATGAACCAAAAAGTGTTAACAGTAATTAAAGGAATATAAATGTAAAAGTAAGCAAGATACTAATTCTTGCTGAATAAATTTACAAAGGTTTCAGATAAAATCACATTCAACGTGGAGGGACTTTAGAGGCCCTGCCTGTGTGTGGACAGTTTGGCCTCACACATCAAATCTTCCATCATCTGGACCTTGCACCCAGCATTTCCATTCAAGAAACATTTCCTAAGGAAATAGTAAAGGTGTGCGCAAGGTTTCATAGTTCTTCAGTAGGGTTTTGTTTATCATAGTGCGAAATCAGGGAAAGTAAAATCATACCCACCAAATTCAACTGCATCCCCGCCTCTGGTCCAGGCACCCCCTTCTCTCAAATCCAACCTGTTCTGCAGGGCAACCTGTTGTCCCCTGTCCAACAAATGTTTGTAGCTGGCTCAGGGCCCGTTACTACCCTTTCTCTCAGTTCCTTTATTTCTGTCCGTATGTGTTCATTTTTGGTATTTAATTGTGTCGGCCCTTTTGTGGTGACTTTAACATTCACATGCTGTTTGAGGTCTGCTGCCTTCTCTCCCCAATAAAAACTGAGCATATGTGTTCATGAGTCAGCCCCTTGGGGGTTCCCCTAACAGCAGTTGTTAGTTCCTGGAGCCACCTTAGCCCCCCACCAGACATGCACCCACAGTGGGATAGGCCCTTTTTGGAGTAACTGAATGAGGAAAGGGATGAGGAATTACTGTCTGGCTGATCCAGGTCCTAGAGAAGGGCTCCTGTGTTGTCATTCAAAGTGTCCCAGGATGACTTCTCTGCAAATGATACAAAGAGCCAGGTCCCTCTACACAGTGTTGTCAGGGCAACTGGAGGCTCTCCCTCCCTCCCAGCTGCTGCCTTAGTTAGTGTCCTCACACAGAGTTCAGGTCCTCTCCTCTCCCCCATGCAAACCTGGCTAGGGGCTGCAAATAACTGTTGCCTGCAAATAAATGCCATGCTCCATAAAAGCACGCAGGATTGCAGCTAATTGGTAGGTTTTTTACTTCCCTCTACCAAACATATTTTAGAGCCCAAATATGATACCAAAACTAGACCATTTATGTGTTCTGAAAATTAATAAGAAATTTCTCCATCTCAAATCCTTTACATGATATACATCTAAAATACGAACAAATTCTTAGGGCAGTGGTTTCGAAAGTGTTCTCTCTAAACCAGCAGCGGTACCACCTAGAACTTGTTAGACATGCAAATTCTCTGTTCCCATCTCACAGCTACCAAATCAGAAACAAATATCCAGGTGATTCTGATGACAGGAAAGTGTGAGGTTCGCTCTCTTGGGGTATTAACTACATCTTAGGGGAGGATGTGTTCGAAGCCAAAAGATGTTATTTGTTTATTAACAGATCAGGAAAGGCACATCATTCTTTGGGTTAAGTATTTTATTTACTGCAATGCTTTTCAAAATTATATAAAGGAAAACCTGTTTTAAACGCATATCTTTGCCATTAGGAATAGTTTTACTGATATGTCTCCCTCTCTTCTTTCGTTTTTGTATCTCCACATGGTAGACGGGTTGGATTTTATGTCAACACTTTCAAAAACGTCTCTAGCCTTGAGGCCAAGTTTCATAAGGAAATTGCGGTGGTAAGTTATAATGATATTTCTTACTTAGGGAAGATAAAGTAAATGAACACTTATTCTGAAAGCAAATGGAATGGCCGAGCGTTATGCAAAAAAATCTGCTCACCTGCATGTTCCTTTTCATGGTGTGTATTGCTCTCAGCAATATTGCTAGTTTTTTGAAGTGACCACATAGTTCTCCGTATCATAAAAAAAAAATTGTGGGTTTACAAAAAGCTCTCATGGGTCACTGCCTGCTTTTATTTCTCTTCTGATATTCTTCTCATTGTCACAATCATTTTTTTCCCAGTCATTTTTTAAAGTTGAAGTTCCAAATGATACTTTAAGGTTGAAGAAAAATTATTCTTCAAATATTCAGATAACTGGTATTTTCCAAGTTCAGCAGGATGGCTGTCTGATGTTCTCTCTAATTAAAGAGTCGATGTAAACAAAAAGTTTTTGCTTTCTGCTCCCGACTCTCATTAATAAATATATTTTGATGTGTTTTTGTTGGTTTACTTGTGTTTGTGGCCTTCCCGTTTTGACATGAATTTTAAATTGGACCAGATACAGATTTGCATTATCCTGAGACCATCCATACTGTCATAAGATTTTTAGTTTTTCAAGAAACCATTCCCTTCTTGGGGTAACAGCCTGATTGGCCCCAGAAGGACCTGCAGCGAATAGACCAGTGGCCCCTGTCCCTTTAGCTTTGCCACAGACTGTATGAAGTGATGACGAAGCTGGGAGACGAGCATGCCGACAAGGCCTTCACCATTCAAGGAGCTCCCAGGTAGGCCACGTCATCAGAGCCAAGTTCACATCCACCTTGATGTGATGTTTCTTGATTTCTTTGGTCTGTACCAGCCTGTACTAGTTTACTTTTTTTGTAAAAATCTAGCGCTAAGTTGCTTTTCCATGTGAAGGCTGACAGCAGCCTTAGTTCTATGCTTTTACATTCACCTGCAGTCTTCAGATTCACCCAGCGTGGGCTTTTGTCACTGATACAATAGAATTGGCCGCTACTGTCCGCTTTCCATGGGACCTCACAGCAGCAGTGTAAAGTTTTAACAGAGAATTTCTAGTTGTGCGTTTGTTACTTTCTTTGGAGAAGAAAGGAGTTCCTCAAACTCAGACACGTAGTCCTCATATTTAATGTTGGTGCTGGCAACTGCAATGAATCCATTTTGGGAAAGGAAAAAGGAATTAGGTAAGACGTCCCATCACCTTTCCTTCTAACTTGACCTCAAAAACACCACACTGTTCTTGGCTTTATTGCACATTGTTAATCTGAGTATGCCAGTCAGATACACCGAAGGTGAGCAAACCACAGGTAGATCGTCTGCCTTGCCAGGATTTGGCTTCATACCAATTTCCATGATTCTGGAATCCCTTCACTGCGTCCTCCTCCAGCATCATGTCCTCAGGGAAGGCCTTGGGCACCTTGGACTGGAAGTCAGAGGACTCACTTCTGGGCTTATGGGTTTATGACTCTCTATTCACGTGCTCTGCCTTCCTTAAGTAAGTCCAATAACCTCTGGTTTAGAGCTCATTTTTTTTAATTAATAGAAAAAAATAGATGCCTTTGAGCTGAATGTCTTCTAAGATAACATGCAGTCCTGTGATTCTGTATTTGTGATTTTAACATCAGCCAATGTATATGCTCATACACGTGCATTTGTAAAAACGTACCCACTCCTATGCAGGCACCACCATGTCCGTTGTCCACATGTCAGTGTGTGGATCTCTCTGGAGATTGCTGATTTTCTTATTCGATGCTCTTTGCATTAGCTATACTGTGGTCTCTCCAAAGCTGCTCAGTGAGTACGTGTTATCTTTCCCAGGGACAGAATATTGCCTAAAAGAATACATCAGAGGTGGAGAGTCACTGTTTCCAATACAGTCATTTCACTATGGAGCTAGGAAAAAAAAAACATTGTAATGAGAATATCAATATGACGTTTGGGTGTTTTAGAAATGAAATACATGAAAAAAAACGAAGGTTTGCTCCCTTATCGAAGGAGCAAGTGCATCTGAAAATTTCAATGTTGCTGAGTCAGATAGAAGAAAGAGAAAGGGGGCCCAGAACCACTTAACAAATGATGTGGCTTCCATTTGTTCCAGCGCTGCTCCGCAGAACGAGGGGGTGGCACACTCACTGGGGTCTCGGGTCAAACATGGCCTGGGGCTGTGCTCCCCAGGGGCCAGCCCCAGTCACCCCAGGGGTCCTGTTCTCTCCAGGACCAGTCCCACAGCCCCTTGAGCCATGCTGTGCTGTATATGCTCGTTATTTTGGGATACACACCCTGTTCCCTCAATCTGTAGACTTCAGAGATTCTTAGAGAGGACAGTGTGGCCCATGTCCTCCTCGTCTTTGCATCTAAGCAGTTCCCAAGCCTCTGTGAACTCGTGCCCAGACGGGGGCAAAGCCGCAGTCAGATCACTGACTAGTGTCCAACACCTCATTTGTTTGCACATTTCAAGGTGTCTGAGTTGAGTCTTTGTTCTAGAAGGTGTAGAAAGAGAACAGTTAATGAATTGACTTCCAAATGTTACCAGAAAGCACTCCTACAAAATCCCAACACTCTCCTAGGATGCCTTTTATCCTAACATTTATAATTTTCAGAGTTGGTTTTTCCGTAGATTATGACACTGCAGGATTCTCTTGCATTCAAAAGTGAAATTAGTTCAGTTAATTCAGCTTATGTTTGGAAGATTCTTACAGAGCCTCTTTGGCACAGTGAAGAGAACAGGGGTTTACATTATTAAGACCTGTATTCAGATCCATTAAATTGCTGAGTGATTTTAGAGGTTTTAACCTTTCTGTACTTACCTGTAAAGTGGGGACAGTAATGCATGGGTATCATGGCGATAAGAGATAATACATGAATAGGGTCTGGCACACAGTGGGCAATAGATGGCACCAGTTGTCCCCATAACTGTTACTAATAACCAGAATTAACCTCAAAGGGGGCGTAGATAGCACACTACCTAGTAAGCCTCAGGCTCTCCTGGGCTCGAGAACCCAGATAAGTACTGTGCCTTGGAGGCTTCTTGCTTACTCTCGTGTGTTGTCTAGTGATTCTGGCCCTCTCCGCATCGCCAAGACGCCGTCACCACCAGAGGAACCTTCCCCCCTGCCCAGCCCCACAGCTAGTCCCAACCACACGTTGGCACCTGCGTCTCCAGCACCGGCCAGGCCCAGGTCACCCTCACAGGTAGGACGATGTCATATACCTGGGGGGAAGTGAAGGGACTAATGGTGCGATGACCCCATCTAGGATCATCTGTGGTGACGGGCATTAAAGTTTCCAGCTGGAGAGACTTTAAGATGTGAGGCCTCAGGCATTGTGAGTGTCACTAAGGAGCCCATATTTTTCTTATTTGGACTTTCATGTTTCCTCACATGCCCTATGGTTGAGTGTGTCAGGCCTTGTTTCCACCACCTCAGCTTCCTCGGGCTCACGGGCTCACCTCTTCTGCCATAGCTGCTCTCAGAATCCTCCCCTTCCAGGCCCCCCTTAGGCCTGTCTTCTCTATGGAACTTCTGTCCTTGACACTGTAGGTGACTCTCAGGGTGAGGACAGCCAGGAAAAGCGTTGTGTTTATATGCCATTGCACAAGCTGGTATTGTCCACAGTATATTGCACATGAACAGACTCTCAGCAGAAGTGTGGACAACAAATGACTGAAAGAAACAGTAAGGGCTGGCAGGAGGAAATACAGAGAAAACCTGCTGCCCTTCTCTTCCCTCCTTTGTGTGAAAATGAAATTCCTGTCGGGAAACTTGGAGTCTCCAGTTCAGCTCAAATTTTCATGGGTACAGTCGAAACTAAGGGAAGTCCTAGGAAAACATATGCAATAGACAGGTCTTTGAAGTTCTTACTTTCAGAACACTGGAGTGGAAAGTGAAATGCATCCTGCCTATAGGTGTTCTCACTGAGTCCAGCAAAAAGCTTGCTTGATTTTAGTTTTAAAATTCTAATTTATTGCTGAAGAGAGCAGTCACTCTCAGTTTATTTCAGAGAGGGCATTGCCATAGTTTAACAGTAGAGCCACAGGTGCATGGCCCGGCAGGCCTGTGTAGCGCTCTCGTCGAGCTGGATGGAATCTCATAGCCAAGTTTTCCTCTTTGGGCCTTTGCTCGGCACTGCTCAGAGGGCCCCCGAGGTAGACAGCAGCCTTTACTGAATCGCCTAGACTCATTTCTGTCTGCACATCCAAATTCCAGTTGGTGATTGGTCTGTCCCCCTGCTTTGCTCATATGGCATTTCTGCGTGCCTTGCCTGTCATCTTTGTGAGTTAACTAGTTAGCTCGTGTTTGGCGTTTCACAGACAAGGAAAGGGCCTCCTGTTCCTCCTCTGCCTAAAGTCACCCCGACGAAGGAGCTGCAGCAAGAGAACATCATCAGTTTCTTTGAGGACAACTTCGTTCCAGAAATCAATGTGACAACACCTTCCCAGGTGAGTGTCTGGCACTGAGCTGCATGTGCGCAAAGGACTAAGGTGGACAGACCCTCGGGGGGCAGCTCTGAAGAAAGTGGCGATGTCTGCATCAGCTGTGTAATTTCAGTTCTCGTGCAGGTTTGCTTCAGTTACTTGGTATGTCTAAAGCATCCTCATTTGGGGGTCATATCATACTTGAAAATACTCATTTGTTAATAATTTATAGTACATATTTATTGAAGAAAGTTGGGAAAAAACTGAAGAGTGTAAAATGAAGAATTTTAATCATCACTTATGTCATACCATCCGTCCTGAGCCGCTCACGCACTTTGGTCTATTTTCTCTTGGTCTTTTTTTTCTAGGTATGCATTGATTTTGCACCACAAAATTCAGATTGTTTTGTTACATATTCCTGACTTTTCTACTTTGTCTTGCCGGGCATTTTTTTGATGTCATAATATTGTCCTTTCAAAAAAAAGAGTGTTTAACCAGAGTATTCTGTCAGGTGGATGTACCAACCCCTGATTATGGCCACAAGTTGCTTCCAATATTTATGTTACTTCACCAGCACTTCGATGAATTAATGTATATTAATTCTTGTTTGCACCTTCTATTATTCCTTTCATATTGATTCCTGGTAGAGAATAGGAAAATGAGATTAATAGAGGTGAATATTTTTAAGTCTCTTGACCTTCAGCTGGAGTAAACGTATCCATTTACAAGATCTGGCAAAAGGAAACGTCAGTGTTTATCCAGCTTTAGAAGGCACCTGGCGCATGTGCTCCACCTACTGCTGCCCTTGGTGAACCGCAGACCTGTCCCTGCAAGCAACCTGGTTGTCCCATTGCCTGGAGAATGACTTCCAGAGCTGCTCCTAATGCCATCAAAGCCATCTCTTTGTTGTAAGAGTGAAAGTCCCCAGAGAAGTCATGCCAATATCATGTCCTCCCAGAATTCAGAAATAATGTTTGTATTTTACAAGAGGTGTGAACTCAGCACTGTCATTACTGAATACACCAATAACAGCGCTGTGTGCACTGTGCCCATTACGGTCACATCTTGTGGGTAACAACAGAAATAATGTACTAATAGCAGGGAGCTCAGAAAATAAAAATGCAGAAGCAGTTCAGTGGCAAATGATAATCTTTCATCCCTTTGGAGAGCATTTATCAGCAGGCACAACGCTTTTAACTCTTGTTTGCCTCCTTTTGCTGTTGGTAGGAGGTGCTGAATTTGGTGAGCTCACTAGGCCTTGAAATGTGATGCAGCAGCTCTTTGAGGAGGGCCGTCGCATGTTTATCGGTGCAGGGACAAATTATGTCTGTGGGCACACAGGTGCCGCCAGGGACAGCTGTCTTGGAGCCTCTTACCCAGCATCCATGGTCACTCTGGCGCCAAACTTGAGCATCTTTCATTCCGCGTTCTGCTCTCCTTTTCTGTCCACCAAGCGCTCAGCTTTATTCTCCTTTTCACTACATCGTTTTCGAACTGAAAGTGTTTTAAGGTGGTAATGCCCTTACTCAAGTTGCTCTCACCCGGATCATCCAAGAACATCCTCTTGATTCCGCCACAGAGACTGTGGTCTCCTGGAAGCACACGCACTTAGCTGAGAGCATCTCCACTGAGCACCGAGGCAACTGAAATAGAGGAAATGTGACGTGTAGACTAGTTCTGAAGTGAAGATGGGGCTCCAAAGTGTTCTCTTAAAATGTGCTTTTTGTATTTGCAATTTGCTGGCTCACATAAGGGTCCTTGATGGTCGGGGCAGAGTGGGGAGAAAGAATCAAAACACTTTTCAAAATTGCAAAAGGCGGAAGGGGCCCCTAAGTACCTGTAAGAGCATTCACTTTTGCCGGGATCATAGAGGGAGAGTAGAGAAGTCCAGCGTCAGAAGGGGAGGAGGTGCTTTCAGAGCCCAGCTGAGGCAGTGACCCTGCTGGGTGGGACAAAGAGGGAAGGAAGCAGCGATTTATATAGCTCCGTCTACTTTCTGGCTTATTGAGTGATATGATCTAACTTATTTAAAACTCTACAGAGGCTGCCTTTTCCTAAAGCACCTTGACCGTTTCCTCAGTTGCTTATTCCTCTAGTTACAGAAAGAGCCATTTTGTGTTATTGGGGCCCTTTGGGGGTCTCATGCAGTAGAGTTTCTGATTCAGCAGGCCTGGGGTGGGGCATCTGGATTTCTAACAGGGTCCCAAATGCTGCTCGTGCTGCTGATCATGGGGTCACCCTGAGAGAACCACTGTTTTAGGCCAGCATTTCCACACGGTACAAACGTGTGGCCATGAACAAAGTACCACAGGGAGTTAAGAGGTTTCTTCCAGGCAGATAGCCAGCTGAAGTGTATGCCATGACGGGCCATTTACAGCTACTCAGTCTAACCAGTGTGATGTAAAATGTTCCATATTTAGGGTTGTTGGACTTACACACACAAGTACACGCACATGTGTGCTTATAATATTAGATGTGTTGATCAGATCATATGTCAGGCTGCATATTGTAAGTGAGTGGATTGTCTTATCTGGACCATAGGGTTTTGGGACCTGCATAAATACATGATGAGAAAGAATAAAAAGAAATTCCAGGAGAAAATGAGATGCTAGCTGCAAGGAAGGAGCATATGCAAAGCTGAGGTATATATGAAAATGCCTTCTCCCAGATACATATATTCATGATCATATAGATGGTTCATTTGAACTTTAGCTTGATATTTTTTTAAAAATGTAATGAGTCATTCTGCATTTTAACAGATAGGTATATGCCCTCGTTTGCTATTTCTGCATGTGCTTAATGGGGACGAAAAGCATTTGTATTAATCCCCCCAGAAACTCAAGATATGGTGATTGAAAACTTCCTCCTCTGTGATGTATTTGTGTGTCTTGTACACCAAGCCTTCTTACAGCAATAATTCTCAAGTCTTGAGTGCGTCCTGGAAATGGGAACAGAAATCCATCAGGCCTACAGAGAACCTCTAATGGCCCCAGACCTGACCTATATCATAGGGTCCCCTCTGGGAAATGTCTTTACCTGCTTACAGGGAGATGCCTGAGGATCAAGACCGAAAAGCTGGTCTTGCTTTTCTGGTTCTATCCTTACAAAATTGGGACCCCCAAATGACAGACCTATCCCTTCCTGTATTTCCCTCCCAAGAACTTTAAAAGAAAGAAAGTCTCTGTGTGTATGTGTTCCCGTGCTATATTTTTTAAATAGCATTTTCTATCTAGTCTCATAAGATGTGAAAAGGGGTCCTTGGTCATATGTGGCTGGGAGGGGTTGCTTTAAATAGCTCAGGTCTAGATATTGGTGGCTCTGAGAATGTCTGCAACAAAAGCACTGTTTACATCAGAGTTTCCCAAACAGTCTCCCCTTCCTCCCCAAGTATTTCCTAGGAAATGGGTTTTTGATGAAACATTTTAAAAAGAAAGCTTTAAAAGATTATGTCCATGTAAACCATATTTATGATATATAAGTAATAATTTAACAAGAGATAAAGACCAAAAAAAGCAGCCATTTATACACACACACACACACACACACACACACACACACACAGATATGCCTACATGCAAGGTTGTTTCTTTCTTTTGTCTTCAGTGCATGTTTTGAACTGCTTTTTAATTCTGACTTGATGACAACTTTAATTCCGATGTTCACCCATTCTCCCACTAGGGCTTGTGGCCCTGAACAAATGTTTCTGGAATGAGGCCTCCATCCACATAAACAACTGGAGTCCCTTGAAGTGGGCATATTGGCACCATTCTGGTGGCTGATCTCAGGGCATTCCATAAACGAAATGCCAGGCTGGCATGTGGGGGCAGTCTGTTCACCAGCCACGGTCCTGGCCACACATTCCAGGACCAGCGGGCGGGTATGAGCCCCAGAGTTCCTGGGTCCTGGAAGGAGCAGAGTCAGCGGGTGCTCCAAAGAAGCAAGACAGCTGCAGACTGGGGTGCCCTGACCAGATGGCACTGCCGGCCACAGCCGCTCCACACAGCCAGAGGGGGGCTTGGAGAATGGAAAGAAAGATGCTCAAAAGTGTGGGATGCTTCCTAGGCACAGGGGAGGACGGGGTCCCTGCCTGCCCCTCTTCCTGTCAAGTGGTTGTCAAGATGTCAAGAAAAGATTGCCTGTTTTAGGATTCTTTTCATGGCAGATGCACCCAACTATTTTGCCTGAATGTTTTCCCAACAACAATGTTCCATATTGTCTCATGGACTCTATGTGCAGCTCTCCCATTGACAAATCCAGACGAATCCTCTTTGGAACACCCAAGCGGAGGCCTGCAGGCCCGTCTCATCGCTGCTGTGGGGAGTGCTGGGAGGCCAAACAGCAGCACAGCCTGTAGCCCTTGAGTCTGCTGGGGTCGAGTTAGCCCCAGTCACTTGGCTACCTCTCTGTTTTCCAGCCCAATGCTGCATTTTACATTTTAAATTCATGAAATCATCCTGCTTTTCTAGTCGATCAAACTGAAATAGATTTTTAACTTGCAAAATAAGTTCAGGCAACAGCCTTTTTTACCGCCTCGGTCCTAATGAACCCACCTGCCATGATGTGTGTACACGCCGCTCGCTTCCTGAGAGTCTCTACCTGGTTTGAAATACCGCCTTGGCTTTTCTTTTCAATGTAGCCTATTTCTGGGCCAGCTGCCTCTTCTTTCAGTTGATATTTTTTCAAAATAAACATGTTAACACTCTTGTAAGGCAGAAAGACTTAGTAAGATGAAAATCAGAAAGAGGAAAATAAATGGTGCATTTCAAGCCCAGATTTGGTGGCTTACCGCCCCAGCGGGTTCCCACGTGCTGTTCCATCCCTCCAGCAGTGGTAGCCCAGCAGCACCGTGTATCGGTCACCTGGGGTTCTGATGCTATTCTTCAATTCTTGTTATTTAGCCTCACAACCTAAGAAGGTTCTCAGACTCCAGAACGTCTACCAAAGTGTAGGCTTTTCCTACCTTTCCCCCATTTTGCCTCTTATATTTGACTTCTGTACAAGGTATCTCATGATGTAAACCCTTTTTGAGGTTTTAAATTTTCAAATGTGGTTTCATGTGTGGGTTAGGGAGTGGTGGTCACCTGGCATGGGGAGGCAAGCAGGAAATAGGAAAGGGGGGAAGAATGAGCCCGGGAAATGCAAAGGAGATGTGCAAGGTCTCATGCAATTTCATTCTGACATCACCTCTGTGATCCACAGATCATTATCTCTGCTTTAGAGATGAGCCGACTGGTCATTATTCTACTATGCTAAGGTCCTCCTAAGGCAGACATGTAAGCAGGTTGCTATGGACATGTGTGCCAGCATTTAAAAAGCACATGTGGGATAGTGGATACTAGACATCCAGTACATGAGTTAACTCTTTCTTGCCTTAATATTCAGGAGGCATGTTCTCTAAAACACCTTTGGTTTTTTTATATTAACAGAGTTCTTCTGGTTGTTACACATCTGCAGTGTTATTGGTAAATACCAAGATGTAGTGGTAAGAGAGGGTCATCACTCAACCAGTTTTAGCCCCTTGTCCATGAATCATCAGAACAGAACCTCACTATAGGCATACACCTATCCATCTTCCTTGCTGTCTCTGTTCTCATTACTGTCAACTTCTACATGCTCAGTCATAGTGTGTGTAAGGGCATGAGTGAAACCCATGACATGGTATACTAAGAATGACTGCAGTCTACCAACTTGTTCTAGTAAAAACAAACAAACATACAAACCTAGGGAAACAGTCCCTTAAAAAGTTTAGTTTATTGTGAGTCAACTCTTTAGAGCATTGCAGGATTGTATAAATGCAGGTAGGCTCATAAAGCAAATGGGGCAACAGGTTAGGGGTTGCCAAATGTAGGTTGTAGGTAAATGGCTCTTCATTGTACTATTCTTTTAACTTTCCCTGTAATAAAAATTGTGGAACAAACACTTGACAACATCATACAAAATGACTGAAAGATGTCCCACTCTAAGACTGCAAATATAAAGCTCTTGAACCCGCCAGTGTACTATAGTCACCACCAGTATTCACATTCACCGCGGCGTACCCATCTGTAGGGCTCAGACCGTGGGCATCCGACCCCAAAGTTAAATTTCCTTAGGCTACTGTTTCGTCGTAATTACTAATGAAGTACTACAACTTTAGTCACTGTTAGAAATCGTGAATTATTTTGTGACCCTTCAATAAAAGATATTTGCATTACATGGAAAATAACTCCCAGTTGGCCTTGCGTCAGTCGTCCTCATCTAACCTCCCCTCCCTCATTGGGAAGTTATGAGTGTCCAGCATAATACCTGGAATATAGTAAATGTTCTCAAAATATGGTTACTGAAGGAATAAAAGATGAAAAAACTCCAGAAGAAGTAGTACCTCTGGCCTCACTGTAATCTGACTCACTGAATACGGTGTTAGGATTGAGAAGTCACTGTGGGGTATGTGTGTGTCTGTCTGCATGCAGCCCTGGGGGATGGTTTAGAGACTGTGTTTTATTTCTAAATGTTTGGCTACAGCTATAAATTGGAATCTCTCCTACCTGATATGCTTATGAAAATAATGCCTGAAGAATACATGGTTAACATTAAAAATCTAGTAAATTTCAGAGAATCAAAAAAGTAAAAATGAAAAAGTATAAATCTGTTTCCCAGCATAAGCAGTTTTATTAATTTAGTTTGTATAATGCCCCAATTTTTTTCTCTTTAAATAGTGACTGGAATGCATGTTTTAAGAAATTTGATCATTTTATATCAGTTCTTTAACTTATGATTTTTTGACTACAAATATAACAAAGATATCTGCATGTCAACTTAATATATATCCCATCATTTTAAATAGCAGCAGATCGCTGTGCTATGAGGATGTGACATAGGAGGTTTAACCAATCTATTGTTAGGGTCTTTTCCCTTGTTAACCAACTTTACTGAGGTGTGATTGACATGTAAACAACTGCACATATTTAAAGTATACATTTTGATACGTTTTGAAATATGTAAACACTCATGAAAAACCATCACCAGAATCAAGATCATGAATATATGTGTCACCCCCAGAGGTTTCTTTGTGTCTCTCTGTAGTCCTTTCTGCTCCTCTCTGCACACTGCACCATCTCCAGCCAAACACGAACCTTCTTTCTGTCACCATATGCTAGTTTGCATTTCTCAGAACTTTATATAAATGGAATCATGCAGTGTGGGCCCTTTTTGGCTGTTATGAGATGCATCCATTTTGTAGCATTATCAGCAGTCCCTTCCTTCCCGGTGCTGCGCAGTGGCCCATTGTGTGGATGCATCACAGTTTATCTTTTCATCCATTGATGGATATTTGGGTTGTTTCCAACCCTTGACTATTATAAATACAGGTACTATGAACATTTGTGTATAAGTCTTTGTGTATACACATACTTGAATTTCTCTTGGGTAAATACTTAGGGGTGAACAGTCTGGATCATATGGTAGGCATAGTTTCACTTTTTAAGAAACTGCCAGACTTTCCTAAGTGGTTGTCCTGTTTGTTTCCATCCACATTGCACAAGAGTTCCAGCTCCTCCACACTTCTGTCAACACTTGATATGGTTAGTCTTTTTAATTTTAGCCGTTCTAGTAAGTATATAGTGGCATTTCATTGTAATTTTAATTTGTTCTTCTTTAATGACTAATAATTTTGAGCGTCTTCTTGTATACTTACTTGACATCTGTATATCTTCTTTTTTATTTTTCAACTCTATTGAGATATAAATTGACAAATGAAGATTGTATATATTTAATGTATACAACTTAATGTTTTGATATATGTACACACTGTGAAATAATTTCCCCAATCAAGCTAACATTTGCATCTCCTTACATAGTTAGCCTCTTTTTTGTTGTTATTACTGATGTGAGGACATGTAAGATCTCTCCTCTTGGCAAATTTCAAGTATGCAGTACATTTGTTACATACAGTCGCCATGCTGAACATTATATTTCCAGGACTTATATAACTGACACTTTATACCCTTGACTGACATCTCCCTGTTTCCCCTGCCCCCAGTCTCTGGCAACCACCATTCTACTCTCTGCCTCTATGAGTTTGACTATTTTAGATTCTATGTATAAATGTGATCATGCAATATTTCTCTTTCTGTGTCTATTTTATTTTACTTAGTATAAAAACTTCTGCACAGCAAAGGAAACAGTTGACAGAGTGAGAAGGCAACCTAGGGAATGGGAGAAAATACTTGGAAAACATGTATCTGATAAAAACATACATCTGAAATATATAAGGAACTCATACAAGTTAATAGCAAAAAAAGGAAAAACAAAACAAAACGAAACCACAACAGATTAACAGGATTAAAAAAATGCACAAAGGGTCAGAATAGACATTTCTCCAAAGAAGACATGCAGACAGCCAACAGGCATACGCAAACATGGTCAATGTCACTAACCATCAGGTTAGTGCAAATCAAAACTACAATGAGATGTCACCTCACACTTGTTCGAATGGCTGTTACCAGCAAGACAAAAGGTAAGTATTGGTGAGGATGTGAAGAAAAGGGAACCCTTGTAAACTGTTGGTGGGAATATAAATTGGTACAGGTATTATGGAAAACTATATGGAGGTTCCTCAAAAAATGAAAAATGGAGCTACCATATGGTTCAGCAATTCCACTTTGGGGTACATATGCAGAGGGAATGAAATAAGTATCTCAAAGAGATATCTGCATTCTTGTTTTCATTGCAGCACCATTTACAATAGCCAAAATATGGAAACAACCTAATTGTCTGCCAGTGGGTAATGCGGTATATATATACAATGGAAAATAATTCAGCTTAAAAAAAGAAGTAAGTCCTGCCGTTTGTGACAACATGGATAAGCTTGGAGGATATTGTCACTGATGTCTGTTGAAAACCTACTTATGTATTTATTTGTTTATTTATTTGATTGCATTTTGAGAGGCATTTATATGTTCTGGATACAAGTCTTTTGTGATTTGCAGGTATTTTCTCCCAGTGTGTGTCTTGTCTTGTCATTCTCTTAGAGATTTTTTAAGAGTAGATGTTTTTTATTTGGATGAAGTTTAATTTTTCCATTTTTTAAAATGAATTACACATTTCATGTCACATCTAAAAATCTTTGCTTATTCCAAGGTCAGAAAGCTTTTCTCCTATGTTTTTTTCTAGAAGTTTTAGGGCTTTAGGTGTTAGATTTAGGTCTGTGGTCAATTTGGAGTTAATCGTTGTAGATGGTGCACGGTATGGATAGATTGAAGCTTATTTCTTTGTATATGGATTTGCAGTTATTGGTAAGTCTGTCCTTATTCTACTGAATTGCCTCTCTCCTTTTTTTTAAAAAATTTTTAATTAAATGTGGTACCTGATATAAATTATCCAAAGTAAGACACAAAAAGTTCAAAAGCATTGTAGGGAGGAAGGGGATGATGTTGGAACCGCAGCACACAGTATCCAAGAGCTGTGGAACTAAATTGCCTCTGTACTTTTATAGGAAATTAGTTGTCTACATGTGAATGGTTCTAGTTCTAGACTCTGTGGTTTTCCATTGATCGTTTGCTTTCCTTTATGCCAGGAGCACAATATCTTGATTATTGTCATGTTATACTGTCTTGAAATCAGATAGGGCTAGTTCTTCAACTTTCTTACTCTTTTTTAGAAGTGTTTTGTCTATTCTAGGTCCTTCCAATTTCCATATGAATTTTAGAATCAATCTGTAAGTTTCTACAAAACCCCTTCTGGGATCGTGCACCAGATTCTTAAGGCTGTTGTAATAAAGTACCACAAACTGGGTGGCTTAAAACAGTACACCTGTATTCTCTCACAGTTCTGCAGGCTAGAAGTCTGAGATCAAGATGTCGGCAGGGCCATACGTCTTCTGATGGCTCTAGGGGACGATCCTTTTTTGCCTCTTTCCTGGCTTCCATGGTTGCTGGCAATCCTTGGTGTTTCTTGGCATCCTGTAGTTGCATCGTTCTAGTCTCTGCCTCTGCCATCGCACTGTGCTCGCCCTGCGTTCTGTGTATCTTCACATGGCATTTTCCTGGATATCCGGATTTCCCTCTTCTAATAAGGACACCAGTCTAAGGCCCATCCTAATCCAGTGTGACTTCATCTTAACTTCATTACAACTGCAGAGACCCTAGGGCCAAATAAGGTCACATCCACAGGTTCCTGATGGGCATGCATTTTGCAGGGGGTTGTGGGGTGCTCACAATATTCCACCCAGTACAGATACTGATTTGTATTGCATTGAATCTATAGATTAATCTAGGGAGCACTGATATCTTAATAATACCGAGTTGTCTAATGCCAAGCACAGTCTATCTTTTTCTTTACTTTTCTAGTTTATCTTTGCCATGTTTTATAGTACCCGTACATACAGGTGTTTCACATCTTTTGTTGGGTTTATCCCTAAGAATTTCATATTTTTCGTGCTATTGTGAATTGTATTTTTAAATTTTCAGTTTCTGGTTGTTCATGCTATTATATGTAAATACAATTGGTTTTTGTGTGTTGATGCTATAGCCTGCAGCCTTGTTTAACTCAATATTAATTCCTATATAGCTTTTTTTTAACATTTCATTGGATTTTCTACGTAAGTGATCATTATCTTCTATGAATGTAGTTTTACTTCTTCCTTTCTAATCTGAATGCCTTTTATTTCTTCTTTCTGCCTTATTTCACTGTTGAGTACTGCCCATACATTGTTGAATAGAAATGAAGTAGTCATCCTTGTGTTGGTCTTAGGGAAAAAGCTTCCAGTCTTTTGTTATTAAACATGATGGTAATTATAGGTTTTTGTTGAAACCCTTTATCAAATTGAGAAAAGTGCCTTTTTTTCTTGCTTTGTTGAGAATGTGGAGCAGGAATGGATGTGGATTTTTTCAAATAGTTTCCCCACATCTATTAAAGTGATCATATGAGTTTCTTTTCTGATTTGTTAATATTATAAATTACATTCATTGGTTTTCAAATGGTAAAGCAATCATCCATTCCTCAGATAAACCCGATTTGGTCATGATGCATTATATTTATACATTATGAATATATAAATTGAATACATATATTCAATTTCCTAAAGCTTTCCCTAGAATATTGCATTGATGTTCATGAGGAATATTAGTCCATAGGGTGTTTTTAAAAATAATGTATTTTGCTCATTTAATACCAGGGTAATGCTTTCCTCATAGAGTGATTTGGAAAAGTATTCCCTCCTCTTCAATTTTCCAGGAGATATTGTATAGGATTGGTGTTCCTTCTTCCTTAAATGTTTGGTAGAATTCACCAGAGAAGCTATCTGGGATTGAAGGGTTGTTTTTTTGTTTGTTTGTTTTTTTAGACAAATGTTTTAAACTACAAATTCAATTCCTTTAATAGATATAGAGCCATTCACGTTATCTACTTCTTCTTGAGGGAGCATTGGCAGTTTATATTTCTCAAGATATTTGTCTGTCTAATCTGAATAGTCAAATAGAATAAAGTGGTTCATAATATTTCCTTATTCTTTTTAGTATCTGTGGTGATGTTCTCTCTCTCATTCCTGATACTGGTAATTTGTGCCCTTTCTCTAATTCATTTTTCCCTGTGATCAGTCTGACTAGAGGTTTATCAATTTTATTAATATTTTTAAGAAACCACCTTTTGGTTTTATTGATATTCATTCTCTCTTTCATTTTCTATTGCATTCATTTCTAGTCAGGTCTGTGTAATTTTCTCCATTTCTAATTAAGGTTTTATTTGCCCTGAGAATTTTTTTCCTAGTGTTCCAGGTAGGAGCTGAGGTTACTGATTTGAGACCTTCTTCTTTTCTTATATAGCAATTTAGTGCTATAAAATTTCCCCCAAGGTACTGCTTTAGCAGCATCTTACAAACTTTGGTGAATTGTTATTTTCATTCCATTAAAAATATTTCTAATTCCATTTTTCTCTTTGACTCATCAGGTTATTTAGAAGGTGTTATTTTTTGTCCAAATATTTGTGTATTTTCCAGATATAATATTGTTACTGATTTCTAACTTAATCCCAGCATAGCCAGAGAAAATACTTCACACAACTTAAATGATTTTAAATTTATTGAGACCTGTTTCATGTCCCAGAATGTTGTCTATCATGTCCCATGTGCATTTGAGAAGAATATGTATTCTGCCATTGTGCACAGTGTTTTGAAAGTATAAATCAGGCCAATTTGGGTGATAGTGTTTCTGTGTCTTCTATAACCTTGCCGATTTTCTTTCTACTTGTTTTTTCAATTATTGAAAGAGAACTATTAAAATCTCTAGAAAATTGAGTGTTTTTCTGTTTCCTTTTGCAGTTTTCTTGGTTCTTGCTTCCTGTGTTTTGAAGCTGTATAACTGAATACATGAATGTTTAGGAATTGACTCCTTTTTATTTCAGGAAATTACCTTCTCTATCTCTGATAAAGTTCTTCCATTTAAACTCCACTTTGTTTAGTGTTAATAGAACTATTCCTGCTTCCTTTTGGTTAGGTTGGCATAGTATATATTTCTCCATCTTTACTTTCAACCTGTTTGTGTCTCCATATTTCCAATTACTTTAATGTAGCCAGTATCTAGTTGGGTCTTGCTTTTTAAATCTCATTTGACAGGCTCTGCCTTTCAGTATATTATTTAGACCATTTTCATTTAAGGTGATTATTCATATGGTGCAGCTTAAATCCAGCACCTTGATATTTCTTTTCTATTGTACCGTCTGTTTTAACCCTTCTACCACTTCTTTCTGCCTTCTTTTGGATTAACTGATCACTTTTATTTTTCTTTTTTCTGTCGTCTGTTTAGTATCTATGACTTATTTTGCTATTTTAATGGTTACTTAGGACTTCAAGGATATATTTTAAATGATCACAGTCTGCCTTCAAATGGTAGTATACCATTTCAGGTATAGTATCAGAGCCTCATAATAGTTAACTTATATTTTTTCCCTTCTTCTTTTTGTGTTGTTTTGGTCATGAATTTTATTTTTTAATGCAAAGTAACTGTTATTATTTTTGTTTAAGCAATCAATTATTTTTAAAGGAGATTTAAACAATAACTAAAGCCATATATACTTACTCACTTAGTTAACATTGCGGTGCTTTGTGTAGATCCATATTTCCATCTGGTATCATTTCTTCTGCCTGAAAAATGTCCTTTCACATTAGTGGTAGTGCAGATCGGATGGTGATGCATTCTTTCTGCTTTTGTATGTCTGAAAAATCTTCATCTCACTTTTGTCTTTAAAAATATTTTCAAGGGGCATAAAATTCTAGGTTGGCAGTTTCTTGCTCTCAGCACTTCAAAGGTATTCCTTCACCATCTTTTTGCCTGAGTTATTTCCGGTGATAAATCTGCTATTTTTCTTACATTGTTCCTCTGTAAGTGACATGTCTCTTTTCTCCAGCCACTTTTAAGTATTTCTCTTTAACACTGGTTTTGAGAAATTTAGTTACAGTGGACCAGGTGAGCTCCATGTGGCTCCTGGCCTTTTTGGCCACTGACTTTGGCTTTTCATGGTGAATGACAGGAATAAAAAAGAGCAAGTTCACCAGGCAAGCACCTTTCAGTCCTTTGTTTGCATCGCACTTACTAACATCCACTGGCCAAGGCATGACACATGGGCAGCCCCAGATCAAGGGATGAGGGAGTAAACCCCATCTATCTTGAGTCCATGGCAAGGCTAAGCATAAAGATTATACTCAAATTGTACACCTGTACTGGAAGATGTCCAGTAACTTAATTATATATCGTAGATGTCCCCAGCAGAATGCACTTCATGGAACACATCACAGAAGATTATCATAATTACTAACTTTTGCCACTAGATATTTTCCGCCACTGTGGTTTCCACAGTTAGTCTCATTTCTTAGGAGCACATTCCAGGTCACCTCTTCCAGACTTTTGATGGTAAAACACTATTTAAGATCAAGTTCCCAAAAGCTTGAAAATGTTGGGACCACATCAGACCTGCTCTAATGGTGATGCAGGTGTAAAGAATGAGAAAAGATTAGTTGTTTTTTTTTTTTTGTTATGTTAAGAGAACTTACATGTCATTGTGTTTCAACATGTCATGACAGGGTAGTGAGTACTTCTTTGCCCTTTCATAAAGGAATATTACATATACAGGTAACCCCTTCTTGTTCACTTTTTTGCTCTTTCAAATTACTCTTTGATATGAATGATTTAAGGGCTTGACCCTCAAGATTAAGGAAGCAAAACCAAATAGATTGAGCCTGAAGAAGCTAGCTACACATTTTGAAGGCAGCCAACTGGTATTATGGTTATTTGATGACAGTAATTTTCCACAGATACATATATATGAATAGTAATTAATAACAACATAGCTTCCACTTTCAAATATCTCCTGTAGCTTACATACAGTGCATTTATTGTCTTTCTTACTACCTATTACTACTCTTATTACTCTCCATGAGAAATAGAGGCTCAGAGAAGCCAAATTAATTGCCCACACAG
Organism: Smutsia gigantea; assembly: GCA_032199065.1. Classification (NCBI taxonomy): domain Eukaryota; kingdom Metazoa; phylum Chordata; class Mammalia; order Pholidota; family Manidae; genus Smutsia; species Smutsia gigantea. Next base: position 77,027 of record JAVSCE010007036.1, read on the forward strand.
AGAGACAGGTAGCAAGTGGCAAAATTGGGGTGTAAAGCCAGCTACAACTCAAAGTCTCAGCATAGCTCATTACTCTATGCCTCTTTTGATTCTTGATCTGTCAATTCCCATCCAAGCTTCCTTAAGGGGATCCATTAGGCTCATAAATGACCAATGGGCATATTTGTGTGGGCTAGATTTTTATGGGGAACCTGCAAAATTCTTCTGCAGGACCTTGGGGCCCCTGTTTGAGACTATGAGGCCAGATCTCAGGGGCAGCCTGGAATAGTAGTGGAGTCAGAGGGACTTGGCTGTGCATTCCGGCCTCAGCACTACAGCCAGCGGACCCAGGTCAGCAGATGACCAATCAGCCCACTGTCCTCATCCATGAATGAGGAAATGCTGCCATCTGCCCCATGGTTTCTCTAAGGTTTAGACAATGCAGGTAAAACACAGTTAGAGGCATATAATAAAATAATTCTTGAAGGAAATAATAATGTTGTTATCAACAGACTGCAGCAAAGTGCATTAATGTGAGTTAATGCTTCTTACATATAAAGTTCTTAGAACAGTGCCTAGCAAATTCTAGATGCAATGTAAGTGTTTGTAAAATGTTAAAAATTTACTCTGTACCAATATAAATTTGGTGAAGAATCTCATGCAGATTTTGACTAGGGGCCAAAGGGAATCAGTTGACAGTTTGTGACTGTAATCGCTAAAAAAAGAGGGGCTTCAGAAGATCGTCATCCTTGTGAAATTCAATAAGTACATATGAATAATTGTGCTGCAAAACATAATTCAAGACCAGTAGCATGATACATAAGCAGAATTCCTTCTACAGGGAATCCACACATATACTAGATCGTCATCCTTGTGAAATTCAATAAGTACATATGAATAATTGTGCTGCAAAACAGATAATTCAAGACCAGTAGCATGATACATAAGCAGAATTCCTTCTACAGGGAATCCACACATATACTAAAAAAAAAGCATTATCTGTGATTGCCCCCAAGCTTTTCACACATTTCCAAAGCTTTAAATTGTCTATGACCAATACTAATGAAAATAACCCCTGTTCTTTAAAATCTTTCTCTAAACATCTCTACAGTCATGTAATACTTCATCCATTGTTGTGACCTTTCAAGTTCTCAACAACAGATGGTCAAAATTGAAGCTTATGTCAAACATCAAAAGCATGTAACTCAAACTGTGTGAAAACCAACCCCAGTTCTGTTCATGTGGTATAATTTATGGGGACTTTATTTCTGCTGTGCATCTCATTGTGTGACTCGAGCCAGAGCTGGGCTAACTTCAGGCCCAATAAATTAACAGTGTTAATGTTCAGCTTTTGCTGTTATCATAACAGGACTTTCATTCTGTGTCCTGCTTGGCTTTCATTCTTTCTAATCCAAGAATGATACTGGGGCGGGAGCCCATTTCACAGTATATGTTGGGGGTCTTGGTTTTCTCTCTCTCCCTTGCACCCTCCCTCATGCACATACCTGAGACAGTGTATGGGGAGGAAGGGACCGCATGAGAACTGAAGCACGGAAGAGGGTGCCTCCGAGGGCCGGGGCAGGTGCTATGTGTTCGCAGTAGACAACGATCCCTTCCTTTGTAACTGCTGGCCTCACAGTGGACCTCACAGCACTGGGTCACTGTCACAGGTCTAGCCTTGGCTCATTTTACCCATCTAGTCATCTGTAATTCATGATCTGAGATACCTGAACTAGCAGGGAAGGCGATTCCTTGGATCTTGGTGGCTTTAGGGTACATCTCAGGCATTCTCTTTGTTGGCTGGACATGGAGCTGGGCAGAGGACAGGCGCTGAAGCCTGGGCCTCATTCCTGGGCATCTTCGGCTGTGTTTGGCCAGAGTTGGCTCTTTCCCCTCTCGTCGGATTTAGCTAGTGGCTCTGGGAGCACATGGAGAAGCCGCCTAAATGGTCAACTAGCAAAGCATGCTTTGGGGCTACTGATGGTATTAGAGGATTATCCATGGCGTATGTCAAGTTTTGTTTTATCTTAACAGAATGAAGTCCCTGAGGTGAAGAAGGAGGAGACTCTGTTGGATCTGGACTTTGACCCTTTCAAGCCTGAGGTAGCAGCCTCGGGTTCTGCAGGAGTGACCCACTCACCCATGTCTCAGGTATCAAATGGTCTTTCAGCTGTTTGGGGATGATACTTCATAAACTTTAACAAGCTCAGTAAGGCAACAGATGTATTTCAGGTACCCCGCTTCCTATCAAATGACTACATTTTTTTTTTGGTTGACAGACATTTCCTAATGGGAAGGAAGGGTGGAAAGAGGACCTTACCAGCATTAATCATTAGCTTTCCCTATCCTTAGAGCTGGGTTGCCCATACATTCCCATCCACCAAGGAATCACTCTCTCAGAGTAATTAGTGGTGGTGCCCCCTCTGCACTCAGAAGTGTCTGGGTTTGGATGATAACATTTAATGGCTTCACTAAATAAAGCACTTTCTTTTGGCTTTGGGTTTAATCTTCTTACTGATTTCTCTGCTTTCCTTCTTCACACTTTTTCAAGCTAAGGCATGTTTGCAGTAACCATGAGAATATGCCCCAATAGACAGCTTTTCCCGTTTTGAGAGCTTTGAACTGGGTCATGATGTCCCCCTCTGTTGCCGAAACCTCCCTATGTGATCTTGATTATGGCTTGATGCAGAGCTGGCCTTGCTGAACCAGGCTTATCCTTGCTCATTACTTCCTCACTCATAACGTTTTTCCCAATTCAGTAGGTGTTGCGATAGCATTCCTTATCAGAGGGACACTGGTGGTGGGTGCTTTGATCACCTGTGGAGGATTCCTCTGGCATGTAGTTACTTTGCAATTGTCTGTGCTCATGGAAAGAAGTTAGCTCAAAATGCAGTTTTAAAAAAAAATGGTTCATGTCAGTATTTTTGATGTGGTTGGGGGCCTCATATTTGCATCTGAGCAAATCCAAAGATGCTAGAATATACTTCAAATTAACAAGTGTAGGTATATTGTAAAACCCAAGGTAGAAATTGAGATCAGCTCAATTTTCTGGTCTTGAAACCTTCTTGGTACCTTCCAGGAAAGCACTGGAGAGCAGACAGCTTAATGTGAACATCAGTAAATAAAGCTTCTCCATGCTTGGTTTCAGAATGTGATAGGCTTTCTAAAGCCCTCTCTGTTGTAATATATGACCAGCAAAAATAGGAGATGTCAATAAGGCAGGAAATTAAATAGATCAGACTCTAGCCTTTGGTACTTTGCAAAAAATGGGTCTCTCAGATGAATGTTTCAGAAAGTTGTATTCACAATGCGCATTAGAGCATCAAAAGCCCCGAGAAGTCCTGCAATTCAAAGAGAAAACTGTTTAGTTTTGTTTAGCTTAGAATTTCCCAAATTTGTCCACACAAATTTATTTTAATGAAACATTCTAGCATTCTTTGGAATGGTCTCTAAAACATACTTGGGGAAATACTAACATGGTAATTATCAGCAGGTTTGAGAGTTCTGCCTTGGTGGCCAAGAAAACCAGAAAATGAATGTACATATTATTCAATGTACTTCCTTCTCAGAGCTTTCTCGTTATGTAGACAGCCAGCAGAGTTCAGGGGGGCTTCATGGGACTCTGCCTTACTCTCCAAGACCCATAACTTTAGGGGCAGAAGGAAAGTTTCCCCAGTAGCTGCTGTTGTGATTAGTGGATGAGGTTCCTGCAAATTTGGGTCAGGAGAGAGACCTGTTTTATATTAATTCATGATCAAATTAATCCATAAATCATGAAAGTTGGTGTGGGTTTAGGACTAAAGAATTCTTTCAGAATTAAAAAAAAAATGACCCTGGTTAAATCTTCAAAAGTCTGGATTCTGAAGAAGATGCATCATCACAGTTGGGGCAAGTTGTGTGTGCCCCAGTGTTTGTCCCTCGGTCCAGGGCACACAGCTCTGGCTTCCCGGACGCCCTAGTCGAGTCACCCCCCTGCAGAGTCATCCTGCCATCCAGCTCTAATCCCATCTCCTCTTCTGCTACGAGGGCTGAGGCTGAGAAAACAAAAGGAACAGGTTCTTCTGGCCTTCTCTACCCTTCACTCAAAGGATCTCCCCCTGCCATCGCCTGACCCTGTGTTCTAGATAGATGTTCTTCCTGTAGCAAAGCGTCTCACTTTATGATCTCTGCAGTGTCCACACAAGTAACACATCCCCTCACGACCCTGAGGAGTGATAAACATGACGTTTCCATTGTTGCCTTCCTTTGGAGAAAATGCCCGCACTGTCTGCATTATGCAGGGATGCGGAGTCGCTTGTAGGAGCTGTGATTCTTAAAGGGCTGGGAAGCAAGGAAACATGAACCATCTGGATAATCAGAAAAAACTTATTAGATGCAGGAGGAGTCCATGTGCAAATAACTGGGCTTTCCACAGGGCTTCTTCTATTCGTCACTCAGCAGTTAAGTGCTAAGCCAGAGACCAGCCAGGCTGCACAGAGATGCAGGCCAGCTAGGCCCAGACCAGAGAGGAGGTGGATTGGGTTAGCGGGGCCCATGTTCTGTACATGGAATCCAAGTGAGTCATCTGTAATCCTGTCTGGAAACTGTCGTATCCTTAAGGAGTGCCAGGCTCTCTAATTTGCTGCTCACATTTAGTGATTCAAAACAAGCGCATATACATGCATTCGTTGTAGTCACAAAGACAGGCAGAAAATGATGTGGCTTTAGCAGAAATTCTCAATCACAAAGGAAATAAAAGAGGCTCCCCCACTCTCTCCACACAGTGGAAGTCATTTGAATCATCTGGATTTATTTCCCAGGATCAATAAGCTTTAAAATATGAATGCTGGTAGTAAGTGTGACTCATCCCTGCTCATTGGCATGATTACCTATTAATTGAGTTATGTGTTATCATCTAATTCAACATATTGAAGAACTACTTTTCTGGGGTTCATTTACCATGAGACTGTTCACAAGGCATCCTCTTGAATTTGGTGGGGTCAGAGAGGAGATCGCATTAGCAATGATCAAGGTCTGCATTTCCTTGACGATGCAATGAACTCTAATATGTGGACATCTTTTTGCCTTCATTTTAACTGCATGTGTATGTATGCTAAAAAGTAAGCCCATTCAGTTATAGTTTTCTACTCATACAGCAGAAAGCAGATTGATGGGCTATTTAAATTAATAAAATTATGTAACATTTAAAATCTGATTCTTCTACACTAGCACATTTCAGTTACCCGCTAGCCTCATGCCACTGGTCAGTGGCTGCCATACTGGACGGTACATCTATTGGACATTGTCATCACCAAAGAAAGTTCTATGAAACAGTGCTGTACCTAATATTTCAAAAATGTTTATGGTTTTATTTGAAGAATGCAGCTCAGTATTTTTTATGTGCTTGGGATTTGTATGCTAACTGTATTTTTGTTTTTTTTGCCTTCAGACATTGCCCTGGGACCTATGGACGGTAAGAGTACTAAGAACTCTGTATCTGTAACATATCTGGATCCCTAGAGACTTGGCAACCTTGTTATATTTTATTTAATCTGTGATGGAAAGAAGACGCAGACATTTTTAATGATAATGTAGCCCTCTGGAGCATCGTCAGCTCCCTGATGGCTCCAGGCATAACCTACACCTGGGAACAGTGGTGAGAAAAAGTGTGTCAGTGTGTCAGACTCCTGGGTGCACAAGAATTTCATGTCGGGTGCCGTTATGCTTTGTCCTGTGATACTGGTGGTTACCGGAAGTGTTGCAGTGAAGGACATCCACACTTGTTATTGCTTTTAAATAGGATATAAGAAAAGTATAGATGAGAAGTTGTACTGCACAGACTTCTCTGCACAGGGAACCATTTTCTCATTATTGTTTTCAGAAACACTCAGTCAATAAGAACTTGAGCTTTAGAAGCAGACAGTCTGGATTTGAGTCCAGACTCTACTTCTTATATATCAGTATGACTTGAGCAATCTATAAAACTCTTTCAGCCTCAGGTTTTCTCATCTATAAAATGAGAGTAATGACATTTACCTCAGAGGGTTGTGGGAGGATGGAGTAGATAGTGTTTGAAGAGTAGTTAGCCCAATGTCTCATACATATCAGTAAAAGGTAGCTATTAGTACCAATGCTATGTATTCAACTAATCCAAAGTTCAAGGATGAGTACTTCCAGAATTGAGAGTGGGAAAAAGACACAAACAGAGCTTTATGGTGATAGCACCTATGCTGTGAAATTAGGAGATTGAGCACACCGATGTAGAGCCTCACATCCCTGGGGGTAGGTCCCTTGTCTACCCTATCTTTAAAAAGCCCTGATTCTGTGGTCTTAAGAACTCGAGTTTCTTGTTCTCTTCTTCTTTGGTGAGAAGCACAGGGAAGTTGGGTAGACTGAGCTATTCCCGAGCCTAGTCTGCTGAAGTGACGTTGCCACTTTCTTCCCTTAAAACAGAAAGCTAGCTGCCCTTTCCTTTCCACAGGACCAGGTTCACAGCCCTGCACTACATAGCATCCTTGAAGCATTACAGAAAGCTCTCAAGAGAAGAGCTAGAAAATGTTCGTTGAAAACACCTTTTGAAATGAGCTGGTTGTACTTGTACATTCACAAAAAGGGGTGCAGGCATTGATATTCAGGACATTTGAATTCTAGCCTCGACTGTGTGTGAAGTTTCTTGGATAGTAAAAGGGAAATGCTCATGTTTTATTACTGCAATATTTCATGTCTTTAGTTGGAGCTCTAATACATTTTCCCTCCATAACTGGGAAGGGCATGGTGAGGGGGACGGTATCATACAGAAGGAGCATTGACTGTTCCATAAGACAGACCTCCCAGGAATGGTGACAGTAACAAGGTTGCAAAGCAGTAACTCCCTGGATGCAGTTGCTCCATTTCTTGATCCCCTCAGCCTCCCAGTGTTGTTTCTTTGTCTGCCATTAAAGCTGCTAGTTGTGGGGAGAACGTGAGGAGAATCCTCCAGGCAACCAGAGCGGTTAACATCAGATCTCCCTACCCCCAAGTCCACCTCCAAGGCAGCCGCTGTGCTGGATGGGTTTGGGGAAGATGTTATTCCAATACTCTGTCAGAGCAATGATACTGTGCAATATTGTGGCTGCTAGTACCTGATCTGATTCTGGCGTCCTCAAGCTCACTTACTCACTTGAAGCTTTGCATATCAGGGTCCGCTAAAGCAGATGTCATGCAACAGCCATAAAGCTCTTTGTTGATACCAGAAAGCGAAAGAGGCTGTCTTCATGCTTCAACTGTGTAGTCTTCAATATTGGGAAAAAAATCATTGCTATCATAAAACCAGTTGTAAAATTTCGTCTCAAACACTAAAAGTTATAGATTTCAGGAGAGTGTTGACTCTGGATGACATGGGATTTTGGTGTGCTAGGGAATTTTTTCTTGCCTTATGATTATGATTATTATTTTTTTTTACTCATACAGACAAGCACTGATTTGGTACAGCCGGTAGGTAAATATCCAGAAAATTCTGGACTTTTTTGTATTTAATATGCATTATATACATGTATGTTCTCTAGAATGAGCTTCCCTTTTTTCATAGCATTGCTTGTCATAGATTTAACCTTAGGCCATTTAATTTAAATACTCTCTAGTTTTAACTGGTGCTACCTTACTGAAGAGCTTTGTGTTTCTCATCAAATCTTACCATATCTATTTCATCTTATGTTTTTTTTTTCTTTGCTATTCTGCATACTTTAAAGACTGATCCTTCAAAAAGTCTTTCCCTGTGTAACCTGATCATGGAGGAAACTCCAGACAGTGGGTTGGCCGAAGACATTCAAAGATCTCAAATTGACCTAGGTGCATTTATTTGGGGCGCTGATACTAGTACAGAGAGTGCCAGCCAGGAAGTCATCCGAGATGGGTCTCAGGAAGACTCTTCATGTCCCTCTGAAGCAGAGCAAGACATGGGATTATCCACTGGCGTGCCTCCTTCTGCGGACTGGCACACTGCGGGCGAACAGGGTGAGCGTGCCCTGGGGCCGGCCCCGCCATGTGGAGACGCAGAGCTGTCCGCAAAGCCTGTGCCTGAGGCCGAATGTGCCATTGCTGCTTGTATAGAGGTGGGGCAGCCTTTTGATTTGTCCGACTCAGAGATGCCAGCCATGGAAACTGGTGCCCTGGGCAAAGAAAGCCAAGAAGACACTACAGATTCAGAAGAAGAGAAAGAGAAACAGAAGATAGAAGATTGTGTGGGGGCAGGTGTGGAGACCTGTGAAAAGGTAGACACTGGAGCTACTGATAGCAAGGTACTAGAAGGTACAGAGAAATTTGAAGAGGAAGCATATGAAAGCAGAGGGAACAGTGTAGTAGATCATCTTAAGACAACAGGAAAGCAAGGCCAAGAAACCTTAAACATCAATAAAGAGGAGACAAGGGAAGATCTAAGAGCTAGGCGTAACAGAAGTGTAAAGACCAATGGAAAGCATCTTGACAAAACTGGCATATGGGAGAAAGATACAGGAAGAGTAGATATGGCAGATGGATTTAGTGACAGAGACCAAGAGCTAGATGAGGGGATTCAAGTAGTAATAACCAGCTGTGGAAGTATGCAGGGCTGTGGAACCAAACCTGCCAATGACACAGACAGTTTGACTCTGTCCCTCCAGACTGCCTCTGTGTCCAGTACTGAAGATGGCAGCCTGGAGGGATGGGGTTTAGGTAAAGAAGACGTAAAGAAAAACTTAACAGACCCCCTTAATCATGGTAGATTGCATCATGCAGCACAGGGCTGTGCAGATACTGAAGGGATTCAGTGTGAGACTGTGTTATGTGCTCCTGGAGTTGACAGGGATGAAAGTCAGGCTCTTGTTCTATCAATAAAACATGAAGTAGCAGCTCAGTTTAGGACAGATCTTAATTATCCTTTGGAAACAAATGCCAGCAGAAGAGATTGGTGTTTGTGTAGGGCAGAAGATGCACTGATAGAGGGGTCTGGAAGTACAGTGACTGGGAACTGTAGATACATCATTGACTTGCCAAGAATTGTAGAAACAGACTCTTGGGGAACCAATCCAGGTCAAATCTGGCAGCCTAGCTTGGATTCAGCAGTGAATAATATGGATATATTGGAGTTCTCTGGTGTACCAGATGGCCAAGCAATTGGATTTACCAATTGGTTTGATTCTATTAATCACTGGCCTCTCAAAGATGTGGGAGGCTTGGATAATTGTGGAGAATATTTAGATATAGTTGAAGGCAAGAAAGGTCCGGAGGTAGACTCATTAGCAGACGCATGTGAGGAACAAACCATTGCTAACTATTGGAAACAAAGCGAAGAGGTAGCTAGACCTTTGATTCTGGGAACCGGAAGTTCTGCTAGTCCCCAAGACAATGACATCAACAGCTCAGATTTATCTGAAGATGAAATTGCTAACCAGAGATATGGATGGTTGTACCAAGAAATAGAGCCTGATAAAGAAGAGGTACTTACCCCAGTATGTAGTATAGACTAGCCAAAGACTTCTGTAGGTTCTGATTTTCCTAATGTTTCCCACCTACGTCATCACTGTCTTCTCTGAGGCTTGCCTCATCTCCTTAACATATGTGCAAACCAAACACAAATAGGTTGACAAAAAACAGAAAGATTATATAGGGAACTAACGGGAATCTATTTTACCATTCCATTTACCATGTTTATTCTCTCTGCATTTATTTTTGTTGCTCAAGCACTAAAAACCCATGCAACAGACTCATTTACTGCTCTCAAAGTGGTTCCACCCCAATAAGAACACAAGAAATGTTTCCCCCAGTCCCCCTGAAACTAAACTGTCATAATAGGTGCTCATCAAAATGATGTATTACAGAGATACTGGAAATACTTCTAGATTCTGTCAATGGCCTGAGAAGAAGCTAGTCAACCGCTTGTGGCTTTTCACTGGAATCATCCTTACTGAGAAACCCTTTACTGAGAAAATGGGCTTTGGTTAGCACTGGACCACACACCAGCAATGGTTGTGAGAGTAATCTTTCTTTTTTGTCAGCCTATTAAAATAATATAGTATGGCCTCTTTCTTTTCCTAAACATGCATGGCATCCTTTTGATTATTTTTAAATTTGTGGTGATTTTTTTTCCCAATTCGTCTAATAGACATTTACTGATCCTATACAAGTGATAAAAGAAAAATAACATACTTTGATTTCCATTTCTGTTTAGGCTTCTGGGGGTTCATTTAATGGATTCACCCAGGTAAGAAATTGATTTGCTGACACGATCTATCTGTTGAGAATCTGTTTAAAATATAGACCTCTGTGTCACTGAAATAGCATAGTGTTTAAGCATGTCAGCATGAAACGTGACCCCAGTACTTACAAATCCCATCATGGAAACAGTAACAGAAGCAACAGTGTAGGTTTGTTATGAAGATTAAATGAGATGTGAGTGCAGACCATGTCACGCAGCAGCCTAGTGCATAGTAAGGGCTCCATGACTATAGTCAGCTATCAGTATCGTTAGCTATACCAAGGAATTCTGCTGATTCTTCTCCTAGAAATTAGAAGTTGTCCTGATAGGAGAGATCCACTAGATTCAGCTGTTGGAAAGAGGAGCTAGAACCATTTTGAATGAATGAGATGGGTCTTTAAAAAATACAAGAGATTTTTAGGAGTCTCTTTCTAAAGATTCGCATAAAAGCCATACTACATAGAACCTGATACCTACACAGTGGTTCTTTAGAAAGGAACTGTTTGAAATCAGAAACCATAGATTGGCTCTGTCCAATATGCAGTATTTCCCTTGGGAGCTTATGGGAGAGAAGCCACGAAAGGGACTGTCCATGCTCTGATATGTCCCAACAGGCGGACAGTTGAAACCCATGTACAAGGCAGGCCACATGGCTGTCCAGTTTGTGAAATAAGTTCTGAAAACTTCTTTGAGAGACTGCACACAGAGGCTTGTCTGTGATGAATGCCTTGTCTCTGAAAATCAAACATGAACAGTGTCAAATTTTAATATTTAGAACTTTTCTATTTGAAATTTTGATTATCTTCCCCCATGTTACCTTTAAAAAATAAACCCCACACATGCCCACATCCACATACGGATACACATAAACCCAGTGAGGGCCGATAATGCATCCCTTCCATCTGCATAAAGCGCTTTGGAAAAGTCAGGTAATAAGAATTATGATTCATTTCTCATTTTGTAGAATTTTGTGTTTTATCAATTATAAATATACATAATTGAAAGAGTAACAAAGTGTTGTAAGAGTTTCTATTTAAGCAGTTCAGACCACCCCACACCCCCTCCATTTCCTGTTTCTCAGCAGTAAATACTTTCACTCCTTTTAACAGACTCTTTGATTTCACCCCCATGTGTGTGCATGACTTCTTATCACACTGCCTCTGGATTTCTAAACATTATCTGTTGACTCATTTCTCTGTAAGGTGAGGACTTGGAGCGCTTTCAAACTCCTATGCTCGCAGCACAGCCCTCTCTTTGGCTTCCAGCCTTTCCTCTGGTAGAGTTCCAACACAGCCACCCAGCCAGTCTGTGACGGGACTATAGTGATGCTGTGAATGCAATCAGTGTCCAAGTCAGGGAGTTTACATTAACTTTCATGCCAACTTTTTCTTCTCCTTTGAGGGAATAATTGTAGGGTCTTGTGTGTTTGCTGGTTGATAGGTTTGCTTAGTTTTTTAGGAACTAATCACTAATTCAGCCCCATACTGTGTAGTTATACAAATATCCCCTCATTTTGTTAGAAAACATTAAATATTCTGTCAGTTTCATCTTGAGGAACCTGCCTGACTATCCTCGTGGGCTGGCCGGTCTGACAGGTGCTCTGTGACAATGGCTTCTGGCGGTTTCTACGGGCTCTCCGGTATCTACCCTGGGAATTGCCTTCTCCTCTCTCATGTCAGTCCACTCTTTTCTGGACACAGATCTTCCTTTTATGTGGTTTAATACCACACATTAAAACACATCCTCATGCACAAATTAAAGCCCATGTACCAGTAACTTCCTAGGAAGTGTGTGACAAATATCTATTGGTGACCTTATGCATCTGAGAATGTCTTTATCTGGGGACATAATGGACACAGTGAAAGCTGCAGAATATTTTCCCTTTGACTTTTGAAGCCTTTACTTCACTCATTTCTACCTCCTAGTGCTGTTACTGAGAAACTGTCATTTTTGATTCATGGTACTTTGAATCAAACCTCTCTCTCTCTCTCTCTCTCTCTCTCTCTGCTTCTTTATATACCCCTTTTTCTCTTTCTCTCTGGAAGTTTGTAGAAGGTTCTTTTTACCCTTGTGTTTCTGAAATTTGACAACACTGTCCTATGGCCTGAGGTTTATTTTCATACATTGGGCTAAGCCTTTTTAATCTAAAAATTGTTGTTTCAGTTTGATGGAACTTTTTTTCAGTTGACTGATGGGTTCTCTTTCATTTTCTTTGTTCTTTCATTTCGTAACGCCTCTCTTTCACATGTTGGCTTTGTGAGTCAGTCTCCTAATTATATTTTTTTCTTAGTTTTTTCCTTTCTTCTGTCATCTTTCTCTGCTTTCCAACTCTTCTAACAGATTTTTCACATCTGTGCTGTACTTTTAATTTCCAAGAGCTGTTTTAGTTCACTGAATATTTGTTTTTAATAGTATCTCTTCTTATAGATCATGAACATAATGTCTCCCATTACATATCCAAAGGTATTAATAATGATCATTCTTGAAGGTTTTTTTTTCCCCTGGCAGAGTCTTTGTTTCTGTCATTGCTTTTTCTTTTTTTAACTGTTTGGTTTCTCTCTTTAATATTTGAGAATTTTCCCACCTGTCTGGTGAACTGGGGTGTCTACTCCTGTTATAGAATGGGACACTAAAGTGACAGGCCACTCATGCAGACAGGTAGAGCTCCTTGAGCCTGGGAATTGTCTAGGCTTTTCTGGCTTCTCTTTCCTGTGAGGGGCCAGTGATATTGGATTCTTGAGGCATATTTTTATTTCCTTGAGCTGGTAATACTTCCCTGGGAAGACGGTTCTTGTCTCCTGTCTGGGGGTACAAGCCGGCCATCCAGTGTAATGGCAGGTCAGTGGGGCCAGAGAGACAAGGGCCCATGTTCTCAATACTTTAATGTAAATGCTCACTTAATCCTGCTATTTTCCTAGTATGCCTATGCATCCCCCAATCGAGAGACCATCTGTTTCAGCGTCTGTGGAAATAATCTCAATCTTGTGCAGCGGTTATGGGATATTGCTTAGTTTTCAGATGCGGGTATCTTTTTAAAAGACTTCCAGCCACCTCCCCTGTCTTCAGCACCACCCTAACTTCCATTTCCATTCTCCTTGTGTTTCTAAGTCTTAATGTATTGGGGGCTCTGAGTAATAAATTGGGTTGCTTTTTGGTATTTCTTACAACACCTTAGGATAAAGATTGTTTTGAAACTACCAAGTTATTTATTGTTCATTCCTCTGCTTTTTAATTTCAAAATTGTTGCTATTATCTTTCTTCCCATTCTTTCTACACCTATGGATTTATGCCTTTAATAAATTTGCTTTATACAATTCCCTTTATTGTGGTTTAGTTTGCTTTCCAGAGGTAACACAGGTAATTGCCTTCATCTACCATCTTGAACAAAACATCACTGGTTTATCTGCTCTGTTGGGAGCCCCTCAGACCAAATTCTGTAGGTACTTTTGTTTTCTTGAATTATTCAGATTACCCCAGAAAGACTTTTCTGGTCTCTGGAGGACATAAGCCTGGCTCCTGGTATAATGAGAGATGAATATTCTCAGATATCACTATTTCCTTAAATTTCCTCCAGCTTGATTTTTTTAGGTCAATGAACATATTGTATACAGTTTTTAAGTTATGGCTTATGAGTAACTCATAGAAGTCATTCTTAGCTGGTATAGTAAGATTGAGTTTCCAGGATTCACAAAGTTTACATTTGTAGCTGAGAGCCATGAAATTCTAATTCAGTATAAACCTCCAGAAGAGAAGCTGTGCATCAAAGATGCCCCTGTGGACACTGCCCTTTATTTAAGGTCTCTTACCACATCTCTGTATTATGCTAGGTCAGATTTATCTGGAGAATAACTACTGTTAAAAATTACTTTTGCATATTTTACTCTTCTGATTTTAAATAAAAGGAGACTTTCTAAAACTTCGTAATGCATTTGTTGGTACAATTGATGAGAGGTAATTTAAATGATATCTTTGTTGCTGTTTAGCAAATTAACTGGAACCTTAATTTTTAACCTTGTTTTTTCTCCCTTAATTTTCAGCCGCAGGACACTTCACTATTCACAGTGCAGACAGACCAGAGTGTGATCTCTAACTTGGTAAGTTCATTTTGGAGTGTGCCTTGGGGAAGGTGTTGGTCACTGCTGCCCGTTCCGAAGTTGATCATTCCAGGTCATCTAGAGTTTGAATATCTAGAATGTGGTTTCTGCAATCCCTTGTCTTCTAGAAAATAGGAAGGGAAGCTTCTGAACATTCGTGCTGTGACTTTGAATTTGGTTGCTTCTGTTTATAGAGGCGAAAACGAAAGTCCCCAAATCATGGGCTTCAGTGACACAGTAAATCCACCTAGGACTTGCCTGTTTCCGCCTGGCTCTAACTTAGGCTATAGGATTGAAAGTGAACTTGTCTCAAGAATTGATGCTTCAAAATAGGCCTGGCTTTTCCTTGAGCCTGAAGCTACTTCACTTCTCATCTCGTCTTTTCATTTTGTGAGTTGGAGAAAGAAGTAATGCATAGCAGAGGTGGGGTTCCTACTTTTCTTTCAAGTGCCCTGAGCTAGGGAGTGAGTAGGAAGCAGCAAGAGTTACTCTTGGTGTTCAAGGAGATTCTTTCAAGACCACTGTTGCACTTACCATGAGAAACCTTTCCAGCAGTGGCGTGCTAGAAAAGTGGAATGAAGAGACCTTGAGGGATATTGTGGTGAGCTTGTCAGTGTGGTAAACGATGCAGGATTTGGCCTCTTTCAGGGTTCACAAGGGTTATTTGTAGCTTAATGGTTTTCCCATTGGAATGGTGTATAATTATCCCAGCTCCTGGCCTTCACACTGGAAGCTTAGAATTGGATTTAAGTAGAATGAATTTTTCTTTCAGATGATTTTACTTTTAAGGAAGGAATTCTGTTGTGAGAAGTCTGTCTTAAAGGTTAATTGGTATTTTTCAAGGCCAGGCATGTCTCTAGTACCTTGTCCATAGATTGTCGGACTTTTGCTTTGTGGATAATCAAGTGAAAGGCAGAGTCTTTTGTAGCCTGCAAATAAATATTTAAATGTTTAAAATATAAATTAGATTGGTGTTAATGATGGAGGCAGAGACACTCATGTTTCATGCTCATTGGTGATTTTCAGCCTGGGAGCTAGAGGATGAGATTTTTAATTATCAATTGTGAATGGGTTAAGAAAAATGGAGAAATGCTGGTATAAAAGGAAAAGCAATGGGTCATAATTAAACTCATGCCTATTACTTTGGTGCACAAGTCTAGGCATAGACTTCAGTGGTGTTTCAGTGTCTTTGAACCCCCCTGCCACCCCACCCTGCCTGCAGCCGGTTCTAAGGAGCTGCCACTGCGGGCCCTTCCCGCTCTTGCTGAGTGTTCTCTGAAGCAGGCACCTTGTGCTTCCTTTCCATTGGGGAACTTAGTTTGGCCAAGCCCAGCATTGCAAATGTGGCTAACATTGGCTCTGCCCTGTGAGGAACTAGGAAATCACGGTGAACCTACATCTCTTACTGAGTTGTGATTATAAAGGATCTTCCCCAGTGCAGGACCATTTCCCAACATTTGGTCTATTGACTGATCTGAGCTAGGTGGAGGTTGGTTGGTAGTCAACCGCACATCTCTGCAGCCTACATCTTGCGGCCTTGCAGGACATCCCTTGAACAAATCCCTGTTGAATCTGCAAACCTTGCTCAAGGCTCAGAGTTGCCCCCATAGCCCTTTGCAGTTCTCACTAAATGAGTTCTACCAAGTTTGCAGAAAAGCAGGACTGTTAAGCAAACGCCATACAGGGATGTGACGAGACTCATAATTCCACTGTCTTAACCCAACTCCTCTTCCTCTGCATTGACCAACATTCCATCTTTACCCAGAGGACATTGAAAAATGTGCGCTGAGACTACACTACTCATTTTGTTCTAAAGTAAGAATTCCATTTCTGAGTCTCAGAGTTAAAGCATTGTGGCATCGTGCTGCCACCGGTAAATATAGAGTGTACCTCTCCTCCGAATGCGTAATGATCACTACCCCAGCAAATTACAGCGACTCATTACCAGGGCTTCTAAATGGTTATGGCATGGTATCAACCCCTTTGCAATGTTTGTCAAGGGAGGCATCTCGTAGAAAAAAAGTTGAAGCAGGGCATATCCTAACAGGACCATGTTTGAGCTTTTCATGAGATGTTATTTGCAATTTACCTTTGTTTTTCTTGCTATTTTGACAAAATATTTACAATTTTACATTGTCTTAGAAGAAATAGAGCTGACGTGTACTTCCATATGTGAGTCGCTGATTTTAGGTACAGTCAAGCTATGATGTTTCATCCTTACTCATCATTCAGTGAGTTATATTTGTCCTCCTAGAATTTGAGTTGTTAAGGTGCAATGCTATATTATAATATAATAATGTGATACTATAATCTAGCAAAAAATGTTGTGACTGGTGGGAATATAACCAATCCTACCTCCTCTTCATGCCATGCTTCTGTGCCTTGTCTGATGTCAGCAGGCAAATGCACTTTGGTTCACTTATGAAATCACCGTACTTATTCTCGCCTTATGTAAAACTTCAAAATTTCTTCAGACTTCCAAGAAACCCAGACTCTGATGCCAATATTTCTTCATTTTAAATTCTCTTTATATTGGGTTTTTTTCCCTTTAATGGACAATGATGTATTTACTTGAATGATAATTTGAAACATCTCTTGTTTCCTCATCTGGCTTCAGACCTCCCCCATCACATGGACTCAGCTCACAGGGGTGGAGGTGGTGATGTGCCATCTGCATATGGATTTCTTGGTGCTTTGCCAAGCTACCCTTCCGGTCCCTGTTGTGTAGGTCATTGATACCATCCTCTCATAGCAAATAATCTTGACATCCAAAACGGTCAGCTCATACCCTGAGAGCTGATAGTAACTCCTTACTGCTTTGAAAACTTGTTTCAGTACAGGTAATTCTTTTTGAACAATAAGAGTGAAATCTTTTCCCAAAAAGAGCTCTCGATACTATATTCAAGTAATTTTTCTCTCATTCTTTCTTAAAATATGTCAGATCACCCCTTAAATATCATAAAAGCCCATAAAAATATCAAAGTGTCTTTCATCTTATTATATCCTTTGGAGAGAAGGGCAGTGTGAACATGCATGTGTTGCAATGGAGGATTTGGTGGGTTAAAAGACAAATACTGTATACTTATTCAATACTAGGCTATCACTTGTCATTTTCTGTAATCTCACCATAACTTCTGCATTTCTTCCCATGGAACTTGTGTGCACCAGCCTCACTGGACAAACAGGAGAACTAAAGGTGGCTTGTGATTGAGTTAAGGTGGGAGTATGACAGAAGTTACTGATTCCTCCAATCAATGTATTTATTGGAGAGGCCTTACTCCTCTAGGAAAACACTTTTAAAATTTCTTACAGTTTCAGTGTGCTGGTGGAAAAGAGCTTAACATGCCCTCTAATGGTCATCCGCTTCGTGAAATAATCCTACTGAACACCTAGGCCTACTTAAATTAATCTGTTTAAGTTTAACCTACTTAAATTGAAAAAGAGGGTACTTTTCAGTAGCCGTGGTAATATGCATTGGCTATAGTGTTTTTAATGGCTTGGAGTGTTTTTAATTTATTTAATGTTGCTAATTTTAAAACTACGAATGTCTGGAGCTAAGAGATTCCAGAGGCTTGATTCAGCACATAATTGGAATCCAGAGGATGTCTGTGTGCAGAGGTGACAGAGGGATGAAAGACCTCACTCTTGTCCGCATAATTACAAGAGTCTAACTGGTACCACAGAGGATACTGCCCTGTGATTCCTTAAAGAATTAGTTTATTATATGGAAAAAAAAATGATTGCTAAGGATTTTGTTGGAGAGAGGCGGAACGGGGGTGAACAGGAGTGTGCAAGGTGGTGAGTACCTGTGATGTGGGGGCTACTTGTCAGGTGGCTGGGTCTGCTCCTCCCAGCCGGGGCCATGACGCAGTAGCTTCATAGTGACCTATGCGTGCAGCTTAATGCGTTTTGGTCTGAATATTGGGATGACCCCTCGAGGTTTTGGTGTGGTACGTATCAACAGAGCTGGGAGGTCCCAGAACTGTGTGCCCTGTGCTCCTTCCAGCTGGGAAAGCTGGGAGCTTCTAGGACCTCCTCTCTGCCAAAGGGCAGGAAGGACCACTTTGGGGTCTCTTATAGATGTCATAAGAAATGAGTAATGAAAATGTTGCAAGTCACTACAATGAGTGGCCAAAACGGTAAGTGTGCCCTAACTTCAAGGGAAATGACAGTGTTTGGGGATGGTACAGAGAAGCTCCCTTAGAGTCTGTTCCTAGACCTTTCGTCCTGGAAAGGCTCATGAGGCCCCACGTGGGCTTCCCTGCCAGCACAGACTTGGTGAAATTCGTTGCATGTAGGAGGATGAAGAGAATCTTAATCGTCCAGTATTCTGTGGTGTTACCTTTTCACGTGTTGACTCTTTTTCCTTTAACTCCCAAACAAACAATCCAAGGCTGAGTCTGAACAGGCGCCCCCCACAGAGCCGACAGCCGAGGAGCCCCCTGCCGCCGTGGCCCCTGCCGTGGGGCCGGACTCTGGACCGGACGCCGGCGCCGAGCAGCCAGCGGAGGGGGCCGTGGTGAGCGCCGCCCCTGCCCCCTCCTCCTGCCTCCCCTGCCGCAGCCGTGCCCGCCCCTGACCCCATCCGGGCCCCTCGGGCCGCTCCCGCCCTCACATACCCTTTGGTCCTGATGACGGTGAAACTCCATTTTCTTTTATTTTTTTAAAAAAGAAGATATCCAGTTACCTGATCTTATCATTAGGATATAGAGAAAACTTTTCGTTTGGCACAGGCTTGGTTCTCAGAAAAGGGTGCCTTGACACTCCTGATACCCTCCCGTTCGTGGTCGGTAGGATGACCAGTCTTGTGAATGCTTCCCGCTTCCCGAGGCGGCTGGACTTGTGCCTTCAGTGGGGGCCCAACCTGCAGGGCAGAAACAGGATAATAATCATGTTGGTTGCGTCCACGTATTGATTTCTTACAATATTAGTTTTGATTTCTAACAATATTTACGTTAGTTAAGGCCCAGTTAGGGATTAAATCACATATTAAAAATCCTATGTGTAGGTCTCCTAACCATTTGCTCAAGATCAGGTCTGGTGCTGGCTTTTAATGAGAGCGACCTCAAGGATGTAGGGTGTGCAAGAGTGGAGACCCATCTGTCTGCCTGGAAACCTGTTCTTACCCTCCCTGCAGCCGTACCTGGATAGTGTAACACTCACGAAAACATAGAATAATACCAAGGAAAGTGTATTTCAAAATGCCTGTGGAGAGTAAGAGAGTTTATTTATGAAATGCAGTTAAAATGTCTCCCAAGAATTTCAGAGTACCATTTACTACAGGCTTCCTAGAAACTGTACCAATCTCCCCATTCCCAAAAATAACATTGCCTACCTAGATTAGATGACTAGAGAAATAAAAGTTGTATTTCTTGCTGTTGTTGCCTTAGGTTATTTTACTGGAAAAAGGGGAGGTCATCTGTCACATCTGTAGTTTATTTATAGAATAGGAAAATAAATAATAGGGCATGATAGTGATGGGAATTACAGATTAAGAATAACTCAAGAAAAATGATCATGTTTTCCACTTAAAGATACCGAGTTGGACCAAGTCCTGTAGGGAAAACAAGAAACGTGTGCCACTAGATTGAATCCCTCCTAGAGGAGCCGCTTGCACAGGCTTTCCACACCTGTGGGTGCTGCGGTTCCATGCCCCACTGTCCGGGATCTTTCTTCCTGTGACTCACAGATTGACGGGTGATCGCAACTCACTACAGATGGGGCATGTTCGTCTGGTGTCAGATTGTGACCTGTCCACCCAACCTAGCTTTAAGATTATTTAAATAACAAAGGAGGGGAGAGATACAGTTGAATCTTTGACTCCTATTGTAAATGAAGAAAAGAATTGGTTTCAGAAAGAATATGAATAATGCCAGGGAGTTAGAAAGATCAGGTTCCGACATTGACTTAGACATTGCTTCAGTTCTGAAAAGTTCTCATTAAATTTCTGTTCTGGATAGCAGCCCAGACTTCCTTTCCACCGGCGCCTTTAAGCCACTTGATTTCACGTAAGGCTTACAGTCACACTGCCTATGGTTTTGAGCAGGGGCTTCCGTGTTGTGCAGGAGATTGGAGAGGGAAATAGACAAGCTAGCGTGTTAAATTCAGCCTCTACTGTTGATTCTCCAGGATCCCCTCTCACAGGGCCATGACTACATGCCTCTCACACCCATTTTTATTTTAACAAACTTACATAAATAGGTTTTTGTTTTTTCAGAACCCAAGGTGGTTCACGATCCCAGTGAACGATGTTAGCTGCCGATTACCAAGCACCTACTGTGTTGTGCCTGCTATATATCTAAAGATTTAGGAAAGATTTATAATCTTTTAACTCAAAGGTGGTTTTAAAAATATTCAACCAACTGTGAGGCACAAACATCAACCATTACTAAAACCAGCTTCCCTGGTGTTGGGTAAGGAGATATTTGGAAGAATTCTTCACTCTGAAAATACCTGTCTCCTAAAGCTTGTAAGTAAACCTTAGAGAATTTTAAAAAATTGAGATTCCTTGTGAAACATCAGGCAATTTGGAGAGTGTTATGAAGGAGGCAGGCGCCTGCGGAGACCCGGGGTGATGTAGGGACAGCAGAAACAGCCTGCCTGTGAGCTACACTCTCCAAGGAGAGAAAGTCAAGCAGTTCACTTCTCCATCCTCGTATGGACTGAAAAATAAGGGTAAGAGAGGGCAGTTACAGCAGTGCAGTTGGCCTACTGCCCATCAGAAGTGGCTACCTTCCATGTTCTTAAAATCGCCACAACTGGGTGAAGTTAGCTCTTCCCCATGTTGTCTCTTCTACTAAAGAAAATAACATTGTACAGAATATGCTTTGTTCTTTAATATAAATGTATGACTTCTTTGTCCTAGTCATAATAATCAAAGGTAAATATTAGGATTTGTTTGTTTTTTTAAAGAAAGGTCTCTCATGTTGCTAGATATGTGATATTTAGTTGTGAAGACATAAAGATCCACCTTGTGTCTTGAGCATTAATTAACAGGCTGGCTGTGGCCGTCCTCGGTCAGGACTGGGTTGACATGACCTTTTGAGGCCATCCTTTCTGCTGCCAAAATGTCACCACACAGTTATTATTTTGAGTGTTGACAGAATGCATTTCATAAGAGGTGAAGTTTGCAGTGGTTTTGTTAAAAAAAAAAAAAGAGGCAAACGTAATTTCAACAACAGGAAATTTTAGCGGTGGTTCACAATGAAACCCGGGGCTTTCCAGAAAAGTTTAATTATTACATTATTGTTTGTTGTTTTATTCCCCTCATAGCTAATATTGTCTTTAGTTTTTCCATACAACACCAAATTTTACCAGTATTTCTGCAGATGCACTTTAAAAAACAACATTTGCTACTTTTTCAGTAACATGGAAACCCATGTTATATAAGTAATAAAAGTTTTCTTTGGGAGAAAAAAAGATCAATATTTGTTTCAGATGTATATCAGGGAATTAGGTTAAAAAAGCAGATAATGATTTTTATTCACATTTATTCCATTTTCTTGCAGAGAATCCCCTTCTAATTTTCTCTAAATTTCTGCTAGCTCTTCTATTTTGCTCAAATAATGTAAAATGAACCAATTGCCTTTTTTTGTCTACTATTTTTAAAGAAATAATACACTGTAACTAAATATAGGGTAAGCATTTCCAAAACATACTGGGGAAAACACCAAGGTCAGGATGTTTATAGAACTGGTGGAGAATCCTGAAGTATGATCATTGACCCATTATTTTGGGTATGACTTTTGCTTTTGCTGTGTTTTTCAAAAATCGTGCCAACCTAAGTTGACTTACCAAAAGCAATTTAAACCAACATATTTATTAGCCATACTACAGTCTAGCAACTTCATCTTGCTGGAATATTTCTATCCACTTGAATAGAATGCACATGCTAGTTGTCTCCTTCATTCAGTTGACAAATATATTTGAGTCCCCTCTAGATGTCAGGCTGTGCTTCTTTAGGTGTTATTTTTGGCATGTATGTTTTTCAAAATTGAGGTGAAACCCAGGCTGCCATGTGGCTGGATGCCAGGCCGCCCGGGGTTCTTGGCTGTTCAGGGTTGGGAGTTTTAGGAGTTCTGGCAGCAGAGCATGATGACATGTAGGTGCTTTGCAGATCACCATTTTTTATTCTAGTCTCTAGGTGTCCCTGGCAGCCCTACCTTTGCCTTCTGCCAACTTGAGCCTGGATCCATTCACAAGAAGGCAATTTGAGCAGTGGTAGCAAATGCTTTACATGCCATGCAGAGATAACATAGCCCAACAAGACAAATGTTTGCTGTGCTGTAAAGGCATTTTCCATAAAGAGCTTCCTTAATGAACAATTTGTGACCCCAATGAGGCTGTCCTTTGTGGCTCCTTCAGAAACTAGTACCCTCTCATGTCCCCTTCGCAGAGCATGTGCAGGTGACATGGTATTCACCTTTGCTTCAGAAGATAACTCCACTTTTCCTATCCACTTCTCCCATACAGTTTTCAAATAAATCTCTGATTCAAACTTTAATGTTTTAATATGTACCACTATTGGATATTCTGCCATGACCTTAAAGGCAAATTAACCAGAAATTCATTACTTTGGCCTTTCTACAGAAGGTCTGAATTTTTATAGAAAGTAGGGAGCTAATTCTGACAGCTGTTACCATGGCAACGTTGTGGCCAGCTGCCAAGTTGCACTGGGACCCACTGCTAGTTTATGATGGTACAGGAGGCAATACTAGGAGAGGAGATTGAACAAGATGATTGAGATGAAAGTCGGGGGGAAAAAAACCCATGAAATTCCTTTATTTGAAAGGAAGCACACGGGTGTATCAAATGACGTTTGTAATGGCAAGCCACCTTTGAAAGGAACACAGGGGGGCCTGGCGTTCCCTGGGAGAGCTCACCCCACAGTCATGCTGAGGGAAACTTGTCCCCTGTGGTGTTTTAAGTATGGTTTGTGTAGAGAGGGGACCAGCCACCAGCCAGCAGCCTGTGTCTTAGTATAGGAATCTTCTCTTTGGCTTCATAATGAGCCTAGCTGCCTCTTAGGCTTTTCTTTTTCCTTTCCTTTCCTTTCCTTTTTTTTTTTTTTTTTACTTCTCAAATGTTTTATTTATTTTTTTATTAAGGTATCATTGATATACACTCTTATGAAGGTTTCACATGAGCAACATTGTGGTTACAACATTCACCCCTATTATCAAGTCCCCCCCACACCCCACTGCGGTCACTGCCCGTCAGCCTAGTGAGATGCCAGAGAGCCCCGGCTGTGTTTCCTGTGCTGCACTGCCTTCCCCGTGCCCCCCACCCCCCACATGCACACCATGTGTTTAGGCTTTTCTTTAAAATGGATCCTGAAGAAAATCCTGTGTTTCCATGCAAATGCTTGGATCTTCAGACAAATCTAGAGCTCCCATTGGATCCAGAATAAGGGATGAGCAGCAAAAGGCAAGGGTTGCCTGTGGCTGGGACTCCCACTGTGATATTTAACTCCCTTTGCTACTTCCCAGGAGACTTGGGGTCACTCCAACTCCCACGCTCATTAGTGGAAGACTCAGAACTAAAACTGGGGTCCCCAGCTCCATCTCCAGTGCTACGCCTATGCCATCATACTTCCTCACTTGGAAAATGAGAATACTGGGTCAGATGAGCCCTATGGCCCTCTGGCTTTTGGATCTTACTCTCTAACTTGTAAACATAGCTATGCGTGTCCCAGTGCCAATTTCTAAGTGTTCTCGGTTGTAACTCTGGGAGACCGGTTGATCTTTTCCATGTTCCTATACTGTACATATCTTTCTAAACAGTGAAATCTGTAGGACTGTTGGCAAAAATAATGTAGAGAAATTCTATCCAAGCTACCTCTTCTCAATAACTTCGTGTCATATAGTTGGCTATGACTTAAGAGGGATTTTATGACATGTTTGGTTAAATGCCCATAGTACATGCATATGAATAAAGATTTCATTTATAATCTACGAATCTCATTTTTAAGAGTAGGATTCTGGGAGCATAAGTGAATGCACTGGTGGCTCATAAGAACATACTCGCATTCCTCCTCGAGTGTCACTGGGGTGGGAGTTGTCTGCAGGAAGCAGTTGGGTCTGTGGAGGTCCTGCACCACTCAGAATCAGTGTGGGGCTCTGATTTGAGAGAGGTGTTGTCCTTTAAGATGTGGGTTGGTGTGAAAAAAACAGAATTTAGAATCAGACTGTTCTCCTAATTTACTGACTGTGTGAGCAACTTCAGCTCTAAGTATTTGTTGACTTGCAAGAAAGCGGGAGTAATATCAAATAAGGTCATTGGGCAAATAATACGCAATAAATGTAAAGCACCGGGGGTAGTGGCTGGGCAATTGCAGAGTCAGAGTCACAGTAAACGGTGCTGTCCCACATAGGCTACAGACTGTGCGTATATTAAAACTGTCAAGCAGAAGCCTGTCTGTGGATCAGCATTATTACTTTCCATGTTTAGGGTAATTTGGTAGGCCTCAAATTCAGTGATCTTTCAGCCAAGTGCCTCAGCCAAGAACAAATCTCTGGCTACTCTCTGACTCTAGTATAAAACATTCTTTAACCAAGTTAAAAAGACATATTTCTTACATTCTTATCATTTGTGTCATTTATGCCAGGAGTATTTCACTGAAAATGAAATGCAACCCAGGAGCACATGACTGAAGGTAATATGAGAAAACTGAAAACATTAAAGAAACAAATCATAAAAAATTACGTCAGATTCACTATTACCAGTTTTTTTCATTTTAATGCTCTTTACACTTAAATATATTATTTTTAAAAAAGTTATAGCATCAGCAATATTGCATTCTAGAAATATTAGCTCAGCCCCAGAGAATTTTCCACAAACTGAGGCATAAACAGGTCCTTACAGCATAGTTACTGAGCCTGGCATATAAAAGTGTGTGAGCGGTTCACCCATCCCAGCCCAGACCAACGCCCACGAGCATGGGAGCCTCTTTCGGAAGCATCCATGTCATCTTAGGCCTGCTGCTACTCTCACCAGTACATCCTTTGACACATATATTTGGGGGATTTGAAACTGATGGTTGTGTGTGGGCACTTAAATGCCTCTCCAGCCCCTGTTCTGAAAAAGACAGCTGAACTCCCCCAGAATGAGAGTGAAATGGGGCACAGAAAATGTTTCCATGTCTACTGGAAACATAAGGCCTAGAGAGATTTCACCAGATTTTAAATAACTAAACAAATAAACACATTTAAAAAAATAGTATAGGGCTTATATATAGAGCAACACAAAAGAAGGTAAGGATTGCATCAAAGATACAGTTTGAATTTTCTTTAGAGAGCAAAAATATTTACTAATATCTCAGGAAAAATTTGAAAGTTGTCTTCCTTTTGTTGTCCTTAAAATTCAAGACAATCTAAATTATGTGAAACAACAAATGAAAGAGGAGATGATAAGGCAACCACACTGAGATAAAAAAGTTGCTATGAGGCAGATTAAAAAGCAGCTCAATGTACTATTAGAATTAAAATATGTGGAAGAAGTGGTAAAGACCCGTGTAGAGAATTGATTTCCTGATATAAGGACAAATTGGAGTTCTCCCAACACAAGGAAGACATTCCCAGGCAAAGGCGATAGACGTGGGGGCCAAAGACAGGAGGTACAACTCATGGATAATTGTTCCTATCAGAGGCTATAAAGAATGGAATCAAGGCAGTTATAGCCAGTATAAAAGAAGAGAACATGTTTGAGCTGAAATTTTCCTAGAGAAAGGATCCTAGACAAAGGAATTCCTACCTGCAGATACAAGAAATCACTTCAGAAAGGTAAAGTTAATAAGAGACCAGCATGTAAATGTATCCTTTAAAATTTTTTAATTCGAAGCATACAAAGAAGTTCTGCAAGCATCTAGATTGGGGAAAAACTTCACAAAGGAACAGGTAGGCAGGCCTTGGACTCGCCCTTCCCAATACTAAAGGTCGGAAGCTGTTAGAACAACATACAGATTTTGAGCACAAAAAAAGTGCATTGTAGCAATTCTACTTCAAGACAGTACCTGGTCATGTATGAAAGCATTAGAAAGACATTATCAAATCTGGAAGGGCCATAGTGTCACCACAGAATTCTTAAATTTTATGAAGATATGCTGTGATTAACTGAAAGACGAATCAAAATCAATGTGGATAGATTTGAAAGACCTGTGATAAAACAAATGTAGCGACACGGCAATTGAAGATCCTAAGTGGTGGGTACTTGTACATTCACTGTGTGATTCTTTTAATTTTCTCTATGTTGCCTTTTTCTCATAATAAAATGTTGGGCAAAACCCCCCAGAAAAGCCCTCAATAAAGATCATAAATAGATAAAGGAAACAGTGTTTTGTATTTAAGTAATTTAAATGTATAGCCTAAATCACTGCTGGTTATAAGCCAAGGTCTTTCTCACAGTATTATAACATTAAAAAACTAGAAACCAACTAGTGTTTGATGATAGAACTGTCAAATTGTTAAATAGGAAAAACAAAGTATTATATAGCAATTAATAAAATTTTTCTAAGAAATATGACCCACATGTTGTAAAATAGAAAAATAAAGCTCCTGTAGGCACAGAAAATCAAAATAAATACATCACTTTATTATTTTTAAACCCCTGGTGTTCATTATTTTTTAATAAGAGAAATACCTATTTTCAGTTAAAATAATCTACTTTAAAGTGTGAAATTCCGCAGTAGGGTTTCTCTTTAAGTGTCCTCATAAAGACCAGCTACACAGTTGGCAAGCTGCTTTTCAGGCATTGTTCAGAACTAGTATTGCCAAGAAAACAACCATGAATAAATAAGCCAGTCAAGTACACAAAGTCTCCTGCAGTGCGCTCGCATTTGCTTGCCTGCTCTGAGTCCTTCCTGCCCACCTTTCACACCGCCCTCTCCAGAACGGACTGGCTAGCATCTGCCACTCAGTTGTGCTTCCCGACTCTGCAGAATACTGAGGCCCTTCTTGCACTGCATTCATTTCATCCACCTCCAGAAAACTTGGTGAAGGCAGTTAGGTGTTTTGAAAGGGTTCTGACATGAATACCGTGACCACTTCCCACTAAAGGGATTATGGAGGCAGAAAATTGGAACAGAGTCCAGACATAAAAGAGGATAGAGGCACCCTTGATTTTCAGAGCACTGCCAGAGGCAGAAAGATATGAGAGAATACAGTTGGCAGGCAGTCCTTCTCTGTTTCTGTAATGTTGTTAAGGTCTGTGAAATTAGTGTTAATTTTGCCTAGAGAAATAGAAATTCATTACTAATGGACTTGGAGAAGAATGGAGGAGTGTTAATTTCTTCCCTTTTTCATGTAGGTCATTGAATGTGTTTGCCTTTTCCTCTTTATAGTCAAGTGCCAGTTTTCTTGGCACTTGCCTTTACTAGCATTGTTAATTTTTTACTATAATTGTGATTTTTACTTGCCGTCATTCCTATCAACAATTTTCTCCATGCTCTGTCCCTTTTTTGTGTGTGACAGTGATCAGGGAAATTGCTGACATGCCAAAGCTGGGGTATTTACTCCTTCAAGGGCAGTGAACCTTGCAGAGCGAGGATAGACAGAGCCCTTGGCCTCCACCTGCTGGTGGCCAGTATCACAGCAGCCACGCGGTCAGGTCGACATCAGATCCCGTAGGTGATGCCTGTTTAAATTATTTAGCAAAGGCCAGGTGATAACATGTATATCTTGTAATAGCAAAATCTGAAGAAAATCAAATTGATAGGCATATAAAGTTCTAGAGATACATTACGGACTCATTATTAACATCTTGTTTCTATGGAGAGTTTAAAAAGTTACTTTTGGCAATACCATCGGTACTTCACAGAAATACATAATTCAGCTGAAAGTAAAATCCAATCACTAATAGTGTGTGCTTGGAAAATATATGTATGTAAAGATTTATGTATAAACCCTTGGAGGAGTAGCCTATCAAATTATATGGCTGCTTTTGAATCTGGAACAATATGTATATGTGTATGGGCGTGCATGTTTTTCCATATTGTCTGCATGAAAGAGAGTCCATCTGGTTTGAAGCTGTTGAACCCAAAAGGATGTTCACTCCATAGGTGTGATTTTCCAGACAGATGGAAAGCATAAGTAACTTAGAATTATGACAACACAACTTGCTTTATACATTTGAGTTCTTAAGTCCATTGTATGCACATTGTCTTCATGTATAGTTGCTATTGGAAGAAATACTGTTAGGTCCTTAGGATCCTGGAGAAAGCCTGTTGATTTCTCCAACAGTACAGCTATGAGCAATTGTTCACTGTTCTTCCTGGAATTAAGATGCCCTTCTAATTTATGTTCCTATTATTACTCTCTTTATAACAGCAACAATAACATCCATAAAAAGGCCAGTGTCTATTTACAACAAAAGATGCAATTCTCTTAAATTTTTTAATAAACTTTATTTTGGAATTTTCATTCATTCACCAAAATATAAATCCCCTATGCCTGTATAAAATATAAATATCAACATATTAGTTCACTTTAAATGAGGATACTATAATTCATGTGACATTACTTTGCTGAACCCATATACCTTAAAGACAGGGTAGGGGAAAAAAAAATCAATGCTATGTGGTGGCTCACAATAACATTCTGGATCGTTGCACACTTTGCATGGAGAGCCGGATTCTCATAATGGGAGATGCTCCTATTCTGAGATACAGAAGGGAGTAAATAAGAGAAGGAAGTACATTTCTAAGAATATGAGTAATATTTGGCCATGTAACAAACAGTATGGTTGGTTGCATTCTTTTTCATCCCAAAGTAAAAACAGCATGTTGTAGAAAAATATATTCTGCAGCAGGTTATTTCCATTTAATCTGTTACCTGTACATTTGAGTGAAAAGGAAGGTTTTCAAAAAATGCTTCACCACGGTTGTGGGTGTGAGGCTCATGTTCTCGATCTCCCATTTCTGATGCCCTTGCTGCAGGCATTTCCACTGCTCTCCTCAGTTGTCTGGGTTTGTCAGGATCTGCAACATTAGAACTTTCGTAACTTAATAAGACAAACTGGGTAGAATGTATTCAATAAAGAAAAGGCATAGCTAATGCTAATCACATTGGATAGCAAGATCAGTTTTTGAAACACATGTCCTGGGTATATTCTATAAGAGAAATGTAATATTCTGCTTCGTCCTCAGTGTTTCTGATGTGAACCGCTCAGATCAGGTCTGCCAAGCAATGTTAGCGTCTTGTTAAAGACTTGTACTCCATAACCAATTTGTTCAAACTACCACATCTGATTGCACTTTATTTCATTATTGCAAGCTTTAAATACCACTTTAAGCTCTTCTTTTGAGTGTTCCCAACCTTAGAAAAAAATTCTCATGTTTTTCTAGGTCACTTCTCCCAGAAAAGGACCCAAAATCTGATCTGATTTTTAATTATAATGCATACTTGATAACAAAAATGCTTTTCCCTTCATTCTCAAGAAGTCTTTTTTTTTTTTTTTACCTCCGTGAGCGTGATTTAGCTTCTGGGACCTTCCCCATGAAAAATTTAAAGTTTATACTGAAATCCAGTTTTTCTAAATTCTGGCTTTGTGTGATGGGGATGCTTTTCTTACTGTGCAGCTTTCCGCCACGACCCAGGTACGGGGGGCCGGCCTTGTGCCTTTTGTGACTCAGCTATCCTCAGCTATCCTTGTTGCACGCAACAAAAGTAGACATAGCTTGTAGAGGGAACCACTTCCACCTGAAAAGCCCTGACCACTGGCACAGGCCACTTGCCTTCAGATCCCATCTGGTGCCCCTAACTGCGAGGAAAGCTAAGGGGTGTGGCGTTTTGGATGCCCCGGAGCAAGAGAGGGCAGGGTTCCGATGAACACGTGGCGGGCCCCGCTGAGTTTCCGCACATGGTGGCCAGGAAAGCTCGGAAAGCCTGGAGCCCCGGCAGAGGGGAGAGACGTGGACGGGCTGAGCCTGCCCCTCGCCGGGCTCCTCGGGCTACAGCGGCGGCCCGTGTGGTTTCTGGCTTACAGGCCGCCGCCGGGGCTGTCGGGACGCCGGCCGAGGGGGCCCCGGCGGAGGAGGCGGAGGCCCACCAGGCGGCCCTTCCCGCGGCCGGAGGAGCGGGGCCGGAGGAGGCCGCGACGGAGGCTGACGCCACGGAGGCTGCAGACGGGGAAGGGTCTCCGCCGGAGGAAACCGAAGCCGCAGCGCCTCCGGTGAGTGTCCGGGCCAAGTGGGGGCTTGGGGGGACCCCCAACGTTCTGCTCCATGGTTAGCCGTGATAACGCTGGTGGGTGCGGAGTAGGTTTGTAGCCATTTGTGGTACCCACTGCACAAAAAAAACAATGCATCATATTCCCAGAAAGGGTGGCCCTGGCGTTCTCTGCGCATGAGCTTTGTGAGCCTCAGCTCAGCCCTGGGTGCGTGGGCTCAGGCGGGGGAAAAGGAAACCCCGTAAGTCATGGAGCAGGAAGGACGGACAGACGCGGGAGAGGGTGGGAATGGAGAGAGCCGGAGAAGGACGGGACAGAGTGACGGGCTGTCTTTGGGGTTCACGGCCCGCGGTGCCCAGCCAGAGCCCAGCGCACGGTGAGACCCCGGGTGGCGGTTACCTCATTTACTGGGGTCAGCCCTGTGTGGTCGGGAAATGCACCATTCGGCTCCTTTCCCCAAAAGCCCATCTCTTTGTGTCACTTTCAAAAGGAAAATGGGCCATTAAATACATACGTGAACTTGAAGTTAGGCCCTTCCTCAGGGAAGTGTTCAAACGCATTGAATCCGTATATTCCATGGTGTGGGGGCCTCGAACCCGGGCAGCTTCTAAACCCGATGCTTGGTTCTTCTGTATTCTAGGAGGTAAGAGTGGGCTTAAAGTTTTGCCTTCCTTTTTCTTGATTACTCATAATAAATTTCCAAAATTCTCGCCAGGGTTACTCAAAACTTGAAACTGAATTATCCCTTTCTCCAATTATCCCATTTTCTCCAAATTGAAGAATGGAAGTGCTGATATGCACTGCTACCTGAGGGAATGCAGCACTTGATCAGAAAGGCTGTGAACATCTCCGACTGCCATTGTGCTACGAAAACCCCCTTTGTTCATCTTTCATAAAAAATACAAGGGAAATCCTGATCCTCTGGTTCTGCCTTCCCCTAGGCAATAGAGTACTTGAGGGGTTGGTGGGAACCATCATCCCTTAAACTGCAGTGGTAGTATGGGCTCCAAACGGAGATCCACAGTAAAGGCAGGTGGGTTATCTCCATGCACAAGCCAGGTCCCTCCTCTGGGAGGAGACCACCTGCAGGAGGTTAAATGTCAGCGTCAAGCCAGTGTTACCACCAGAGGAGACAAGAATGGATGGCTGTAAAATGAGACCATCCTTGGAATTGGCCTCCACTCCCCTTCAGGATTCTCTCCCCTACCCAGGCATGACCCCCCAGCTCTTGCAGTTTCCTACTCCTCTTCCGCATTCCCATGGACACCTCCCTCTTACCAAACTGCATGATTGTTCAAGGATACAGAAGTTAATATCCACTAAGGGTTTCCACCTCGGGAGAGAGAGAAAGGAGGCCATGTCAGGAAGTGGGAGGTCCAGAGGCCACGAAGCCTGAGCCAGGTCTGGGGAAGAGCAAGCATTCCTGTGACTAGGGGAGGTGGGGAATGTCCCTGCTCAGCTCCCTCACCCTTTCCTTCCCCAGGAGAAGGTCATCCCTTCTGTCGTCATCCAGCCAGCCTCCAACAACGAAGGGGAGGGAGAACATGAAACATCTGTAGGTGCAGAGCCCAAGGAGGTGACCGACGACACAGCTCTCCCAGGCCCCCGTGGCGACACGCCCGAGCTGGCCACAGAGCAGAAGGCAGGCGGGGACCCCCAGCTGGCAGCCACTCCATCTGCAAATGAGGCCTCTCAGGAGCTGCCTCCCGGCTTTCTCTACAAGGTCATAACATTTGTTATTTTTAAAATCTGGTGGCCTTTTGTCCTTCCTTTGCTCTGAAGCCCTTTTGCTGTACCTTTTAAAATGGTTTTTTGATAGTTACTTTTGCTCTTTGCAATGTGTATTCTTTCTCTGTACTGCTCTCCTCTTCATTCCAACATCACGCTGTAAGATGGCAGGATCTCCATACTGCTGGACAGGGCGTCTTTTCCATATTTTAACAACTGATGATTTAAGGGAAGTTCACCACAGGGCAGATGATTGGCCCCTTGGTGGTGAATGGAGGATTGCCCCCACTCCAGTGCCCTCCGAACTGCCCACAGAGCATTGAATCTTCACCCCAGGCTCTAAAATCCGCTCGGGCTGGATCATACAGCTCCGGAGGGCGAGAAACAGAAGCATTCAGTCACCACTGGCTCCTGTTAGAGTGCCAGCATAAAGCAGGGAGCCAGTGAACACTTTAAAACTACATGACGAAGTATATGAATGTGTTTCTATAAAATGGAAGAAAAAGAGGCCCACATGAATGGGAAATAGGTTTTGCTCAGAGAGGCCATCAAATGGTTACTTAGAGCCTTCATGAAATCTTTACAAAAACACCCCAGTAAATACTGAAAACACTGCCTTAAAACAAGGGTCAAAGGCAGATCATTCTTCCTAACAGAATGTAACTCCAGAGAGAGGAAATCCTGGGGCAAAATACCTAGCTGAAACGGAAATCAGTCAAAAGGAGAAATAAAGTTTAAAACCCGTTTATTGCTTACAAACAGCAGTCCAGGGGCCGTCCCTCTCCTGCTCCCGCAGAAGCAAGTGAATCCC